>JAHHUM010002934.1:0-543905 GCA_036173005.1 Crenichthys baileyi | reverse complement strand
AAAAAGTAAAAATTTTGTAAGATTTTTTTACAACCCCTTTTTTCAGGAAGTCCCCCCCACTTTCAGACTTTCTCTGAATCCACCTAAATGCCCTGGCCTGCATTAAGTCAATACTGGTTTCTTTTCTGAGACTGTGGTAGTTGCTCTTCAGATTTGAAGCAGGTGTTGTCAGCCTTGGCACTGATGGCATTACTATAACTAAGGATTTTGCATTACAGTGGTAGATATCTAGATGAATTAATCACACCTAATCTTGATGACAATTTGCAATTTCTAGAAATTTAAATGGACACAATTTAAATGACCGTTTTCTAGTCATACCAACAACTAAAACCCCGGTACAAGTCACAATCGACCATTCTCACGATAAAGAGACTGATAAGTAACTTGGAGTTCAGTGTCTTTCCCAAGTACACTTCGACATGTGGTTATAAGCTGGAACTGAACTAATAACCTTTCAACTGCCTAAGGGCTACTCTTCCCATTAAATCACCTGACCTTATGGATCCTAAATCTAACTAAATCAATACAGAGCTTATATTGTGCTCCCTGACTTGGTTATGTTTTCATATTAGCACTTTCATAAGTCCCAAGCTTTGCGATACAAACTGCATCATTTGAGCAGTATTTTCCTTAATTCTTTTCTGATGTCTGGTATTAGAGTCCCTGACTAAAACTCCTAGTGTCTGTGATTTTGTACAGGCTGTGATTTTTTCACCTGCACACTCAGTGTGCCAATTTATTTATTTATTTTATTTATTTCTTTTCTTAACCGTGTCCTGTCCGGTATAGTAGCCCTCAGAATTGTTGTCTGAGTGCCAAGAAAAAGACCAACAGATTTACTTTCACAGGTGGAGCATTAAAAAACTTTATTAGAGACTGCTTTCAGATAATTTCAATTGTTACAGGCACAGAGACAGAAATGAAAAGGGAAAAAAAAAAGAAGCACGAAAGAGAGAAAGGGGTTGCAAAGAGGAAAAGGGGAGAGAAAGAGAATAGAATGGAGGAAAGAAAGAAGGATGAAGAGAATACAAGATAACACCCTGCTTGCTTCTACACCTGCAGAAACGTTCATATTACCAGCTTTTTTACCGAAAAGTGCATGGTACTTATCAAATACAAGATGTATTTAGTGGAAAAATGCAGCTCAATATAGAACATTTGTGTATCTGTTAACACCTGAATCTAAACACCTGATGGTCTGAGTGTGAGCGCGCTTGTGCATACAAGGTTTCTCCATAAAACTATGCAATAGCGAGTGTGAGGATCCACAGACCTGCTCCCCTGGACCCTGGACAGATACAGAGGAAATCTGAGCCACAGACATCCAAAAGCCCCCCAGAGCACAGGTACCCCAGTAGAACCACTGCAACCTACCCAACCCCCCCAAGAGATCCCCCCAGAGAAGAGCAGGGGAGAGTCCCAGGGGAACCACCCAGCAGCCACAGTGCAGAAGCCCCGGGGAACCGCAGCGACGAGCCCACAGGCCCCGTCGGCAGCCGTCCACTCCCGAGCAGATCCAGCCATGGACCCAGAGACCCAAAACCCCGGGACACGCCACCCCCAAGACAGAGGCCCGACAGAGCCCAGGGGTCCAGGCCCCGGCAAGCAGCCACCGGGAGTGAGCCAGCACACACCAAAGCACCCAGCCCCGGATACCGAGAACCCCGAGTACACCGGCAGGCAGAGACACCAACCACCAACAGGTAGTCTGGCGGGGAGGGAATAGGCCCCACATTTGATGAGGGGCCTATACTGATCCAGGAGAGGTGTGCCAATTTAAAAATCGTGGCCTAATTTCAAGTGCATAAATTGTGAAACTACTTTAGGCTGTCCATGCCTAAGTCCCTAAGTCTATCCACCTTTTACAGTTATGTTCACAGTGAAACAAACACTGTATTGACTGCTGACTTGTTCTGCATACTCTACTCAGATATCTATAATGTACTAGACAGCTATGCAGATTGGAGCAGAAACATGAGTCATTAAATTGTATGACATTCAAGGCAAAGTGCCCTTTTTATGAACCAGGAGGACAAGGTTTTCCAAGCCTCTTGTTCACACATGATTTATCTGAGATTAGAAAGGTTTTAAGACAAATTATCGATGAGCCATGTCAAAACAGAGCGTAAATGTGCTTTCTATTAGCCGAGTGCTTCAGCAAATTGCTTCACATGAATACAACTTAAGCAGGGGCAAGTTGTGAGTTTATTGCAGATTGTTGACGTGTTGAGATATTTTTTATAGACAAATTAAGAAGCAATGTGGATTCAGGTGACATGTTTACAATATTAGCTGTATTTAACAAAGTTAACAAAGCAGGGTTTTAAAGCTGTTCTCCACAAACTGGTGTGCACAAAACATCTGGGGCTACAAGGAAAAACAGATATGATAGACTGAGGTGTCCAGAATGTAATTTGTGAGGGAGGTCAGTGCTAAAAAAATCACAGTAGTAAACCATGTAGCACTGATAAAACAAAGTGTAATTTATGGCACTCTAAAGCTACTGAGTTTTCAAGGTTACACATGAAATTGATAGATTGAAACTGGGCCTAGTCTTGACAGTTCTATAATCTTAGGATTTAGGCTGATGCTGTGGACAAAAAAAATCCTGCTAAATAACTTTGAAGTATTTTTTAACAGCAAAAAATCAAAAATGTAAGTTTTAAAGAATATGTTTTCAAAATGTATATATCATGGTATGCATTGTTGTGCATTAACATATTTAAATGAAAGATGCTTGAGGATTAACATGACAATGAGCCCAGCTCATCCTGGCAATACTTAATTGCCTTCCATTCAGGGATGAGCTAAATATTTAAGTTGTGTTTTTCTGGAGAAAACTTTACTTGCACCAAAGGGCCGCAACATTTTTCCTCGAAGGTATGAGCTGAGTGACTGCTTTGTTTCTATCTCTGCACACAGGTAATGTAAGGCACACAGTCATTGAGGGAAGCTAATAATGATAACCTATGCCTCTCCCCTCACTCTGAACTTGATTATATAATCTGTAGGGTTATACTGCATACCCTAACCATCAAAAATAATGGATTAACATGTTTTTTTGGGTTGTTTTTTTGCACCCCTGTTTTATGTTACTGGGCAGCAGTCTCCAGGTGGGTTTGCAGCAAAGATAAACAAGGGAACATAGAAATAATAAAATAAAAATGTTATTAAATAGGAACATCAACCTTACAGTGCTTTAATAGTGTCCACAATAACAAGGGTGGTCTAAATAGGGATTTGTTTAGTCAGAATTTTGCTTTATAACCACAAACACACATCATTACATTATGTGGATAAGGGCAACTGTTTTGGGGATTTCTGATTATAAAATACAATTTGAGTAAAAAAAAGAAGACAGAATTAAACAGATATAAATAAGGTTGCAAAGCTGAGTTTACAAATACTGCAACTGACAATTCATATGAGTTAACCCAAAGTCTAACAAGAACTAATTTATGTTGGAGTTTTAAAAGTAGTTCAGAATGTTTATATGGTGAACAATAAATATGAATTCATTTATTCTAACCTGGGTGAGCAAATTCTTGTTAAGGGTGAACTGGCACACTGCTGCTAGCATGCACTTTAACACAGTGTGACTGGATTTGGTCCCAACTACTGTGTACAAAACCCAGATCTCTACCCAGAAAAGTTCAAGCTTTTAGTCAGAAAGGATCCTAGCATGTTTGAGTCATTCAAAGAAGGTCAAGTTCTTACAATTAAACTGAAAAAAAGAGAAAAACAACCTTCCACTTTGCTACAGTCTTCTCATTAAATAGGCTCTAAAGCTCTAAATCCTGTCGGCTCAGTCTGTCCAAACGTTTGGCTTCACAATAGAACAGAGTTCCGGGCCTTTCTGTGGGCCCCCACTTGTTTTCACAGTTTTGCTGATTCCGTAAAAAACCCGTTTGGCATTCGTTGTTCAGCTCTGCACTGGTTTAAAATGAACCACGAGAAGCGCCATGAGCATGCTCGCACAGGAATGCATCATACAGCACGGGGGCAGACATCAACATGGATGCAGAGGACTTACGCCCACATATCGCAAAGGATATAATAGCTCATTCTGTCTCAGTAAGTGGATAAAATTAGAAACACCATCTGAATTATTAATTAATCTCTTCATTTAAATAAACGCAAGAACTGAACAAATTATACAACCAAACCCATCCTACCCCACCCATTCATTCTCCCTACATACAGACAGCCTGGTACAAGCAGGAGAGAGAACGTCATACCCTTGGTGAAAAACACAGTCTCTCAGAACCTCGGTGTAGCAGCCCTGGTTGGCCACCGTCACACACTCAAACGCCACCATATCCTCGTAGGCAGCTTCCTGTAACGAGCTGTTCACCCAGCGGATCATCCCGCGGACCACGCACTTTTCTCACCGGGTTTCTCACCGGGTGTAAAAAAGATGAAAGGTAGCGGGACAGATAAATGGAGAGAGAGGAGGTGGAGGAGACAAGACAGGGAGATTTTCTCCAGCAGGCTTAGGCCACTGATCTTCCTTGGCCAGCTCTGATCTCCTAATAACCAGCTTACATCGCCTTTAACACTACCTGCCAAAGAAGAGACACTGGTGGTCTGGGATGGAGCTACCCCCCATCTACCTCTCCCTGAACCTGCTCTCTAAATAGTACATGTTGATCTTTTCAAACAGGGAAGCTAATCAATACACAGGCAGCCTTTATGTAGCTGAGGCTGAATGCAAATAGGTAAACAGGCAGCACTAACCTGCTTGTAGCCATGTAAAGAGCCGCTCAGCAGCAAGAAGCTCCTTTCAAACGGCTTCATTCATAGAGCCGGAGCATTGGATGATGCACAGGAGAAAGAAGAGGAGATGGGGGGTAGAGGAGGGAGCGGAGAGCGAAGAGGAATAATGGGCGAGTTCCAAAGCATGCCAGGAGGATGAGAGGAAAAGCATAAGAAAGCGGACACATCAGAGGAAGATTTTCCCAACAGATGGACTCAAACTGCTAAGGCCAGATTTCAGACTCCGTTTGTCCCTTTAATATCATTTATTCTTCTTTGTCTAATTTAGGTGTAATGAGCTCTTGTCTTCCTTTCCCATCTCTTCCTTTGCTTCTCCAGCTGCTGGATCCTCTGCCTGCTTATTGCTTCCCTTAGTATCCAACCAATGCTCGTATCTCGTGATTTCTGCTCCTGCTTCAAAGGATTTCATGGCTACACGCGACAGCACATAGAAAGAGACTGAGGGAGAACGTGCAAAACAGGGCAAGAGTAAAAAGAGAGGGAGGGAGAGGGAGACCAAGAGATGGTGAGAGACAGAGACAGAGCAAATGAGGGAAGAGATGGCTTTCACTTCCACCTCGACTCAGACCCGGCACACTGAGGCTGTGCTACCTCAATTATTCATGCGTTTCATGAATGGAGGGGCTGACATCACCGGCATTCAGGTCACCTTACATTCAAAGCTTGTTTTAATTCACACCGAAGGAAGGAGGTCTAAGTCTTTTTGGTAAACACAATTCATGGTTTCACACAGACACACATGGGCACAACTCAGGATATTTGGTATATGTTGTGTCCACAGCAAACATAAAGTATGGTAATTTAACTTGAACTTAAAAATCATCTTTAGAAATCTGACATTACATCAGTAATATTTAGCTGCATTCTCAAGTTGGGAAAAAAAATTAACATCAGCTCAAAAATACAGTGCCCCCCACAGTTATTGGTTTCAGGGTAATCTTTTAGAAAAGTAATTTTTTAGAAAGATCTCAGCACCACACATATTGCCTCTACAAACATTTCATTTAAAATGAATGCAACATAAGCCTTTCTTTATTCTCTTTGTCACTTTTTTTGAGTTGATCAGAGTATTTAGGAGCTTTGTATTATGAACCCACAAGTTCCTTTTGTGGAAGTGTGTGATGTTGCACAAAGACATATTTCTTTTAGCCACTCTTCAAAACATGGAATACAAGAAAATATAGCGATCAATTGGCAGATACTTTGATCTAAGTTTCAAAAAACTCAACAGAAAGAACAAGTGTCCCATCCTAAGACAGTATTACTCAACGGCACGTGACAGTTGCTGAAAGGCGTCTGGTTTTGGTCTTGAGTAACAAATGCTGCGTGCTTTCTGCTATATGATCTTAGACTAACAACAAGCAACTTTGTCATCAAACCTGTTTCATAATTCAAAGTTATGAATGGTAATTCCTAATTTAAAAATTGTTTTCAGGAATATGTTGCATCAAAGCGTGTTAGCTCATAAGATCCTCTTACTTGTTAAAGTATTTTAATAAGCCGAATGAATAGAATTAATAAATATCAAAATTAAACTTTAGTGACACTAGATGTTAGTTTACACTACTCAAATAGTTGCTATGACACATTCAGTTCTGATCACATATCTTCACATTTAAACAAAATAGCCATAAAACGACACCCAATGGTTATCCAAACATGCCAGGAAAGGTAACTTAAAACTGATCTCAAACATACATGCATTCAGACAACTAGTAACCACCTCTT
The DNA here is from genome assembly GCA_036173005.1 of Crenichthys baileyi. Lineage (NCBI taxonomy): Eukaryota > Metazoa > Chordata > Actinopteri > Cyprinodontiformes > Goodeidae > Crenichthys > Crenichthys baileyi. The sequence goes on along the minus strand of JAHHUM010002934.1, from coordinate 537,398 downwards.
CAGATCTTTAAAGAAGCAAACAGAACTCTTAGCTGTGCTGCTTTTGAGACAAGACCCCGGGACCGCGAAGATGCTGGCCGCTTCTATGGGAGCCCTCAGCGGAGTAGCTCTGTGGAACAAAGAGAGCTGGTCCACTGAGCTGGACCACTGTGTGCCCAGATAAGCCTGTCCAGCCTCAAACAAGCAAGTGACCTACTTAGGGGTCCTCTGTTCTCACTGTTGTTGTACAAGGGGGAGACGCTAATGGTCAAACTGACCACAAATTCATACACAACGTTTGTACAGTGCCTGCACAAAAACTAATACCCATGGAACTTGTTCACATTTTGTCAGGTTACAACCACAATGGGAAAGACTAATACAAAGTAGTGCACAGTTGTGAGGTGCAAATAAGATGATAGTTTTAAAGTAGTTTTATAAATCTGAAAAATGTGATATGCTTCAGTATTTAGTCCCCTTTTCTCTGATAGAGACCAAAGAACATACAAGACAGGTCATTTGGAAGAGGGAGACCGAAATGAAACCTTTTGGTCAACATACAGCATGATATGTATGGCAGAAAGCTAATGCTGCCAAGCACACCATCCCCTCAGTGACACAGGGTAGTGGCAGCATCATGTGGTGGGAATGCTTTTCTTTGGGAGGGGACAGAGAAGCCGGTCAGAGTTAATCTTAAAGCATACAGCCAGAGCTGCAATGGACTGGTTTGGAACAAAGGATATTCAAGTGTCACAAAGATCAGGTCAAAGTCCAGAGCTAAATTAAATCGGGGATTTGTGGCAAGACTTGAAAAAAATACTTGTTGTTTATAGATGCTCTTGTCAAATTTGACTGAGATTGTGAGATTTTACAAAAAACAAACACACACAAAAAACAATGTTAGTCTGTAGATGTGGAAAGCTGCTAACATCATGCAGCAGACTTGCAGCTGTGAATGCAGCAAAAACCAATCTTTTCCAAGGGTGCCAAACTTTGCAAAAAATGTTGAAAAACATAATTTTTTGCTTCCACGTCGCAATTAGGCACTACTTTATGTTCATTTACCCCACAAAATCCAAATAAAACACCTCTAGGTTGTTGATCTACTTTGACATCTTGTGAAAAAAGTTCAAGGCGTGCAAATACATTTGCAAGGCAATGTAATGTACAAGCATGCCAGCGTAGTTTTAAATTAACCACCGAAGCCCTAATTTCAAGTCAACCTTCTGTAAATGCAAACAGATCACATCCCCTAATAAAAAAGAATCTTATGACTTAGCATTTTTTCACAATGTTATGTTATTTACAGAGTTGCCCTAGCAAGACCATTGTGGTGACGCCTGGCTGGGTCGGAAATGTCTGTCAGACCGACAGCGCAGGCCGTGCAGTTACCATGGCAGCCTGTCAAGCCATTCATGTGCACCCGAACTGTTTCAGCTAAAAGGAGAGGGACAGACTCATCGGAGTGTATTTGTGTGTTTGTATGGTGCTGCATAAAACATCTTCACACATGATTAGTCATCTACAAAGCGACAGAGTTTAAGGGTACTTTGCTGAGTGACAGCTTGTAAGAATATAAAAAAAACTACTTGACAAAAAAAGAACTAAGGATTGTAGATAAAGTATGTCAAGGCTTTAATTGAATCTATTTAGATCTAGTCTCACAGGTGCAAGCTAAATTAAAATACTCATCCTGGGTCTGAGGGGACTTGACACTGTCAAACTTGGGACAATTTTTGGACTCACTGCAAGTTTTGACCTACTGCCTAAGGCTGCCAATACCTGTATTAAAAAGCAGATATATTTTAACACACTGATTAAAATTCTAAAGCGACAGCTATCAGTGACAAGATTTAAAGGATCGAGGGAGGGAGCAGGAGGGAACAGGAAACAGGCAGCAGCATTAAGCAACTGTGGGACATTTAGTCCCATGGGACAGGGCACCTACAGGCATAAGGGCACAACACAGAGGGCTGACAGATTGTAAGGACAAAAGATTAAAAAACTAAAATAGTTGAGCAAAGGCCTAAATAATTTCCACATCAGCTAACTTGATGTGAACAGTGCTTCTACTTGTAAACACAAATATTACAACAAAGGCAGGAGTCTAGAGGGTTTGGCTGACATAAACTGAACAGACTTTTGTAAACAAAAAAACTCTCCTTCTATTGTGTACTGTGATGTCAGGGATTTATTAAAGGGTGAGGGAGCAGGTCCTGAGTGTTCTTTTCTAAGAGCTTAATGGCAAAATGGCTCTATTGTTTTGTTCAAACAAGTTGATGGAACATTATTGTGAGAATCATACATCTCTCACAGAGATGCACACATAACTGTCCACAAATGCAGTTTCCAGTCCATTAAAAATGAAGCCAACAAAAACCAAGAGAAGCAAACATTTCCTTCTCACAGTGTGACATGGAGATCAGTTTTGCATCCTCTAACTATTTTGAAATAGAAAAAAGTAACTATGGGCATGGCAACATAACTAAGTTAAATCAAACAAAAACTGCAAAGATTTTTACATTTGCTTGAACTTTAATATCACCGAAGAGAAAATGAATTTAAAATACTTTCTGTATTTGTAGCTTCTATTCCCGTAACACATTACAGAACGTAGCTGGAATAGCAAACTTTTTATCACTCTCTGATGTTGTCATTTCTCATTTCAAATAGAAGTTATGCTTTTCAGATTTTATGTTTTCAATTTTTCTTTGAGTGTGCACACATCTTGACTCACGACATGTCAGAACTAAACAGGCAAACGATTTCAACCTTTTTGTCCTCAGCCATGCCTTTGTAAAGTGCGCTGACTGCGGTTTCACATTGTCTTCTTGAAAAATGCATGGATGTCCTTGGAAAAGACCTGGCTTTGAAGGTAGCATTTGTTCCTCTAAAAGCTAAATACAGCACAGAGATATAGCTGAATTTATGCAATTAAAATACGATACAACAAAAATAACCTGGTGTTTCACTTTGTTAAAACCTGCTTTCTTTTTGTCATTCCTATAGAGCCAACATTGTCTTGGTTCATGAAAAAGCATCTGTATTACTAATTTAAATCCAAAAATCCACATTTCCACTTTGTGATGGTTTATCTCAAATGTCTTCTTTGAGATAAACCATGCCTATCTTGTCATTTATTTCGACCAGTCTATTATTGTCTTTTACATGGGTCTAAACATGAGGATATTATAGGAAAAAGTATATTCTGAGAAACATCAATTATTGTTATGTACGAAATGTATGCTTTGGATCATGTTACATTTTGTATAGTGTCTGTATTGGAATGAAGGGTGTAAAGTTTACAGTGTTTTACTGCATGAGGATGGGTTTAATTACTTTTTCTTGAAAAACTTTTGGTGTGATGTCAGTCTCTTTTTATTTTCGTTTCAAAGTTAAGGATCTAGGGACGAAGTTCAATGCCCAATACACTGTCTAGACATACCTCCAAGCCGTCAAATACTTATTTGCTGAATTAATCAGAAAGTAGGTCCTAGTGCATCAACTGGAGCTGCTCTAAGCATTCGGTATGCTGAGGTGAGTACATCTGCAATGGTGCAGGCAGGAGTTTGGCATAAACTAGCATGAATTAAAGTTATTATCAGGTTATTTCTAACAGTGTTGTTGCTATACGGGAATGGCAACTGTGTAGATTCTGTAGCAGAGTAGGATATATATGGCAAACATGTCACCGCGTACACAGTGTCACACAATAAACTGCTCGGCAGAAAAAAGTCTCCACATTGTACTGTTTTAAATGTTCCGAGTGTCACTGCCACTCTCTGCACCGCACTGACAGGTGTATTTCCCTTCTTTGTCTTAAGTCTGGTTTTAATGGCTTTCAACACCACCTTCTTTTTCTTTAGGAAAATGAGCTCTTCTTCCTCGTCCGATGACACCATGGCAGCAAGTGCGGGAAATGTAGGAATTTGTCAGCAAAAATGTAGGAAATTGGTATGCTCAACTATAAAACCTCAAACCTCAAAGTACACCTGACTCTGTGGGGGTTTTTAGAGTTGCAACAGTCCTATGTCGAGGATTCGTCTGTGTGTCCAAAGATTCTATCTGCTAATATAAGTCAATGTTGCTGTGCTTGACAAAGGCTTCTCAAATAGTCCAATGATCCCACTTAGGGTTATGCTCTACCTTTGTACGCTATATTAAGGAATGAAGCCTGCAAATAACTTCCATTCCTTCTAAAATTAACTTAAAATGTTAGAAAAGGCTGTTTTCCAGCTTGTGATCTGACTTGCAATTGACTTGATTTCTTTTGTCTGCAGTGTGAGTTTAATGCCAGTGTTAGTGCACACAGTTCACATGGGTGGATAAATCTGGGCTACATGAAGATATATGTGAAATTTGCCAGTGGACTCAAGTGGGCATGTACAGATGATGAAGTTTACTTCATATAGTGGATTCATAGTCAGTAGAGGTTTGAATTCGCCTTTAGCCTTTGTGATTGCGGCTTTTGCTTCACATGATTCAAATTACAGAAAGGCTTTGCATTCATACCAGTAATAAATGATACTGTACATATTGTACATGATGGGCATGACTAACCTATGTAGTCTTTTTAGGTAGAATCAATCCTTGATGTTTCTTTGGGCTTCATCAGTTATTATCCTGTCCTGTGAGAATGCCTGGTTTTTCACTGATTCTATGGATCCGTGCAAATTATATACAGTATTATTTCCAGTCACACTGAAGATGAAAGAAAAAAAAGAAAAAAAAGCTTGTTACATTGAATATAGCCATAAGAGTGCAGTCGGTAAGAGCACAGAGCATAATCAGGAATGACAAATTAATTTTGGGAAGGACGCAGTAAGAAAAAAAAAGCTAAGAAAACGGCAAGAAACAGAAGCAGAGACAGAGAGTTAATAAGCCGAGGCCATGAGGGAAAAAATGCCATAGTTTCTCCTGACTGCAGAGACCCTTTTGTGAATTTAAGTCCTACATATGTATATCCAAGACTGCAGTTGGGTTCAAATCTAGCAGCTTAATTTTGTTTTTCACTTTTTTGTTTAATTATCACGTATGACATCTCTGTTATCCTTGAGGACCTGCTAAACAGCCAGTAGTTCAAATAAAAGGAAGATCTTTAGCATCCAACTCTTTAATGTAATTCAGATAGAAAAAAATATTATTCATGCTGCAGAGGCCTGGGAGCCACAATTTTAAATTGAGCTTAAAATTAGCCCAGAGAGACATTAGTGGCTCGATGTGGGGTTTTTACTTGGATGTGGGCATGAGGATGGGGCCGTGTACAGGTTTTTTGCTGGAATCCTGTTAAAGAGCCACAGTCTTTGATGTTTTGCTTTCTTCTGTCTGTGTGTGTGTGTTTGTTTGTCTGCACTGACTACAGCATCCTCAAAGTTCCACAAAAAGATTAATGGAAGATCTCTCCATACAGTCCATTCCTGCACTGTTCTCTGACCATTCCAACATTGCATTTTGCTTAGTAATAATTTATTAAGAAGTTAAGACGCATGCAGTCATTTGGGGCATGCATACTTAGTCTCTGTCAAACTGTCCAGCAATAACAAGAGGCTTGTCCACCGTGCCACGTGCAGCCAGAAATCTCTGCCTCAAGCCTGCTGTTAGGGCCTTGGTGTTGCTACAGCTGCAGCTGCTGGCTGTGAATGCACATCTGTGTCTGAGCGTTTGTGCGCGTGTGCGTTTGTGGAGATTTAAGTCACACTAAATGTCATACCAAGAGCAAATATCCATATACTGGGACCCTAGCCAAATCCTTACAAATCTCCCTGCTCTCCTTGTTGTCACACACATAAACATATGCAAGCTGGTCTCGTTTTTTTCGTATTTTTTTGTTGTCGTCTCAAAAAATAAATAATGCAAAAATAACAAACAAAACACTCTCCTGCATCACAGCTGTGCAAATGTATTTTTTAATGATAAAACTATATTTCTGTTCATTATCAACATGCAATTTAGATAGTTACTATCATTTACATTAAAATTTAGGACTTAAATAAAATCTAAAGTCTAAACATCATCAAATTCTAAAATGCTGTTTTGGTTCACTTTGGACTGCTGGAGTTTCATTAAAAATTATTCATTATCTCAGCATGATGTGTAATAATGTGTACATAAAATGTGTTCAAATCGTCCACTACTCCTGCGAATTTTAAAAAAACATTTAAGACACCCAAAATAATCACACTGGTTTTTTTTGTATGTCTGGCCTACACATCAATGCATCTTTAAGTAGTAGGTGTTTTTATTTTAAAGAACCAGAAGTGCTTTTATAATAACAAGCTAACTTTATAGTGAGAGAATTGGATGTTGGAGGTAAGTTGTGTTGTGGTCATCATTATGATGCTACAACTAATGTGAAATATTTTGCTGTTAACACTTACAGGGGTTGGACAATGAAACTGAAACACCTGTCATTTTAGTGTGGGAGGTTTCATGGCTAAATTGGACCAGCCTGGTAGCCAGTCTTCATTGATTGCACATTGCACCAGTAAGAGCAGAGTGTGAAGGTTCAATTAGCAGGGTAAGAGCACAGTTTTGCTCAAAATATTGAAATGCACACAACATTATGGGTGACATACCAGAGTTCAAAAGAGGACAAATTGTTGGTGCACGTCTTGCTGGCGCATCTGTGACCAAGACAGAAAGTCTTTGTGATGTATCAAGAGCCACGGTATCCAGGGTAATGTCAGCATACCACCAAGAAGGACGAACCACATCCAACAGGATTAACTGTGGACGCAAGAGGAAGCTGTCTGAAAGGGTTGTTCGAGTGCTAACCCGGATTGTATCCAAAAAACATAAAACCACGGCTGCCCAAATCACGGCAGAATTAAATGTGCACCTCAACTCTCCTGTTTCCACCAGAACTGTCCGTCGGGAGCTCCACAGGGTCAATATACACGGCCGGGCTGCTATAGCCAAACCTTTGGTCACTCATGCCAATGCCAAAAGTCGGTTTCAATGGTGCAAGGAGCGCAAATCTTGGGCTGTGGACAATGTGAAACATGTATTGTTCTCTGATGAGTCCACCTTTACTGTTTTCCCCACATCCGGGAGAGTTACGGTGTGGAGAAGCCCCAAAGAAGCGTACCACCCAGACTGTTGCATGCCCAGAGTGAAGCATGGGGGTGGATCAGTGATGCTTTGGGCTGCCATATCATGGCATTCCCTTGGCCCAATACTTGTGCTAGATGGGCGCGTCACTGCCAAGGACTACCGAACCATTCTTGAGGACCATGTGCATCCAATGGTTCAAACATTGTATCCTGAAGGCGGTCCCGTGTATCAGGATGACAATGCACCAATACACACAGCAAGACTGGTGAAAGATTGGTTTGATGAACATGAAAGTGAAGTTGAACATCTCCCATGGCCTGCACAGTCACCAGATCTAAATATTATTGAGCCGCTTTTGGGGTGTGAACATTAATGAATTGTGAGCCTGTAATGAACATTACAGGCTCACAATTCAAGCTCATTCAACATAAAGTATGAACATTCAGGGCCTCACCTGTCACCAGCTTGCTTTACCTCCTAGTTAAATGAGATAAAGACTGTTAACAGACTAAAATGTAGCTAAAAAAGTTATTTCATGCCTGAATTCATTAAATGTATTGACTTTGAAAGGCATATATGCACAGGCAGTTATATAATTTAAATGTAATGTATACATACAGTATATATGCAGCTTGTCAGCAAGGCAAGTCTCCTCTATGTAGAGGACCATGTGATGGCCAACAGATGGCTGTGAATATAAAGTCACCTGTAGTAGTCAGGGTGCTGAAAACAGATTAACTGAGGACAGACTAAGGTTTAACAGTGTTTATACACTGCAGAGTAATTAAGGCCCATTGCAGGCAAATGACCAATGCATATAATTAGGAAGATGCATGGCCTAACTAACCTATACTTTTAACAGGACATCTAATTCATCCTATGAAGGGTTAAGAAATAATTTCCAAAGCTATAGCCTGCTGTCTGCAGAACAATGACGGCAAGATTAGCTCATTTCTAAGACATGTAATAAAAGAGGAGAGATCAGATGGATGAAATTAGGAAGGACACAGGCAAATATAGAGATCATGAAAGAGAGGCAGGGGCTTTAGGGAAAACCAGAGCTCCTGTGGAAAAAGAAGAGGTCCTCATGAAATTGAAATAGAAGGAACGAAGCGGGACACACGTTGCTGAAACTGCTCTCCATCTATTTTTTTCTTTCCTTTTTTTTGCAGTGCTCTGTAATTCGTCTCTAAAAATATCAAGCCTCAGAAAGAGGAGGGGCATGAAGAAACGCAGGGGGGAAGGACAGAGAAGATAAAAGGATGGATGATGGAGCACTTTGGCAAAACAGGTTCAAAAAAGAAAGTGAAACAAAGTCCACCTGGTTGTGGGTTTGTTTGTCCGTGTGACATGATGAAGAGACAGGGAAACATGCAAGAGGGAGAGACAGACGGAGCATGTGTCAGCTCTTTTTTCAGGCAGCCACGTGAGCACTGTTCCTCAGCTGCTCTGCTGAGCACTGAGCCAGCCAGAGGGGAGCAATGCGGGGTCGCTGGAGTCACAGTGGAAAAAGGCACGCTACACACTGTGCACACTGGATGTGAACAGTCTGGTCACAGCCTACTGGTCCTAATCTAGCCCTCATCACACACTACTATGCTACTATGCTAATGAAAACACAAGAAGAAATACAGAAATGCGCATAATGATCTTTGTTTAAAAAGCATTAAATGGACATTAGACAGAGGAGACACACCAGAAAACAGTCACAGACATCTTGCCCCTAGCTCAGTTGCGCTTTGAATACGTGACAGCCTTAAAGCTACACACAATAACACTTGCACTTTAAAAACACCATCAGAGCAACACACTACATCTGCCTCTGCTCTGCTTATTCTTACCAGGCGAGCTTGAAGCCTTTCATTAGTACAGTGGGGATTGTCTGACGTCCATAGCGCGTTGTGGGCACAGGGCTGCCCGTTCACACCGCCGCATGATGACTGACAGACTGCCAGCGCCTCACCTCCCATACACAGCCAGAGAGATGAACAGAGGAGGAAGGGAGGATCGGATGCGGTGACTGATGGACGGCAGAGGACTGAAGTCTGGAAAGATGATCCTGAGCTTCGTCCAGCCCGTCTGCTACATTCCTCTGCTTGAATCAAGGTGCCGCAGTGTTCAGCACTTGTGCCAGAAACTCACACCTCCCTGGGCTTCTTTGGTTTTTCCAAAAGAAAAGGAGGTGACCCGCACTGCAACATTCGCAGCACGAACTGCAGCATGCCACAGATGCAAGGAGGTTTCAGGGATTGCAAATAAATGCAAACATGACTTGTTTCTGATCCTTTTTGACTGTGTTTTCCTTCAGGTCGTGCTCCACACTGTCCCTCCGAGCTTCTGTTTGCTCACTTAAACTCCATATGTATCAGCCTCAGCCTCCGCAGCGGATGAGAGCTGCACTTGCTGTGCTCACAGTGAGCAGGCGCAGGATCTCTTCCCTCCCTCCCTCCTGTTCACTCTGCCCTTTTCCCTAGATGGCTCCCTTTATCTTTAGCTCTCAAAGATAAACCTGGCAGATCCAGTACAAAAGATTTGGTGACATTCTCCATCTGTAACAATGACCTGCTCCCCGACCAATAAATGAGGGAACCTCTAATACTTTCATACCTCATGCAACTTACAACTGACTTAATCAGTTTAAGTTAATGTCAACTGGTTATTGATGAAGTTTGGTGCTTCCCTTGTTTATATCTGCAGTGACTTGCAAAAGTATTCATATCTCAGGTCAGTGTCCTGCAACATTTAAATATATCCCTGGTAGGACATGCCTGAATCAGATGGCCTAATTACCTCCTCAGCCAATTCTACGTAGTCCAGAAAATTAATTTGTTATTTGACTCTGCTGTTTTGAAAAATAGACACATCTTTAAGTTCCAGCAGTGTGACAATCTTGACCACCACAAAGTAAAATATATCTGTAAAAAACAGTAATAGCATGGTATGCTTTTGAATTCAGTCCCTTAAAATCTGACAGACCAAAATAAAATTCAGTGCAGCCAGTTACAATTCACCTCTAATTTACCCTAAACCCTTTGGTGGGATATGATGGTTGCAGCATCACCCTTTGGGGATGTTTGTCTTCAGGAGTGGGGGAAAGCTGGTCAAAGTTAAAGGAATCGGGGATAAAAAACCTGTTAGAATTAACAAACGACTTGAGACGAGGGTGGGGGTTCACCTTCCATCAAGATAATTATCCTAAACATACAGGCTAACCTTAGATCCATGGTTCTCAAATTGTGATACAAGAATCATTGGTGCTACATAGGCTGCCTTTAGTGGCACTCCGAAGAAACTGTGGCATTTATTTTTTTCTTGATAAATATGAACATAAAAAAATATCTCTCAGGTTGGTGGTAATTATGAAAGGTAGGATTTACAGAGGTGGCATTAGAAAAAATTAGAGAACCGCCGGTTTAGGTATAAAGAAGATAAAACACACTGATGAGTTAGAATAACACAGTCAAAGTCCTCATCAAAATCCAATTAAGTATCTGTCAAAAGATCCTTACAAACTAAGCTTTAGGATTAGAAAACCTTCAGTCCCTATATCTGCAAAGTAGAGGTCTACTCCAAATAGGTACACAATAGGTACAAGTAGGTACACATTTCAGATTGATATTTGTAAAAACATTTACATTTCAAACTCTAAAATAATCCACGAACTATAACGGGCCCAGAATAACAAAATAGGCTTGAGATTTCAGGTTTTCATGTTAAAAAAACACAAAGCTAGTATACGGGACAAAACGCTCAGGGTGTCCAAGTTTAAACTTTTATGAGTTTCTTTATGGTTGATATCAGAGCTTCTCACCTCTGTTATAACTTCAATTCAGCCCAGTTCATCAATTAAATTTTTACAGCAGTCCTCTGGGAAATTGCACAACAAAAGTTAAATGGCACCGCAGTTGTTTATATTCCTGACCCCCCAAAAAATGAAGAATCCATTACCATCCTCCTTATTGTTGTGTGGTGGCAAGACAAGCTCAGGTCCTTGTTTATTTTAGCTGGTTAACATTTGACTCAATTCTTCCTCTTACTGTAAATATGGCCGTGTTCATGGACAAAACCTATTTTCTTCTCACCATTTTCTAACTTGTGATGATCAATCCACATCTGCCTTACTAGATGGGCAACACAGAGATTCACAGGACAGAAAGCCATGCACACACACACTTTTATTACAGCCCTGTCTAAAGTTCTAGTTATTATGGTTACTGGGCTTTGCCTGCTGAGTCACTGAGTTTCATTCACTTACAGAGCTTTTATCAGATGCTGATGTATCTAAGAGAGGAAGCTGATGACTGGCTGATAGAGAAATGGCTCGTAACCAAAAAAGACGATGTTAAGGCAGAGTGGGTGGTGTGGGATATACAGTGGTGTTTTTTTTCTGCTACTGGACAGGCTGTGAAAAAACTAAAACCTGAAGATGTGTGCAGAGCAGTCATTTTGACTTTCCATAACTTCTCATTCAATCTATATCAAAACCATTCAATGTAAACATTATACTTCTTCCAAAAAGCAGGTTGTAGTACAGCATTAACAAATTGCAAACTAGGCAAGGGACAGTATGAATCTCTCACAGATTAATCATAAATAATAATACCATCATTTCACAGTGTCATGGTGTTTACACGTTTTAACGAAAAGAAATGTGATCTTAAAACAGAAAAACAGAATATAAAACAGGAAAGTAACAGTAATAATGGCTCATATTTCATCTAAAATAATACACTTTATTATTTATTATTAAAGTAAAAATTACCATATATATATATATATGTATAATTTATTATTTTTTAGAATATAGAGTAAACATCTACTAAATGCTTGTTGAGCACAATAATATACTGTTTAGGGAGGCCACTTGTGCTCATTATGACAGACACAAGTAGCCATGGGCCGGCAGAAGACTTGTAATTAAATAACCTTGAATAAAAGTATCACAGCTAGTGGTGCACTGATTGCAGTTTTCTGGCCGATAACCAGTTATGATCTTTAAAAAGCCTGACCTGCCGATTCCGATTTTGGCCAATCCCGATTTTTTTTTATAACTGACACTGTCAGGTGTTATAAGGTCAAAATACACCTTCAATGTTCCAATTTTATTTTATTAAAAAACACTGAACAATACCCATGAAACAATGCTAACTTGTTTTAACTGCATGAGGTGGTGCTCTCAAATATAAATGAAAAGTTTAGAGCATTGCTGTTCCTTTAGTCTTTCATTTTTCACATTTTAAAAAGAAACAAACCTTGCACAACAGTCTAGACAAATAGATAAGATCGGTGGATAAGATCGGTTTCACATGTAAGTATCGGCTGATCATCGATCTCCCAAAACGAAGGAAATAGGGGGCCGATCAATCAGCCGGCCGATCGATCGGTGCACCCCTAATCACAGCATTATGAAAAATATTCGAAAACAAGAATAAATAGCTTTTAATTAATACTGAAAAGCAACTCCTACTCCAACTCATACTGCTGCCAAATGAATGTAACATATTTATTATTAAAGTTAAAATAAAGTTATTTTTAAAACCTCTGAGTTTTTTGGATTACGGGATTGCAGCACTACTCTATGATCTATCTGGCCAGAGAAACCTCTGGTCACGCTGTCATTCTCCTCCTACATCTATATGGACTTTAAACCATAGCAACTGTATGATGGAAAACGTTAGCAGTTTTGAAACAATAACAAGACCTCACGAACCTTAATACTAGTAATGAATGTCAACTCAATGACCCTCCTCACATTGAAGAAATGAATGGATCTTTCATCTCCTTTTCACTAAATAGCCCAGAACAAACAGTATAGTGGATGTCTGCTTTGTATTGTTAGGCAACATTGTTGATTCCCTTATGACACTGTGAATGTGGCACGACTGCAGAAAAAAGAAGAGAGGGGAAACAAAAAATAGGAGAGATGTAAAAGCTCACCCTAATTTGCTCCCAGGGTGCAGCTGTGAGTGCAATAGCCTGTACTTCATTGAAAGTCACATGACGGCCAGTCATCTCACACAAAGTCCATCTGGTGCTCACCTACTATTGTTAGCATGAATCATGTGCTCATGATTTCTAGTAACATCCAGAGATATCACAAAGTTCATGTATAAAAACACGACCCAACAAGAGCGGAACATCTTGACCCAGCTCTCTCAACTAATGAGACTGATGCAACATGAGGCACGATCTGCTCATTTCTATCAATAAGATAACCCCAAACAAATGAAAGAAAACAAAAAGAAGGATCACAGTTACATTTTATTTATTCTAAATCCCATAAAAAGAAAAAAAGTAAAAACTATTTTGATATATATGTATATAATAATAATAATAATAATTTGTATATATATATATATATATATATATATATATACACACCACACACACACACTTATATATGTATATATATATATATATATATATATATATATAATATATATATATATATATATATATATATAATATGCATATAATATTTAGAAAAATTAGGCAATAAAATTCATTAAGAAACAATGCAGCCCAACAGTGATGCAGCTCAACAGTGATGCAAACCGAAAGTAAAAGCTGACTTTAAAATGAACCTTTGTCACTGAAAATGTAAGAAATGTATTGCTTCAATTAATAATTTTTAATGTAAGTGTATTTTTGCATTGCTAATTTCCCAGCCTTTCATCTGTGATTGTACCCCAGTCCTTGGCAGGGCTGTATTCTGAAGCATGTTACACAGTGGTGCTGAATGGACAGCTCCTTTTTAGAGTCAAGTTCAACAGAGAGCTGTTTATTCTCAATGATACCACCTGCTGGCTAAAGTAATAACATAGTAAAAAGACATCAGTTGTGAGAAGGTACAATGCAGTTATCTTATGTAAAAGTAAATTAAATTGCAGCCCACTGAGTTGACATTATGTTGATTGTGGTAATTTTATTTAAAAAGGAAAAATGCACCAGCATTTATGTCAATCCTGAAAATATTTTAGCCACACAACATACAGCAGACAAATTAATTATCTATAACACCTAGACATAAATTTTTAATATAATTTATTTGGTATTTTCCCTTCGGATACAATTAAACAATACATCAAATATTCCTGATTTAACTCTTAATCAAGCAATTACACAAATTAGTTTTATATCACAAAACAACAGACAGTCAAATTTTTTTTTTTTTTAAGCATTCCCTAAATCCTTTTCTGCTCAAGAGGTTTTTCATTCATGTCCAAGAATAGCCTTGGCAGATAATCTGGAATAATCCTTCTACACTGCTCTGTGGGATTGGACAGGCTGGTGGAGTTTAGCTCCCCCATTCTGCCTGGTAGAGGTTCTTTGCTCTTTAACGCAACACAGATGACAATTTCTGCTGGTCTCCATAAAAGAAGACAAGGATAAGATTTATATTTCCCATGCTGTCAGAGAAATGAATCGGTAAATATGTTGCTGGCACCCAGCTTGCTTACTGATGAATTGACCATGTTGGATAATACAGGTTATGAAGGTCACATTGATGGGAGAGTATAATATGGCAGAAAACAAAACAAAACAAAAAAAAAAAAAAAAAAAAAAAAACAGAACAAAAGCAAGCACTCAAAAAGTTCAAAAACCCTGTCAAAAATGACCTGATTTCTAAAAGGTATAATGATAAAGATGAAACAATTATCGGATATTTTAATACAGGTTACTTTGTCTTTTATTATTATTACAAATTTTTAAGATATCAGTATTATAAAAACCACAAAGAGTTTGTGCCTCCCTCATGCTTAGTATTTTGACAAGTATCTTAGCCATTTAAATGCTTATTCTAGTGAGGCCTCATTCAGTTCCTATTTAAAGAGCTTCATCAGTTTTTCTTGAGAACTGATTCTAACTCTGAAAGTCTGGTTCCACTTTCCCGGGGTGTATCAGCTTGTTTTTTTAAATAATGATTACATCATAGGAAGTTAAATTTCCTGACATTATCTTCAGCTTGTCTCCTCAACTATGACTTTACTGTCTATTAAAACCATCATCTGTCGTCTTTGCTTTTTTTATACAAGCCTTAGGCAGTTAGTGTTAAACCAGTTCATTCCTCTCTGTGTTAGTGAAACATTCGCGGTGCCTCTGGCTGCAAGACACCTGTGTTCCTCTCATGATATTCGTTGGTTCAAATTTTTTTTTGATTTAAACTTACTTTATGAATGCAGCCCAAATATTCTTTTCAAACTTAAGGCAAGCGTTTTGAGTTTTGTTTCAGTTTACAGACGGAGGGAGCATAGAAACGTAATAACTTAACAACTAATTATAGTTTTGGTGGTTGGCTGAAATTATAGGAAAGTTCTAAATAAATATTGACCCGGTGCCTTTTTTTGATCTACTGTGGCTAATAAACGAATACACACTGACTTTCTGAATTAATAAAAATGCAGCATAATCAGGAGAAAAATTAGGACTTTCCAATTCAGACTTAACAGTTTTCACTGATACTTAAAATAAGTGGTGCAATTATCAATTGACTCACATGAGAGTTGGCCAATTTTCCCTCGATTGGCTGATAAAATACTTTTTTTCCTACTTATTAAAAGGATGTACTTTGATGCACTTTTTTAAAGATAACAAACATCATATAAAGGTTAGGGTCATACACTGTGACGCAAATATAGGGATAATCTTGTTATTCTTTAATAGACTACTTGGTTCGTGGACTGGAGCGTCCTCAACCACCTTCAACTGAACATCAGTAAAACCAGGACATGGTGATAGATTTAAGGAAGAGGAGGTGCACATTGTCTCCAGTTACCATTCATGGCATGGAGGTGTAGGTTGTATCCAGCAAAAAGTACCTGGGTGTGCAGCTGGACCGGTCCAGACACACAGAGACAGTGCACAGTAAGGGTCAGGGCAGACTGTGCGTTTTGAGAAGGTTCAAGTCCTTCAATATCAGTAGAGCCCTTCACTTTTTACCAAACATAGTGGCCAGTGATCTGTTCTTTGGTGTGGTGTGTTGGGGAGAGGGAGCTCGCTGTCAGGACAAGAACAGACTTAATAAACTAATAAAGAGGGTGGGTTTCACCATCAGGGCTCAGCTGGACCAAGTTCAGCAGGTGGCTGGAGTAAGGATGCTCAGGAAACTGATCTGTATTCTTAGAATTAACTCACACCCACTGCATGACCTGGGTGTGTTTAGGGTGAGCACCTTCAGTCACAGACTCATACCAACTCAGTGCAGGTCTGAACGCAGCAAGAAGTCCTTCCTATCATCAGCCATTAGACTCTATAATGATCAAGATTAGCTTTCTTTTGTTTTTGGTGATTCATAAGTGCTGCATGTAAAGGATTAATAAAGTTCTGTTCTATTCTATTTAAAAGAATTATCTGATTCAAAGAACATGTAGCACAAAAATAATCTGTTGAAATTGATCGTGACAGGTTGGACCTACAAGAAAATCGGAAATCAGTGTCAGCCAGGAAAAGTCTGAGTGTGCAAGTAAAACTGCAAGAGGCAAAGTACAGCCTGGACAGGTTGCTAGTGCATCACATGGAAATACACAAAGGACAGAGAACCATTCACACATATACTGTATGTCAGGCAATTATGTGACATCTATCAGTAACCATAAACAGACGCCAACATCAAACAGAGGTATATAGCAGACACCAGCTCTAGATGCAGTATTAGCAAATCTAATATTATCTCAAGGAAACATGGAGAACATTTAAAAAGATATATAACAGCAGTGAGGTGATACATTAACGAGAAGATAAAATAATGAAGGATGGTGCCAATTAAATGCGTACTGCAGAACAACACTATAAGGGCCAGATATATTTAATGCAAAACTGACAAACACTAGCCCACCTACAAAAAAATAAAGTATTAAGTAAAATACAAATGGCCTTCTGCTGGTATGTCACATGGTCTATGAAAAAAGAAAAAGGTAAAAATGTGCTGACATCAAAGGTCTGCCTTTAAAAAAAAGTCATTTACTTCCTGTTTCTGCTGCATCAAGCAGCCCAAAAATAGGTCAGCGTTTCTTTAACAGCAAACCTCCAACGCACTCTTCCATCCTTACTAAGCAAAGCATATAAACAAAATGAAATGAAAATAGATTTTGCCATTAATCCTCTAACTGTTTAGGCTAATGCACTAAAACAAATTAAGGGTATAAACCTAATAACTAATGAACATTATGTTATTGCTGGATAAGAATGAAGTATCTGAAGAATTAAAAATAGATTACCCAGATTTGACTTTCATTTCTAACAAGGTAATTTCTTGGTGCTGAGAACTCAGTACCCATACCAACAAAACTATTTTAAACTGGTCTGGACTGTTTTGTTATCCTATCCTCTAGGATGTCAATCCTTGCCCCCAAAGAGCAGGCTTTCACAGAGACGGCCTCCACAATTTGGGAGTGAAGAGGATGGAATGACCTTCCTGCAGTCGTAACAAAAATTAAAATCCATTGAACAATTCACCTTGGGTATTGTGTTGGGTATGGCTGATTTGAGACAATTGCTAGTTGAGGAATGGGATATCATCACACAGCAGTGTAAGACCAAGCTGATGACCACCTTAAGGGGGAAGTGGAAGGCTTCTGTGGTTGCGTATGGTTCTCAAAAGCAATACTGAGGTCCCTGTTTGTTGCCAATATATCCTGTTTCTTTAGATTTTAATCACCCAGTCAAATAAACAACACCAAACAAAATTCAAAAGCAGAATAAGATGTTTAACATCGGTACAGAGGAAGTTTTTCATGGGTTCATCCCACATACTCAACTCTGCTGCTCAATTCACTAATGCATGTTACACTTCCAGAAAATTCAACAGTATTTCCAAGAGTTTTGGATTCACTGTCAAGAAGCATTTTTACAAAGAAAACTTCAAAAAATACACAATGACAAGTAAGATGAAATATGGTCAATTTTAGGATGTACATTCTGTAACATGCTGAGATGTTATGTTTTAGTGCATTCTAGGGAGAAGCAATGCGATCAGCCACTATGTACTATGTCCTTATCACTGTTTGATAATGGACTGCTTAAAAAAAAACAAAAAAAAACATGTTTCCTTGTCCTTGGCTCGTGTCTTTGTCAGCTTTTATTTGAATAAAAACTCTTTAGTTTAGATTGTTACTATGCAGTGGAATGTACAGTACTGTGCAAAAGCTTTAGGCAGGTTTGAAAAAATGCTGTAAAACAAAGAATATATTCAGGAATACAAATGATTGTTTATTTTTATCAATTTACAAAATGCTAAGTGTATTACGAATTAGAAAAAGGCGGACCCAAGATTCAGCCAGACACAGAACTGAAAGATTAAAAAGTTTATTCAGTCACAGGAAAACGTCACTCAGGTTAAACTCCACACAGCTTCCAGGAATCACTGAAGCAGAAAGAAGGATTAGTGACTTGTAGTTTCTCCAAATCTTGCAAGGATCAGAAAAGTCACTAACCTGTTCTTGTCTTGGGTTAAACTTGAAACCCAGAGGGGAAACCTCAGTGGGTAGAAGGCAGGGATCTCCACAGCGCAGGTGAGAGAGACAGGTGACTTTTGGCTGAATAATCCAAGGGGTAGGCTGATTCAATAATCCAGGGACAGAAACAGGGTCAATGATCGGAACAAGAGACGTCAGGCAAGGGGCAGGCAGAGGCATAAATCAGATGCAGGAAACAGGGTCAAAACCAAAATCCAAACAGTCCGACAGGGGGCAGGCAGAGGCAAAAATCCAAGAGGCAAGGCAAGGTCAAAACAACGATCAGTCAGGAAGGAATGCTGGATATCTACTCACACGATGGCTTTCAAAAATCTGGCACCGTCTGCTTGTCAGAGTCAGTATATATCAGGGAAGACACAGGTGCTTGGAATGCCACAGATTGCACTGCACTGCAGCAGTCACCAGGTGCAACTCATCTGCTGATTGCAGCCAGGGAGACAGGTTAGAGCAGACGTGCCAGAATCATAACAAAGTGAGCAAACCCAAACATACAGCCAAAGTCATTAAGAACTATCTTCAGCGTAAAGAAGAACAAGACTCACTGGAAGTGATGGTCTGACCCCCACAGAGCCTCGATCTCAACATCAGGGATTACATGAAGAGACAGAAGGATGTGAGAAACCCTACATCCACAGAAGATCTGTGGTTAGTTCTCCAAGATGTTTGAAACAACCTACCAGCTAAGTTCCTTCAAAAACTGTGTGCAAGTGGACCTAGAAGAATTGATGCTGTTTTGAAGGCAAAGGGTAGTCACACCAAATATTGCTTTGAGTTATCTTTCTCTTTTGTTAATTCACTGCATTTTGTTGACTGATGAAAATAAATAATTAACATATCCATTTTTGAAAGCATTCTTTGTTTACAGCATTTTTTCACACCTGCCTAAAACGTTTGCACAGGACTGTTTATCTTTCAATCATTTTCTTGCATAAACTATACATCGATCCTTCTATTCATTTTTCCTTTTTGGAGAAAAAAATTAACCACTGAATTTTAAAATGCTAATTACTTAATAATATTACTTGAAACTTAAAATAATAAACTGTATTTTACAGTACACATGAAATGTTTCCCAAAATCATACGTCTGAAGAGTTCTGTAAAACAATGTTGTGATCTTCCTTCTTATCCCCGAAAACTGAAAATGATGTAGTACCAAGCAGTTCTTCCACTTCAGGTAAGATGACAGACCACTTGAACAGCTTGACTACATACAAGAAGAAATCTTCTATTTGTCTCTGCAGCAGGCGCGTAGTTAGACCTGGGCTTCCGGGGCGGAAGCCATGGATGTTTTCTGAATAGCCCCGGACTTCTTGATAGAAGAAATTTGGAAGTATTAAAAAGATGCAGCCACAAAATGGTATTGGACTTCACATTTTTATTTAAAAACAATCAGATTTTTTCAATTGTGTTCCGTATAATCCCGTCCCGCTCCACCTAACCTGACAATGAGTTAAAAGGAGAAGACAATAAATAGTTATTTGCGCACTCACGGCACCGCTAATGTGCAACTACGCGCACAGCCAGAGACGGACTCCATTCTGGAGAAGTCCAGAACATTCATTACCTGAAAAGTTACACTGAGCGGCTCGAACAGAGCTCATTTCAGAACAACCGCGGAGCCAACCAGAGAGTGGGCGCCTGGTGCGTGTGTGTTCAGGAACAGGTGGAAGCAGAGCGGTATAACCCAGACGAAGATAGAGGTAAAACCTGAATGCTGACTCGAAATGGGCTAATTGTAAGTTACAACTAATCACTTGTTCACCCAGCAAGACATGAGGTGGAGGTTCACTCTAATGACCATCTTCAGGGTCATGATGAGGGACTTTCACCTGAGCTACAGGTGAAGTTAAATGATGTGGCTGTGATAGAAAACAGTAGAACCCTCTCTGTGAGCTTCTAGCCGGATTAATCATGATGTGAAAATATCTTGTCAAAATAAAGGCATTGAATCCTAACGTAGCTGAACACATTAAAAGGTCCTTCAGATCACCACGTTGCATCTCATTGCTGCAGCCAGTCTTATAGTCTAGTTCTACATGTATACAGAAAAAAGTGTTGCTCAATAAACCAGGAAAATATCTCCTGGTTCCAGTAAGATGTAGTAGAAAGAGCAAAAGTAAGCCTTCCTCTTCTCTTTCATACATTCTGTGCTGATTCTAAACATAAAGCTCTGGCTTTAAAGATGCAGGATAATTAAGAAATAAGTCATAGCAATTAATCACAGGTGGACCATTGATTAGTTAACGATTTTATTTTTCTGAATTACACGTGTAATATTAAATAAACTAAACTAATTAAACAATGATACCATATGTATACAGTTATTAATAACTGTAATATTAGTACTGATAAGGTCCAGGATGAGGCTCTATGCTATATTTTAAACACAACAACTTAACACCCTTTCCTCTCAAAGTGTTTAATAGTAAGAACTGTACTAATGTCTCACATGCAGAACAAAAGACTGTGTTGTAAAATGTTTTATTTATTATTTTTGGCAGGCCAAATTTCTTCAGAAGTAGAATGAAGGGCTGAAAAGATGGCGATAAAAGAGAACAGGTTCATAAAAGAAGGAACAATTTTAATAAAATGTTTCGAAAGCTCTTGGCATAATAAAAAAAATGTGTTTTAGGATTTTACCATTTGACTAAGATTTAACAAAATCAACTTTATACCACTTTCCTTTTTTGAAATGTAAGAAATTAAAACAATGGAGCTTCAGGAGTGGAACACTTTGATGAGAATGTAATGTTTAAAAACGGTAATTTATGTAGATGACAAAAGAAGCATATTTATCTGGCCCAAAGAAAACATCTCTGAGTTTAAGAAAAACGTTTTCAGCAAAAATTCAGATTAAGATCTTTTCTAAATACCTCAAAATGTGTCATTATTTGCTTTAGCAAAATGTTTTTTCATCAGGCCTAAACTCTGTTTCTCCTTGTCCTTCATTCAGCTTCTAACAAAAATAAAAAGTAAAATTATTGCAAACCTTTTTTGTTTGATTCACAATAACTTACATTCAGTCTAAAACCAGACGAGACAGAGAACTGGTACAATATGTCCTATATTATTTTAATTTTGAATTACCTATAAATTGTCTTATTGAAATCTAAATATTTTGGATTTGGGCTAAAGCCCCCAATGTTTTGAGACCTTAAAAACGCCCCTGCTCTGCAGAATTTAATAGTATCCATTGCTCTGACTGAGACTGACTTAGCCAAAGAAATACATATAATTTGTCATGTCAAATGACATTTCGAAAATATGCTTCAGGAAATCTTACACCAGGAAAATTTGCAGATCATCAGATTGTGTCCCTACTGTTGGATGGCAACAACAAATTCATCCTGTCCTCCTGAACCTCACTAACTCTTGCTGACGCTGTAGAAAAACAACAAACCTGACCCTGGGAGAACAGCAAGGAACACTTTATAATGACAGATTATTTTTGGAATATTTGACATAATTTATAAACATTAGTATTTGTTGTTGTTAAATAATTGTATTCATAAATAGGAAATAGTTTTCTTTTATAAGGCAAAAAGGATCAGAATGATAAAATAGTTTGTATCAGTTTGTGTTTTGTCAAACTGATTTTAATGTGCCGTGCTAAATCACTAGACCAACAAAACTGACATCATCAGTTTAGACTTATTATCTGTAGTATCACCAAAAAAACAAAAAAACAAAAAACAAAAACAAAAACATGAATCCAGTAGTAGTAATGGCCAGTATTATCACCTACTACTACTGGCTTGTACATAGATGAAAACAATGTGAAGTATTAGTTTGTCTTTTCTGTACAATGTTTCACTTTCAAGGTGCTTTAAAACAAAAGAACTTTAAGGTCCAATAATCAAGTGCTAAAAAGTAAAGTATCACTGTCTTAACATCTCGCTATGAATATATCAGGCTTACCAGATAAGTCAAAAAACATAAAGCCAACAATATTTTTTTTCAACAAAATGTAAACTAGATTGTAAAATTGTAATTTTTTTGAAAATTTAATGAGTTAATAAGTAAACATTTGGTACAGTTAACATTGGTTAAACATAATTTCATAATTTTAGCTGTATATAAATGGGTATATGCATATACATGGGTAAAATTTAGTGTACTACTGCATCAGGTCAGGGCATATAACTGTTGCAGTGAGGTCAGTATCTTGTTTTGATTTTTCCCAAAAAAAAAAAAAACTGACCATCTGGAAATGAAAGTTCAATGCTCGAAGTGTCCCCAAGTGGTCAAATAATTGTTAGCTCTAATTAATAAAAAAGTAGGTCGGGCTGCAGTCAGTTGGAGCCGCCCGAACATTCAATATTTCAGTGCTGTAGTGCATATTGCAGGATCTCAGTTGTCACCATCATAACATGGGCTGCCATTTATTTTTGACACATCCCCAAAATAAATGGCAGCCCAGCTTGCTTAAAGTGTGTATGCTATAATGTCAAATTTGTAGGAAAGGGAATTTAAAGTGTTGTTGCCTTGAAACTGCATATCTTCTTCTTAAACGTTAGGCAGATACATATTAGAGTGACAGGAGTGTAGTACAACAATGCTGTCCATTTTAAGCTGGGGACAGACTTTATAACTTTCCTGGTCTTGACAGATTTTAAAAGGTGTTCATACATTTTACTGGTGTTTGTTTTACGACTGAAAGACTGGAGATCACACACTTAACAACTGCATTTGCAGACTACAGGATTTTTCAACTAAAGCAAATGTAGACTATCAAACTCTCACAAGGGTGACAGTTTGAAGTCGGAACAGACATACAGTACTGTGCAAATGTTTTAGGCAGGTGTGAAAAATTGCAGTAAACAAAGAATGCTTTTAGAAATATAAATGATAATTGTTAATTTTTGGAAAGAAGCAGTATAGAAAATGACTGACTGACTGACTGTTTATTTTTATCAATGTACAAAATGCTTAGTGAGCCAACCCAAACATACAGCCAAAGTCATTAAGAACTATCTTTAGCGTAAAGAAGAACAAGAATTACTGGAAGTGATGGTGTGGCCCCCATAGAGCCCTGATCTCGACATCATGGAGTGTGTCTGGGATTACATGAAGAGACAGAAGGATGTGAGAAAGCCTACATCCACAGAAGATCGTGGTTAGTTCTCCAAGATGTTTGGAACAACCTACTAGTCGAGTTCCTTCAAAAACTGTGTGCAAGTGGACCTAGAAGAATTGATGCTGTTTTGAAGGCAAAGGGTGGTCACACCAAATATTGATTTGATTTATATTTCTCTTTTGTTAATTCACTGCATTTTGTTGACTGATGAAAATAACTGATTAACACTTCCACTTTTTAAAAGCATTCTTTGTTTACAGAATTTTTTCACACCTGCCTAAAACGTTTGCACAGTACTGTACCATTAGGTTCCAGTAATAGAAGATATTGTCTCTGCCACTCCCCGCAAAAATGAAAGAATATAATTTAGAATTTGTTAAGTTTAACCTGGTTTGTATGTTGTTGACCGTATTCTTTGTTGTATTCATGTTAAGAGATGAAACATACTGTATATTTGAGGTTGACTGTGGGTTTTAAAATGAGTTTCAATGTTCGATTAATTACATGCAAAACAAAAACATTAAGAATGTATGATAAATAGGTTTATTTCATATGAAAACATTTTTATTCAGGAATGTCACTTGGTTAAATGAAGTCATATTACCTTCATGTGCAATATGTGGATTGTTTGGTTCATTTCAATAAGACTATTTTATTATTTGCTGTTTTAAAAAAATTTTTATTATGTGACTGTAATTAGTTAGGCGAGTTTGTATTATACCCAGGGCTGTTGTGCGTTTAACATTAATAATATTGTATTACTAATAAAGTTTAACAGAAAAAATCAGTCGATGTCGTATCCCAGCCCTCTCTTTTCATTGACTGTCAGTAACACGGGTTTGCAGTTGAGTTCACACTACACTCCATTCACACTATATGACTGCATCTAGATCCACCTGAAAAAATTCAAACATGTTTGTGGAACTGCGACTGAAATAAGTTCAGGTCAGGTTTCCTCACACACTTGCAGACTGCAGTTCTCACCTCCTCTCACACAACAGATTTCTGTGTCCACTCTGCTGACTGACCATAACCACATGCAGAGCTAGAGAGGGGGCCTGGGGGGCACAGGACCCCCCTGAAATCTGATTGGCCCCCCCAGGTGCCCCCCCAGATGATTCACATGTCATGACACCATGTCATTCCTCTGCAGTATTAAGTGCCATGTAACTTCCCCCATTTTCACTGTGTAACGAGGCAAAGGACCAGCTGGTGGAGGCAATGCGCAACTTCAGGTTTTTGCCAACCACTAAAAAACCCGAGAAGAAGAGCCATGTAAAGAAGATGAGAACTGCGAGGAGGAGATGCAGAAGATCACAGCATAGAGGAACACTGTACAACCTGTTTGACTCCAAGATAACATACCAGATAAACAACATCCAAAGTACGTTTAACGGTGGTTTCCTGATAAGGCAATGTTTAAAAAAACTTCTGTGTCCACATAGGAGATCATTTTTGGTAGTTCAGCAACAACTATAAGTCGCAAGCATCAAACTAACATTACCGTCTACAGACAGCCGCTCCACATCTACTGTATGTCTTCATTTAATAAGGGTTGTCGCACATAAATGTATTTCTCCAATGATTTAAGAGCAATGAAACTAGCAGATAACCAGCCTGCTAGCGGATTGTTGCTCTGATGGTTAGGTGAAATGTAGCGGGATTATGCTACCCTGTCAGGAAGCTGAAAAGTTTTGTTCAAAGGCTCAGAACTTTCTAGGTATTCCATGCAAATAAAATGTACTTACTAACAGTTTGAGTACTCAATTTACAGCTACAATCTGTTTACCATGACTTTTTGAGGTAATAAGAGGGGAATTGATAACATTGTGTAAGTAGTTTTTGGAGTGATATGACTGATATGATTGAGAATGAAAAGGCAGGGAGACAGGATACACAACTTCTTTTTAAAAAGAAGCAACTCAGGCACAAATCACATATGAACGGTAAATGAACTGAACTTATATAGCGCCTTTCCAGTCATATAGACCACTCAAAGCGCTTTACACTAGAGCCACATTCAAAAACGCTCACACATTCATACGCAAATCGGTAGACAACTTGAGGTTAAGTGCCTTGCCCAGGGTCACATCGACATATGGCAGGAGGAAGCTGGAACCAAACCCACAACCTTCTGATTGCAAGACAACTACTCTTCCTACTGACCCACAGTCAACACATAGAGTTCTGCTCTGGTATCAGCAGCCCTGATGGCCCCCATCCTGGGACCAGGTAGGAGGGAATGTCAGACACAAGCCAGCCAATCATCACCAGGTCAGAGTCTCTACAGAAACAGTCACTACCCAGTTCAGTAATTACCTTGGGATTTCCATTATTTTGACATTTTGTTTGCTGCTAATGTGTGTTGTTTATGAAAAATTTGGGGTTGGGTTATTTTGAAAATACAATAATATTTTTGGTTTAATTTAGTTCTCTCAAGGGAGGAGTGTGAAGTCACAGAGGCCTCTGCCTCCGACCAGGATGATGGTGAGCCAGAAGAGCCAGTCCCAGGAGATACCACTGACCTCTTCCCAGGTGTGTCTAGTACTTTTTTTGCTCCTCCAAAAGGACACAGTGGCAATTCTACTTAACTGAAACCTGCTAGTTATCTGTCTTATCTGTTTTTAAATTTTTTAGGGGGAAAAAAGAACATGAAAAGAAAAAAAATTTTGACAAGTACACAATTTTTGGTGTATATAGGTGCAGAGGTGAGAAGGCAGAGGGTTTGGGTTAGGGGTTTTCACCACTCTGTTGATCATGTTTAGTTTCTATAGTTCACACTTACCATAGATTGCTATCCATCATGCCTGCTATTCCAGACCGTCACTTTGATGTTGGATTATCATCTATTTGAAAGCTGTTCAATAAATGGGAACACCCCACAACTTATTTCCCAGTCTGGACATTTTGTTTGTAAGTGCGTAGGAACCTGGATCCACCCAAACCCAGAAGCGACCAAAGAGATGGAATCTGATGGTCGCTACAAAATATATATATTGATCTAATACTGGTTACATTAGGATAATGTGTTACACCTTATATATTTACTTTCGATATTATTGATATATTTACAAATAACATATTATACATTCTATTTACATACAAGCAACAATATTTCTACCAATAAAAGCAGGAACATCAACATTAATAATAACAATTACAATAGTAATAAATTATGTACACAAATCTCATCTCCTGTGTACTTAGTATGTACTTAAATATAGGTGACAGTTAGAAACTGATTGTTAGAGAAACAAATTCATTCTCATAGTCTGTGTACCCCCTGAGATAGCCTTGGCCCCCTCTCTGGTCCCCACAATGAGAAAAGTGTAGCTCCGCCCCTGACCACAACTAGTGCAAAGTGACACAAACGTTCCCCAAGTGGAAATAGGGGTAAAAATTGGACAAAATAATCATGTAGTGGGGCCCCAGCTTAAGAGGAAGCTGATATGAGAGAAAGCTAAAAACCTGGACTTGATCCCAGGAATGTTCTTTGATGTCATTATAAAAATATTTAAAATATAAAATTCTTCTATAAGATAACATCCTTCATGTGTTGGTTTAATTAGCAAGTGGGTAGAATCTGTTACTTTCTGAAGCTCAGACGAATTAAAGGCTGAAACAATCAATCGGATAAATCGTGATTATACAATTATTGAAATAATCATCAAATAATTTAGTAATCGAATAATCGTTAGCGAAAGTATACAAACTCTAAAACACACAATTTGCTGAAAGAACAACCCACTCAGAGCAGTAATTAAGCCAAAAACTGTGCAAAAAATATACACTTTGCATTTATGATGAAAAACCTTCTTTGTCCGTAAAAATGGTGGCGTAGTTTTAGTGTTACCAGGTTCAGACTCTGTAAAAAAATCTACTAAGCACCTTTTACTCTACGATTATTAATCATTTAATAAAAAAAACAGTCAACAGATTAATTGATTAGCAAAATAATCACTAGTTGCAGCCCTAAATAAATGAATACAAATTATTAGCTGCAAACAACAAGAACATCATTTCCAGTTCCAACTGGAAAGGTTGTTATTAGGCTAGACATCAGTGACTTATCGCCTCCCTGACCCTGAGCTTTTAAAGCAATACCCAGCTGCATTTAACAGAGAAATGAGGCATTGAGATCAGGTTTCGCTGATCTCTCAAGACAGAGTCTACAGCCAGAGCCACTGTAACATAGCCCGTTTGGAGAGTTACTTTTGGGGAGCTTTTACCTATGCTTACTGTTCAATATTAAATGAGTCATCTAATGCTGAATTTCCTCATAAACCATTAATCATTAATCATTTATAAGAAACAGTTTAAAAAAAACATTTCTATGATAAAATAGAAGTTGCAATTGAAAAACAAAATAATTTATATGCAGGTGCATCTCAATAAATAAGAATATCATTAACAAGTTAATTTATGTCAGTAATTTAATTAAAAAGATGAAACTCAAATATTACACAGATTTATTAGTGCTAGATTTATTTATTTCTATTAATTTATGATTATGGCTCACAACTAATGAAAACCCAAAATTCTGTTTCTCAGACAGTAGGGGTGAGCGAAATGAAGATCTTGAAAGATCTGAAAATGTTTACGTGAGTTTATCTTTATCCTAACAATGTGCAGTGGGAAACTACAGTAGCACCCCTCTCCTCCAGCTGCTATTAGCATCGTGGAGGCTAATGGTGAGTTAATAAACATTTAGCTGGATGGTCTGGGTTGCCTCTTTAAATGGTTTAAATGGAGTTTGTCAGATTTATTTGACTCCCAGCATCGTATCCGAGGGTCTGATTACACTTGGCAGAACAACACAAATAATTATATGATGATGTATGTGTCTATTTTTACAGCATTAATTATAAAAACCTTCACAATAAAGGCCTTATTCACCTATAGTGTTCTGAACTTCAAATAGCATAAACCTAATTCAAGCCGCTTACAGTACCCGCTCTGCTAATAAAAACAGTCTGAATGCTTGGTGCTTTGTGTGTTCAGGTTAAAGACTGTAATTTATCCCAGATAGATATAATTTGATACAGTCATTCTGAGTGTGTAGGTGAGAGCGTAATGAAATTATGAAAAAAGATTAAAACTACTACTACACTACCAATATGGGGTTAAACTGATAAATTTTGGGGCAGATAGCTGAACTTCTGATCCTATCTCTAAGGGAAAGCACAGCTATTCTGTGGAGAAAACCCATTTCGAATGCCAGTATACGTGATCTCATTCTTTCGGTCAATACCGATAGTTTATGACCATAAGTGAGGATAGGAACATAGACCAACCGGTAAACAGACCCGGAGATCACAGTGCAACAACGCTAACAGGATCACATAATCTGTAAATAGCAGAGACAGAATCCCGAGGTCACCGAACTTGACCCCTTCTGCCCCTTGACTGCACGAGGGATTCTGTCCATAAAAGTTATGAACCAGGTTCTCGCGCCGCTTGCATAGAGACTGAATGGCCTGTAGTAACAGACCGCCGATCCCATACTCACAGACAACCCCCCACAGGGTATCCCAGGGAACACAGTCAAATGCCTGATCCAAGTAGTGTTCCACGGCCAGGACGGAACCCGCATTGTTCCTTCTGAATCCGAGGTTCGTCTACCAACTGGATTCTCTTCTCCAGCACCCCTGAATAGACGTTAGCAGCAAGGCTGGGGATTGTGATTCCCCGATAATAGTAATGCACCCTCTGGTCCCCTTCTTAAAAAGGGAAACCACCAACCCAGTCTACCAATCTATTGGCACATTCCCTGATGTCCACGCTATGTTGCAAAGGCGTGTGAACTAAGACAGCCCAACAACATTCAGAGCCTTAAGGAACACCCCCGAAGCCCAGACGACGCTGAGCTTTTAACTGCCTCAGCAACCTCTGCTCCTGGTATGGAGGGACCCACTGCAAAGACCCCAGTCTCAACCTCCTCCACAGAATAACCATCTTATAAAATTTTCCTTAAGTTGTTGGTTACATATGTGTAAGGGCGCAAGAGTCATGTTGTTCTATTTTGAAAGTAAAACAAGTTGTTTTTGAGTTAGACTGAACGGTTTGAGATACAATGTCCTTCATGTTTTAAGAATGAGAACAGATTTTTTACATGTCCATTGGGCTTGACAAAAGTGGGCAATCTGATTAGAATTTGGCTAAAAATACTCTTTGCCCTAAGTTATGGTGTGTTACATGCATATTTGGTCTTTAAAAGCTATGATATTATGAAGTGAAGTCATGAAAAAAACATTGTAGTGATTTCACTGATTCACAACAAAAATATTAAATGATCTTTATGTCACAACAACCATTCAACCAATTATGAATATATACAGAAATAAATAAACGACTCAATAAAATAATTACTAGGCCAAAAAGTAGCTAGAAATATAAATGAGTGTGCCATTAAATGCAGCAAAATAATAAAAAGAAGAGATTTATTTAGCCGCTGTATTGACTTTTCCTCCTCAACTGCTGCTTGGTAATGTAAAAAGGACAGGGCAGGACTCAGACGGACTTTGGACTAGCGTGACCGCCTCAGCTTCTCTCCTATTGGCTGAGGTCAAGCCTCTAGCAAGTAGCTGCTGAGTCTCCTTAAGGCTTCCTGGTTCTGAAAAGGAGCTAGCAGAAATGGCTAACTTCTGTCATGTTGCAAAAGAAGTCAGGAGCATTGTGGATTTGGTGGCAGATAGCGCTGTTAGTCGGGATAGCTTACTGTATCCTGTTGACTAACTGAGAGAATACTTCCGTTTGCTGAAGTAGTAAGAAGAAGTCACATTTTTGGACGCACTTTGGAAATAAACGTTTGACTCAATGATGGACTGTTGAATTTCACGTTAAATTAGCTTCTTTAAACATTTACAATGATACTTCCTGAATAATCATAATAATAACAATATTATTCAACATATTAACCTTTTTAAAGTAAACTGTCATTCAAGGATGATTTCTGTCATGATTAGGATTTCAGTTTCTATAAATGTCAGTTGAGGAGGTCAATACAGCGACCAAGAAATTTAAAAAAGAAAGAGGGCAATAAATGGGCTCAGGGAAATCTGTTGGGTAAAAAAATACAACAGGGATATATTAAAGGGGAAAATATATTCAGTTTATTTCAGTTTATTTTAACTAGTTATTTTATATATCAGTGCTTAAGAAATAAAAGGTCAGTAAAATAACTTGAAAAATAATAGACTTTTGAGGAAAAAAAGATAATTTAAAAAAAATATTTGGGTGGTAATAAATATGAAAAAAATAAATGGGGTATAAAATAAACAAAGGAGAAATATAGAGTTCAAGAAAAAAAATATGATTTGAAAATTAGTGGTTTAAATAAAAGTAGTGCATTAAAATATAAATATTTATATATATATATATCTGATTAATTGATCAATTATTGAATAAATCTCTTCTTTTTATTATTTTGTTGCATTTAATGGCACACTAATTTATATTTCTAGCTACGTTTTGGCCCACCAAAATGTGTGGCTAAATGACCATGGTTTCTCTAGGCTTGATTGACCGTGATGCGTCCTGTACATTACATGGACATACAGTACTTTCTGGGAAGCAGATATTTCTGAATTACAAATTATTGTTTCATTGTTCTTATGTACTTTACTTTTCTAGTTTTTCTGAGGAACGAAATAATCTGTATTACAGAAATGCATACATTTTTTGAATAATTTACAATTTTTTTCGATGAGCTTGTAGAGTCTGTAATGCTCCCTTATCATTTTGTTTTACTGTTCCTTATACCTTTGGTATTCATATAAAGTCTTGTTACAACACAATAATAAAATCTGAGAGCATGAGCTATTATGGTTGGAAACATAGTTACCATGGGCATTTTAATTATTGCCAACAGTAAAACCAACATGGTTGAAAAATAAATCCTCATGTGTTTCTTTGTTAAATGTACTTAAAAACTCAAAATGTACATATATAAGACACACCGGGCTAAAAGCCGCTGATATCGACTGAACTGATTACATAGTTTAACTGAACATAACTGAACTGATTAGTTTCCGAATTGTGCCTGTAGCATAAAAGTGAAAGTGCTGATCAAACAAATCAGAAAAGTTATTGATTGGTTTATTCATCATCCTCCTACGCACTGAAACCACTGAAGTCATCTCCAGTGTCGGAGTTGAACAGCCTCAGAAAAAATCTCCGTCGTGTCTGCCGCTTGCATGTGCTAAATAAAAACCACCTGTCTTGATTTTTTTCACTTTCTGCTAAAGCGCCCCCTGGCGGGTGAAGAAAAATCCACAGAAAAGCCGCACCTCATTATAAGCCACATGGTTCAAAGCACAGGAAAAAAGTAGCGGCTTATAGTCGGGAAAATACGGTATGTTTGTAAATGTATTGGTAGTAATAGGAAAATGTCAATTATAAAAAGTTTAGCATTTAGATCTGTGTTAATAAATTTGGCAGTGGCAAATAGGCGTAAAAGTTTTTTCAGTCTTAGGGTCATATGAGCAAAGCTTTTATATTAAAGGTTTGGCTCAAGAAGAATGATGAGAGGAGGGAATGGTAGGAGAGATATTGATTGACCCCTCTAGCCAGTAAGCCAGAGCTGCTGCCTCAGAAATGGTGCTCCAACCATCAAAGTCAGGAGCAGTCCAACCTGCTGCTTCACAGACACGTGGTTGTTTTGATGCTGTTTCCAGCCAGACACAAAAACATTAGCAGACAAAGCAACCATACTTTGCCACACCTAAACACAGCATTTGATTATTAATGATACCTATGCTATTTTTACAAATTCTACAGTTCTTTAGCTTTTTGATTCAAAGTCACCTCTGTGAAAAAAACATGACACGCTGGAATATATCAGCAAGATCAAACAAGAAAAAGAGTCTAATGACAGGACACTGGTGGTCTAAAATATCAGTTTGGGCCTATGATAGATCCTAAAGGCAGTGCATACACCATTTTATATCTTCAATCAGTCAAGTGGCTAGTCCCAAAAAAATTATTAAAGTCACAACATTGTTTGTACACCTTGCAGGTTCAGGTCTTTTCTCCTCTTTGCCATTTTGAATTCTTTGGTAGTTTGTTACCTGACTGCTTTCAGGTACCAAAAGGAATTGTTCGCAACATGACATTTCATACCATTGTTGGTGACATCATATGTGCCTTTTATTGATGATATAAAGTCGTTTTTCTCTAATCTATTTAGGGCCAAGCCTATAGAAATTTTACCAGGAGGAGCGTGCTCACAGTTACTTTGTTTAGATCAAGGGTGATAATCTTTTATAATTTATAAGAGCCAAGTACCCAAAACAAGAATCAAAATCTAAACAGTTTGAACATGCCTGTTAAAATTCCAGGTTGTTGTAATGTGAAAAATATGTGAAACAAAACTATTTCCATCTATAATGTGACCTATATCCTATAAAGAGGTTACAATGGATCAAAAATAATTTGATTGTACAAAGGTGTCAGTCAGGAAAAAAGTTAAAAAAAACATAAAATCATAATATCACGTATAGACCCAGGCACAGGAAAGACAGTCACAAATAAGATGGAGTTACTTTTGCATATTGAACTAGACCTTTAATCAACATGGATGTCATCATGAATAGTTCTAAAAACAGTCAGTTTTGAGCCAAAACCTCCAGGTGTCTCCCAGAAAGTTAAAAATAAATATATATTAAATATATGAAAAAAGAAATATCTGTGAATTATACCCTATTGATTATACCAAAGTTTTTATTTTTCTTAAATCGAAAGTAAAGTGCATAACTAATGGTATTTTTTCTATCAGTCACATTAGCTGAAGAAATTAGATTAGAAAAAAAAAGACATTCAAAACTGCAAATTTTAACCACTGTTGTAAAACTGGTTTCTGTTTAACTGTTTTATCATTGGAGCGTGGGTTTTGTAGCGATTTTGTACTATAACATTGGACAGTGTTGTCTACCTTGACTTATTAGAAACTGGAACATTGTGGCTATGCTTTCATTTTGTGGTCAATTTAAACCATACAGATGTAGATGCAGTTACTTACAACATTTCAAGCAATGAAGGAGCTTTACACAACATAAACTTTTTGATCATCACTATGTTGGAAAAAAAGTTGAATATCTACATTTCACAAAAAAGGGTTTCAGCCAAGTAATTCTATATTCAGAAGTGTTAAACCTCTCTCTGTGCCACCCTTACATACTCAGATGTACCATCCACTGCAGAAGGCTTTCTGGACAGTAATGCTACTACTCTGTCCTTCCTACCAGTATTTGGTTCTGCTTGTATTTTCTGCAGCCTACAATGAAGAAAAACAGCAGAAGCTAAATTGATAAACCAAAGAATCTGTCATGTGCATCATCTTCAGGAATTACTAACACCCATGGTGCAGTTGTTAAAAAGCCTTAAACTTGCTCTTTCATACTTTATATGGTCTATAATCTTCTAAACAATTTGCGACGTTAGATCATACAGAGACTTGTGAAGCTTGTGTTTAATCTCCACACATCAAAACCATAGTCTTATTATTTCAATCAGTGCTTTATCAGTTAAGATATCCATCCATTTAGGAGTCATACTGAAGCTAAAGCAAGTTCAGTTTCATATTACGCAGATATGCTCATGCAAAGGACAATACAGGGAGCGTATCAGTGAATGATGTATCAGCGGGTTTGCTGGTGGATCTTGCTCAGTGAAATCTGAGGCTAGGAAGAAGTAGTTGGCAGGTTGTTCTTCTGGGTACCATGCCAAAGCAGCTCCCTCTCTTAGTGGCTGTTAAAACTACATTCTCATACAAGATAGCTCAATACCAAGGCATCCTAAACTGTATAATAAATAAGAACTTAGTTTCAATATAAAAGTAGCAGCTGTCAGTATATGCATCAACTGTCTTTCATGCACATACATCCAAGGTAAAATGTCTCATCTGTGTGAAGTGTCTTACGCTTGTTGAGTTAGATCCTACCTTTGAGGTTTCCATATCACTTTCCTCCAGTTCTTTTGCTTGGCCTATCAGTAAAGGTAGAGAAGAGGAAATAAGCCGCTCGTCTACTTTGATTGTTTATGATGTGATTGTCTTCCAGACAACTGCTCTCAAACTTTCGTGTATCTAAAAAAAATGCCCAAGATGATGGAAAAAAAACAATAATGTTATGATGGTCTTAAGATAATCCTGTTACTTCTACAGATGAACGGCATGTCTGCCGATCAAGTTTTCCTTTAGAGTTGAACCTGTGCCATGACTGTTAATTTGCACAAGACTTGAGCCGGTTTAAGATTAATGATATAATAACCTTGAGTAACAATTATTTAGGTAACTGTGTGGCCACAAACCCAAATACACCTCTTGAAAAATATATCCATTTTGAAATATGTTTTTTCAGGACCCCAGTTAAAGTTGTCACAATATTTCAAAATTCTTGCAAATCATGATAACCAAAATAAATGATAAATGCTTACCCCTAATGTGTAGGGTACTAATTACCTTGATCTAACCCCTTTTAGAATAATTTATGTTAATCATTGTATCAGTAATGCCTTTTGATGGAAATATGCATATTTAACGCATATCTAGGATCATACTGAAAGCAGTTTGCTGTCATCAAGTGGTCAGTTATCCAAAATTATGCCTAATTTTGTTAATTTGCATACTAAAAACTCACTTTATATCTATTTTATGTTGAATATTCAAATTATTTAAAATACATTTGACCCCAAAACACACATTTTAATTTATTTTATTCTTTAATTTATGTGTAAATAAACTAAGGCATTAAGCAGTTGAAAAAGAAAAGCAACTTTTATTCTAATCTTCTAATTTATTTACCTTACCTGGCCTATAGAGTAACAAAGATATATCAATGATAAAATAGCCAAAATCCCCCAACAATTGACCCCTCACACCTTCTGCAGCTCACCTCCTTCAATGTCCCTCGACCCCTCATTCAACCACTATCAACCTTCCGACTTCCTTTTGCTGCTAATATTTCAGATCTGATTCAGAAATTTAAAGCGTCTACCTGCCTACTTGACCCTTTACCTAATCCTCTGGTTGAAACTTGCCTCCCATCTTTGTTACCCCTGATCACTGCCACCATACACTCCTCCCTCACCAATGTTCCACCATTTCTCAAATCTGCTGCAGTAACACCAATACTCTGATTTAGATCCCAACAATTTCCAGAAACTTTGTCCTATCTCCAACCTTTAGTTTGTCTTCAAAATTTAAAAAAAGTACTTGCATCACAGGTCCATGCCCATGTCTCCAATGACAATCTACTGTATATGAACAGTTCCAATCTTGTTTCCACCACAGCACAGAAACTGCCCTCTTAAAATACTCCAGTGACCTCCTTTTGTTAACTTTTTATCTCCACTCGCCTCTGGTGTTCCTCAGGGGTTTGTTCTTGGCCCAAGCTTGCTTATAATTACCTCCTCCCTCTTGGTCATTTGCCTTCTAAATTCAACATCAATTTTCACAATACCCAGCTCTACCTTTCCAACAAACACTCCTCTACCTCCTCACCCACTTCCCTCTGTGACTGTTTACAGGAAATCACAGCCTGCCTTTTTTTAAATTTCTGAAACTCAACACTGATAAAACAGAAATTCTCCTCACTAGGACCACATCCATCCTCCCAAAACCTTCCAGTTTCACCGTCTCCATTGACAAGTCGTTTGTCTCTTCGTCCACTTAGGTTAAGAGTCTGGGTGTCATCCTTGACTGCGCTTTATCTTTTAAAACCCACACCAACCACATCATCCAGTCTGCCTACTTCCACCCATGTAATATTAGCCGCCTCCGCCCGTCCCTCGCTCCTGCCACCACCGCAACCCTTGTTCACACTCTTGGATTACTGCAACTCTCTTCTCTTTGGTCTCCCACATAAATCCAGTGGGCATGGATTTATGTGGGACATTTATTTATGTTAGCTGTATGTTTGTCTATGTGTAACAAGTACATGTGAAACATTACTTGCCAATAAAGTTTTTTCTTATTCTGTTATTCTGTTCTCCAGAACACCACCTGCCAGTCACATTTCACCTGTACCTCAACAGTTTCACTGGCTCCCAATCAGATACCGCCTGGAATTTAAATTCCTGCTTCATATATTTAAGGCCATCTATTACTTTAGTTCTTCAAATCTGTCTGACCTGTTCCACAATAACACTCCCTCTCGGTCTCTGTCAGCTTCCTCTATCAATATTATTGTGCCTCCTGCTCGTCTGTCTACTATGGGCTTCAGGGCCTTTAGCCTATCTGCCATTCGCCCCCAGAATGCCCTCTTTCTGTTGCTCTTTTTGTTTTCACATCCTGCCTGTCAATGTTTTTTGGGAAAGGAAACATCTTGAGATAAATTTGTCTTTGTTGCAGGAGAGAGAGAAACATAGCAACTTTTTTCAACTAGCTGACTTGCAGTGCACAGCAACAGATGGTGATGGAACAGTCCTTACTCTACACTCTTGCAGACAGAAAAAAAACTGTGGTCACTCTGGCACTTTCTCTGGCATTTTATGAAAAAGACTTCTCATATCTCTGTGAATTTCTTTAGATTTTGAAACTATAACTTTTAAATAACTTTGAATGCTTTGTGTACCACCCCTTGCCTAGGCCGTAGGCTGTAGGTTGAACTTGGGTTTTATCTGTACAAAGGCTTCTGTCTGCAAACCTGGAAAACGTTATTTGCAGATTGTCAGTCATAGAGTTCTCTCTATGACTGACAATAACTACATAAACTGGTGCCATTTTAGAGAAAATGTTTATAGGGAAATGTTTTAGACTGAAACATGTTTTTTATCCAACCAGAAATTAGAAAAAAATTTTTCTTTTGCTGTCAAGTATCACTTTTAAAAGGAAATCTGGAAATCAGAATTAGCAGCATTAGATGTTTACAAAAGCTGAAATTTTAAATTAGCCAGAAGAATTGTAATTGACGCAACTCTGGTAAGAAGCTATTTTTTTCTGTCTTCTCTAACATGTGTAGAGGATCTTTTGTTTGGTAAGACATTTGCTGCAACAGGATCAAGATCTGAATTTAAATGGCAAACTCCAATTTGAATAAATTTATAAGAACATTTGCTACAGTCTAATTCCAGACTAAGGAAACAAAACAAACACAAATGCTTTTGTAACTCATAAAGCTTAAAGCTGCTTGAACGTAAAAAGAAATGCAAAAAAACACTGGGTTTTCAGTGAGCAGTCCTACCCTTTCTGTTGTCTTCTGCGACTCACAGAGCGCCCACATGTGCCATGAATCACTGCGACCCTGAAGTCCTCAACCACTCCTCCGCCTATTCAATCAATTTATTTTGGCTGTGGCACCTGTTAATGCATTGGCCTCTGCAGTAAGAGCAATTTCTTCCCACTCCTTCCCGCCCCACTGAGTGTCACAGCAGCTGTCGAGAAATACCCCCTGTAGCTCCCAAGCTGCCCTGTGAGCTAATAAAATTTCATATTTTCTCACTGATATAAATTAAGTGAGGAATTACCTGCTGACAGTAAAGTTCAATTAGCTAATGCCAGTGCATATGGCTGCTTAATGGAGTTGAAACAAAACCTAGGTGTCTAAATGCTGGGTAATTTTCTATATAAAAAAATACAAGAAGATCTCCAGCTTGCATAGGAATTGAGGATCCTTTTATGTATTAACAATCCATGCCGCTTTTGTTACTGCTTGATGGGAAATCAATAATTTCTGTGTAGGGCTGATTGATTACAGATCACTTAAAAACTTTACAAGCATATTACTGATATTAAAGGTTAATTTGAAAAGATCATTAATCATTCCTGACTCAATTCTTTTTATGGAGATTATAGCTAAGGCCACACCTAGCATATTTACATTTAAAATTATTTTCATTTTTATGAACAAGTTGATTTCTCAAATAAAAGAGGCACTCTACTACTCAGCAGCAGAGTATCAAAATGTAATAATTGATCTGGTTTTATTTACATTTTATTAAAGAAGGCATGTCGATTATTCTTATACTTCTCAAAAACTGATGAAAGAATCTTTATTGGCAATAAAGCTATCAAACCATGTTTTGCATGTTTTCTCTGGTAATTTGACAATTTATCTCTGTTGATGCGCTTCGAGTCTTTGAAACCAGAAGGTCTCCTTGCCATCATCCTAATCTTTAACTCTCTCTAGGTTCTCTATAAGATTAAAGCCAGGACTCTAGTTGGGCCATTTCAAAACATTAATGTTACTTCCAGTCAAAAGAAACATGTTGGTAAAATTTAAACTTTAAACCTAAATCTGCCAGAGTTTAAACAAAGCCGAAATTTTATACAGATTAACTTGAAACTAGAACAAACTGAGATTAGACATGACTTATTTCCTATTAGACTGTAAACCTGACCTTTAGATGAACAGAAGGACCTGGTCAGTTTGAGCCCTTTGTTAATTTATTTAAAGTTTGGATTTCCAGCATGCCAGATTTTTTTTTCAGTTGGCTTCTGTAAGCCGCAAATGTTTTGAGAGTATGGGGGGTTTTCACTGACGTCCCTGACGCCTCACTTCTGCTCCGCCATCTTGCGTGTCTCTGTATTAGTTTTCACAACATTACAACACTGCATACTTTTTTCGACCATGGATAAGTATCTAGAGTCGTTACAGCCTCCTGATAAGGCCATGCACCTCAAGAAAATTGCGGCCATCAACAAGGTGAATCCATATGTTGGTTTGTTTATCGCGAATCCGGATTACTGGCCGCACATAATTTTTAGACAAGTATGGAACTATTTTTTCATAGCCACAAAATAGGCAAAAATTAATGGCAAGCTCCATATTGCCTTCTATTGGATAATTACATAATAGGTATATTACTAGAAAAAACATTTACAGTATAACAGTAAAGGTAAATCACATCCTACATCCAGCTGTTCAAAGCGTGAGAGCGCAGCTTACTGAAGTAGGTCACAGCGCTGAGTGCTGGGTGGTAGTGCTGAGTGCTGCCACCTATCTCAGACTCAACTGATCAGCTCACGGTCTTGGGAGACTACTCTCCAGCATATTATTACAATATATGTAGACGAACATTATGTATTTACCTGTCACAAAATGTGCACTGCAACCTCAGGCGTGAGTGAGATTCAAGCTGTCCAAATCCGCCCTGGATATCCGATTCAGCCACAGTAGTCGACGTTGTGTACTCAGCGTTTTTGTTTTCTCACACTGATTTTCTATCACAGCTGGCAGACAATAGACTGAGCATTGGTCTTGACCAGCACACGCAGCACAACCCACAATTAAGAACGTTTTCCCCATAGTTAGATTGAATGGTCTGGAGTTTTGCTTCACTGGTCACACTAAAACAACGAAAACAGGCTGCAGCTGCCACCCAAGATGGCGATCGCGAAGTGCGGTCACATAACCGAGATGTCATTTGAAAACTCCACATAATAAGCCTAGGAAAGTTTAGCCATTCTCAGGACTTTCCTGTTGATATTACTGTAATTAATGTCAAAATGCTGGCTCATCATTGGCATTACATAGTCTATGATTGGAATCCCAGTGGCGACCCCTGAGGGAAGCAGAAAGAAGGTGAGAAAGAAGTGTGACTTAGGCCTTAGAGTATAGGGGCCACACCAAGCAGGCAGTAATTTATTTTGTCCCATAAAAATATTTTGCAGGACTTTATCCATTAATTTGGTGACTTCTGAAGAACACTGGTTGCACTGGATTTGATTTAGAGGTATCAGAATACAGAGTTGAATACATGCCATAAAATGTTTAGAAATGTATCATTTTCATTCCCCTGTAGAAATATCTGCTGCTTTGTGTTGCTCTGTCACATAAAATCTGAATAAAATACACTGAACCTTGTAGCTGTAATGAGACAAAATGTGAAAAAGTTCAGCCAGTATGAATATTTTTGCACCTAGGTATACAACTGTAATGCTGGTCTGCTGACCATCAAATTCAGTGGTATCCTTTTGCTGAGGAACATATGTGCTGCAGACAGTGACTCACTGGAATCGCCACAGTTAAGCACAGTGGTGGTCTGCTGAGTGCAGACACAAAGCCGGCTCAGATACAGTTTGCTACACTGACAGTGACATGAATAATCCAGACAAACTGTGCATAATTAACTTTATTACGTCTGGTTACCCGTCTCTGCAGCAATGCATACAGCATTTCAGATGCCTTAATTTGCACTTCATGTAATAACTGACAGATTGATGAGTTGTTGACAAGAACCCTACATTTGTATTCTATTATTAATCCTGTGGAGAAATAACAAATCTGGCATCAGGTTTAGCTCTGACAGTAGGCAGAACTGCTGGAAAAACAAAGAACGGTCTATATTTAGTGTTTATATCATTAAATGGTAATGCTGCAGTGAGGCAGATGTCCACCCAGCATGAAAACAAGCTCTTTACAAAGACAGTAAGTGGGTGTGCCAATGACAGACAGATCTACAGAGAGGAGTACATAAAGAACCACCTTCACCGTGGCTCACACAGCTGCCTCAGAATAAAGACGGGTTCATATTCTCATGCAGAAAAAGTTTAAAATGAAAATACTAAATAGAAACAAACATTAAATAATTTATGTCAGTTCATAAAAAAATAAGTGGGTACATAACGGATCTAAGCCTCTTTTAAGGATAGCTACAAATTCATTTCCTACATCTAGTGTTAATGGTGATATCTGTATATACGTGGAATGATGTAAGATTGCTACATTTTGTTGTTCAATGTTTCTTAAACAAATAAAAAAGAAAAAAAACACTAATTGCACATTGGGAATGACATATATAGACAATTTGATGTGACACTTAGTGTCATCTTTCAGAGAAAAAACGATAACTCGATGTAACTGTACTGATAAACAGTACATAGAGTACAATTTGTGTTCAATCACTATTTAAAAAATATAACGGCAGCATTAATGCTCTCATGGAACCAAGATAACAGAACTAGTATAAATAAAATAATCCATCCCAACTCTTGTGGTTTACATCATAAGTTTTTAATGCTTTCATCACTAATTCTTACCATAATCATTTTTCCCCCTGTACATGAAAAATATATAGCACAATACCTTAATTTTTTACATAGTTTAAATAGAATGTGTAGTGACATTTTTCCATCATCATCAATCATGACATATTTTGGGTTACTAAAAGAAATTTGCTTTTTGAAGCCTTTTTAAAGAACTTTAAAAAAGATGTGTGAGCCATAAGCCCCAAAATTAGAGGGTAATTTACCTCCGTCAGAGCAGAAAAATTGCAATACGAATAGATCAGTAACAAATATCTATGTATTAATTTTTTGGGGGGATTTAGATATTTCCTCGGACATATAAATTTAATAAACTTCTATTTTACGTGGGACTTATTCTAATTTACCATTTCAATTCCCACATTATTAGCTAATTCATACAGGGTCAAATTTATACATACAGACTTAAATATATATGTACACCCCCACCGATATTTAGTTAAGAGTCACTAAGTTCCACCTCAGCCAGATGATTTTTGTAGTCAACTTTCTGGTATAATTATGGCTTTGACCTCTCTTCTAAGCTGAATTGGTTGAAAGGATTGAACCAGTTGGTTTCCTGTCACAAATCCAGCTTTTAGGCAAAGTCCACAAATTAATAATAGGGCTGAAGTTGGGATTTTCAGGAGGCTATTCCAGAAAGTGAATGTGAGCCTTTCAGAACTACTTTTGATGCATGATTGGGACTATTGTAATGGTGGAACACTTAATTGTGATCAATGTCAACCATCTGACCGAAACCCTCACCTCAAATAAGAGAACATTTATTAGGATGTTTAAGAGTAAACCAGGAACCACCAAAGGTTAAGCAAATCATAAACTGGATGCTGGGTGATCAGTGTCACTGTCTAGAGAGTGTAGCATGTTTAAAATCAGCATGAACTAAGAGGATGCTGACCAAGGAAGAGACCCCTGCTCCAAAGTCAACTAACCCTAATCCTCTTCTTAACCCTTCAATCTCTACTGCAATTTGCATGTGCCTACATGAAAAAGCCAAATGCCTTGTGGAGAAAAGTTTTTTAGACAAGACAAAAATTGGCAACAATGACAAGAAGTATGTAAAGGTGAGACTTTCAAACCTCAGGACATTGTAGCAATTGTAATGCATGGTGGTGGTAGCATCGTTTGAGTGTTTGTTTCAGTGCCAGTGGTGCTGGTGCTTTGCACAAAATTGACAGAATAATAAAAAGCAGCAACCTTCAAATTTCTTAACTTTAGCTAAAATAAACAGCAGCAGGGTTGAGACTTAGACACAACTGTTTCATGAAGTCAGTGATTCCAAACATGCGTCTGAGGTGGATTTGAAAAATCTCCATTAACCTTAATTAAGTAGCTTTATTTGTGGTGACTGTGGCTCAGATGGTAGGAGTTCATCCTGGGTTACCGGTTCAAACCCCTGTTCTGTCTCAGTCGTGTCCTATTCTTTGTTTTGTTGTGGATGTCATGTCTCTATTAGACTGAAGATAGATATTTTTAAATTTCCCAAGTATTTTGTGGATTTCATTCATGTAATCATGTTGTTCATGTTTTTGTGTTTTGGATAGACAGACATAAGTGTACCTAATCCAATAGTTTTTTTTTTGTTTCAAGAAAGAAAAGTATTTATTGACTGATCGCTAAAATAAAAAGTGAGAAATTGCTTCTGGTTTAGGCACTTCCTTCATCATATAGAATTTATTATTGAGGAGCTCAGAGACAGGTACCTGAAGGTAAAATAAATTAGTCTAAGGGCTGCCTAGCATCCCCCTTGACAGGCTCGGTAAATCTAACTGAATTGCCTTTAATGGACCCTGGGAGCAGAGAACACATCAGGGACTAAAAGGCTAGCTGGAAAATCCACTCTGCACAAATGTGCCTGTGTGTAAGGCATTGACTGGAGCAGGATATCCCTGCATTCATCTGATTATGGATGACTGATGCATTTATTAATCAGTTTGACTCATTTTTTTTTCAATTGCATAAAACCATGTGCCAGAGAAAAGGCTACTTAAAACTCATGCTAAACTAGTGCTTTCTGTACAAAAAAAGGCTAAAAACATAATGCAGTAATAGTAACCAGCTTTACCAAAGGTTGATCAAGTAATCTAAATGCTAGAGCAACTTTAGGACAAAATCAAATTGGTATTTAAAAGGTTGCAGTGTACAGAGACAGAAGAAGTACATTTTCATAGAAAAGGTCAACTGGAAAAAGCTACAGCTGGGTAATATTAGGAAGAACAGTTAGGTCATAAAATCTTGTTTGAGGAAGCTTTATAAAAACTTTATTATCACCTAAACCAGCAGATAAATAAATCATTTTCAGACAACCTTGTCTAAAAGTCCACAACTTGTAACTTATTTCACAATCCTACATGAAAATCCTTTTTCATGAATTAACAAACGTTAGAAGTAATTTTGGTGATTAAATGTTATAGTCATAAACTGATTTGTGATTAATTT
This sequence comes from Crenichthys baileyi, assembly GCA_036173005.1. Lineage (NCBI taxonomy): Eukaryota > Metazoa > Chordata > Actinopteri > Cyprinodontiformes > Goodeidae > Crenichthys > Crenichthys baileyi. The sequence goes on along the minus strand of JAHHUM010002934.1, from coordinate 493,391 downwards.
CATACAGTCTAATCCGTCATGCGTGCTAGATATTATGGTCTTTGAATTAAGACAGGTAAGAAAAGCAGCTGACCTTTTGTTTGTGCATGATGAACAGGCAGACACCATCCTGGCGTCTCTCCTGGCTCTCATGGCCTCTCTTTCATCCCTGTCTCGCTGTTTTAGCGTCAAACTGTAACTTGTCCTGCCTGCTTTGTCATCATCACTGCGGCTCAAAATCTTCCAGGTGCTGGTCTGATCTGCAGCCCATCCAGGTTAAGTTGAGGGGAAAATATTACCATAGACTTTCATTATCACACTTGTTAAGCCTAAATCTCTGCTCACAAAGCACAGTTTGTTTAGGGAGAAAAGATGATGAATATCCTTTCCTTGCTCATAATTCCTATGGCTGTCAGACCGCTGCTTTTCCACACAAATGAAATACATCTAATTTTCTGCTTTCGTCCAGGTGGTGCACAGGCGTGCATCATACTCTTTCACCTCACATCTGCTTTGCTGAGCCATAGATGAGCAGTTGTACGAAGGAGGATGGGTCACTGCTGGGAGCAATCTCATTGGATGGTCGGCTGTGGTGTGTGTGTGGTGTGTGTGTGGGAAGGCACATTTGGTAGGCTCCCTGAGAATGACTCTGCTCAATGAGGGTGGTCCTTCATGGCGTTCCTTCACCGTCCCTCGGTCCTCATCACTTTCTCCATCCCCCCTACTCATATCTATATGCTGCAGGCATGTTTTTATGGTACTGCATCACAGCATCTCTCTGATGAGCCACATCAGCAATTCAATGACGACATGAAATTTTTCAGTTATGCGCATAAATGTGGAAAAAAGGGAGTAGACACAAAATAAATTCATAACACCTTGCAGATATAACGATGTTTGCTAAGTCGGTGACCTAATTTTACTTAAACCGTCCCTATCCTTATTAGGATGCTTTGCGTTTTGTATGCAGTAGATAGTAGATAGAACATTAGAGATGACCTAGGAGAAACGCTCTAAGAATAAAATTGGGCTATTTAAAACAAAGCTACCATCTCAGATCAAAAACAAGATCATTACAAATGAATGACAATAAAAATAAGAACATCTTCACAACGTTCTTTTTATAGAATGTATGAAAATATCTGTATCCTTTTCTCATATAAAACCCATCCCCAGCCAGGTGTCGACATTTTTAGAAAATATCAATTAACTAATACAGTATGTTAGATCCCTGTTTTTCTGCATCTTTTGGTACAAAGTTAAGAGTAGGATCACATTATGCTGATCCTCACCAGTGGGCTCTAATGTCTCAATCCATAGACAATCAGCAATACTCTGGAAGGCAGACTAGTAATGATGACATTGGAACATAAGTATGCAATTATCGACACTGATGTTTTACAGATGAAAATATGAGTCAGAAAATCCGCAGTTGTACTTTGCTCCTTACATAAAGACAGAGGTTTTTTTTAACATAAATTATTTACAGTTTTTTGAACCTGCACATCCTATGCAACTCAGAAATGGGAAATGCCTCAGATGCAAATAAACTAAGGTAAATAAAAAGTAAATAAAGCTGCAGTCACAATGTGTCTTTTGTTGCCATGTATGTTGGCATGTTGAAACATGGGTGGTAGGAGGTCTTAATGTAAGGAAATTACGCACAGCTTTGAATACCATGCATAGTGTGATGAAGGGTTTAAAATTAACAGGTTCTACTTTGCCATGATGTTGCTGTCTCTTTTCATTGTTGCACCATAATTAAACCTTAATTGACCATCTAGAGATGAAAGTTTACTGCTCTATTACTGTACCCAAGTGGTCTAATTTTCAAGATGTAGAGTGTCTACATAGCATAGCAGAGAAATTGCTATGGCTTGTGGTCACAAATGCCTTTGTGGCCACATGGCTGGTTTACTGTAACACCCTTTATTTGGTGTCTTGAATCACACGCCTGCAGATGATGAAAAATGGAAACATGCACAAGTTTGAACACATTTCACCAGTTTTGAGTTCACTTCAGAGACTAAATGTACATCCTTCAATCAAACGAGGTGTGAAAATTTTGACAGGTGGGCGGGACTTCCGGTAGGGGACATCCTAAGGCGGGACTTCCGGTGACGTAACCGGATGTTGTCATTAACCGGATGTTGTCATTAACCGGATGTTGTCATTAACCGGATGTTGTCATTACGGCGGGACTTCCGGCGGCGTAACCGGATATTGTCATTAACCGGATATTGTCATTAACCGGATGTTGTCATTAACCGGACGTTGTCATCACAAGGAAGCGAATCTTTCTAATTGTATGTTTTTAGATGTTTTTACATTTAAAACAAAACATGTAGTTTCTCCATATTAAAGGTCACTCAGGTTAATGCAGGCACGTCACACAAAATTCTAAGAGAACCTGACAGAATTGTAAATTCATTTTAGCTGATTTTAGTTACCTTAAGCTTCTCTTTTTTCATCTTAGAGCAATAGTTATTTAGGATTTAGAGAAAACAGTTGTCTCCTCATCCCACGTGGGAGCCATAGGTTGTATCCTGTAGGTGTGGTCTATGTTAAACGTCTCAAGAAACTGAAAAAATAAAAGTTATAAAGTCCTCAGACATGTCACTGTTTATTGAATTAAGGCAGACATGCGCAGCTGTTTCATGTGTATTATCTCAGACAAAGTCTTCACACTGACTGTAGTCAAAGTAATTAAGCTGACCGTGCTCCTTCGTGACCAAAAGTGTCGAGCATTCAATAGTCAATACAGTCAATACACATCCGCTGTTTAATAAATAGGTGATCAGACCTCAGACATGTCACTGTTTATTGTGAATTGTCTCAGACAAAGTCTTCACACTGACTGTATTCAAAGTAATCAAGAGGACTGTTCTCTTCCCTGACCAGAGTGCTAAACATTGTCTCTGACAATTCACATCCCTGTCTATTGAATTAATGTGTCTGCGGCTTTGCTCAGGTGTCTCAGAGGGATGTGGTCAAGGGGTGTAGCCCTCCACACTGATCGGTTGTCGTCATTAGGGGGCGAATCTAGAATCAACGAATTAAAAAACAGAGGGGCGTGCTTCAGTATTTGTTTTAAATACTAGCAGAAAACGCTGCAATTTACTTGCGACATTCGCTGGAAAAGAACACTCGTTGAACAATGGTTAGAGTTAAGAGAGTTTTTGAGATTCATTTTGAGCTTCAGCCTTCGTTCCCTTCTGAGCGCTCTAAGGTGGCGTTTGTTATTTCCCTGCTCTCTGGAAAGGCTAAGCAATGGGGCACTGCTGAGTGGCAAAATGGTTCGATCACGTGTGCTTCTTATTCTGCATTCTCAAAGGAGCTCATCAGGGTTTTTGATCCAGTTCTTCCTAGTCGTGAAGCTGCCAGAGGTTTACTCTCCATTAAACAGGGAGAGAGAAGTGTTACATCTTATATCATTGACTTTCATTTACTGGCAGCAGACAGCCTTTGGAATGAGCATGCTAAGATGGATGCTAAGTCTGAATGACGATATTAAGGATGAACTGGCTACCCGGGACTACCCTGCCTCCCTTCACCAACTTGAGGACCTGGCAACCCGCATCGATTTGCGGCTCACAGAAAGGAGGAGGGAGAGGCTTTATAGACGGGTTAATTCCCCTTCAGCTCACAGTCCTGTTCCCCACCTAGAACCCAAGGGTCTTCCACCCCCTTCTGATCACTGTTGTGATCCGGAGCCCATGCAGTTGGGTCGTTCTAAGATTTCTGCGGGGGAACGAGATCGACAGAGGAAGAATAACTTGTGTTTTTATTGTGGTGGACAGGGTCATGTTGCATTCAAGTGTCCATTAAAAGCCCAGGCTCAGTAGAGGTGAGGAGAACTCTACTGAGCCGAAGTCAACTGTCTGTCTCCTCATGCTCATTTCCTGCAACTATTCAAGTGTCTTCCACTTCTCATCAGGTGTCGGTATTCATTGACTCAGGGGCGGACACGGACTTTATGGATGAGTCGTTCGCCAGGGACCATGACATCAAGCTCCTTCCCACCTCTGACACCCATAATGTCCTGGCTTTGGATGGTCATAGTATCAACAGTTCATACTACAAGACGGAGGGGGCTGGGGGGCAATCATCAGGACGAGATCACATTCAGGATTATCAACTCTCCTAAACTACCCATTGTTTTAGGGGCCTCCTGGTTACAAAAGCACAACCCCCATATTGACTGGCAAGCCAAAGAGATTTTGGGCTGGGCTAAGTCCTGCTCGGCCACTTGCCTGTCTTCTGCCTTTACAGATATTATTCTGGAGAATGACATTGAGGAGACATATCCTGATCTGTCTAAGGTGCCGTCCGAATATCATGCGCTTAAGGAGGTATTCAACAAGTCCAGGGCTACGGCACTTGCACCTCATAGACCCTATGACTGTGCCATTGAGCTCCTACCAGGCACTTCTCCCCCTAGGGGTCGATTGTATTCATTGTCAGAACCAGAGAACCAAGCCATGAGGAAGTATGTTGATGAGTCAATAAAAGCTGGTATTATTAGGCCTTCTTCTTCTCCAGCAGGGGCAGGCTTCTTCTTTGTGGGAAAGGACGGTTCATTGAGACCATGTATCGACTACAGGGGTTTAAACGACATCACAGTCAAGAACCGATGCCCTCTACCACTTATGAACACTGCTTTCGACCAGATTCAGGGCGCCAAGATCTTCTCAAAATTGGCTTTGAGAAACGCTTACCACCTTGTTCGTATCAAGGAGGGGGATGAATGGAAGACGGCATTTAACACTCCTACTGGTCACTATGAGTACCTTGTAATGCCTTTTAGTTTAACCAATGCCCCTGCAGTTTTTCAGGCATTGGTGAATGATGTCCTGAGGGATATGGTTGGACAGTTTGTTTTTGTATACCTTGATGACATTCTGATTTATTCTCAGGATCTGAAACCCACAGAAATCAATGTCCGGCTGTCCTCCTCCGTCTTCTTCAAAATCATCTGTTTGTCAAAGCTGAAAAGTGTGAGTTTCACACCACTATCACTTCATTCCTTGATTCATCATTTCTCCAGACCAAGTTATAGTGGACCCCTCCAAAGTCAAGGCAGTCTTGGAATGGCCTTCTCCTAACGACCGCAACAGCTTCAAGGTTTCTGGGGTTTGCTAATTTTACAACTGTTCATCAGGAACTATAGCCTCGTTGCAGCCCCTCTTATATGCTCTCTGCTCTCACTCATCCAAGACAAGGTTTGTTTGGAATGAGACAGTTGAAAGAGCTTTTATCAAGCTTAAGGATTATTTACGTCTGCTCCTGTTCTACGTCCCTAACCCAGATAAATAGTTTATTGTGGAGGTTGACTCCTCAAACAACAGGGTTGGAGCTGTCCTAAGCCAAAGAAATTCTGATAAGCCATATTCACCATGTGCCTTCTTTTCTAGGACTTTGTCCCAAGCAGAGCGCAATTATGATGTGGGAGGACCGAGAACTGTTGGCAGTCAAGTTGGCTCTCTGAGGATGGGAAGGCATTGGCTAGAGGGGCTAAGGAAACGTTTCTTGTATGGACAGATCATAAGAACCTGGAGTACCTGAGATCAGCGAGGCGCCTTAATCCCAGGCAGGCAAGGTGGGCTCTATTTTTTTGGAAGATTCAACTTCTCTTTGTCTTTCAGACCTGGAGTCAAAAATGGCAAACCAGACGCCCTGTCCAGAATACAGGAACCCCAACTTGGCTCTGCTGGAAATTAAAACTGTATCCAGAATGCCTAAAATTAGTTGTAAAAATTAATATAGCTTACCAGCTCTTATCATATTTTTGTGAATTCCCTAAATTTTACTACAATTAGAGATATGTATATGTGTTTTATGTATGCAGGTTGGCTTCAGAAAAGTGGCACAAATGGCTAGAGCAAGAAACCGGCTGGTGACTGGAATTGGCTGTTTTTCAGCTTGTTCAGTCCTGATCTAATGATGGTGATCTCACAACCCCGACCTCTTTCTGATTGGTTAATCTTCAGGTAATGTCCTTAAGTGTTCCAAAGCTCCACCAGGTCGCACTAACAACAACTCTATTCAGTGTAGATGTTGTTACCAGGAGAAGACTCAAGGTTAGCTATTTTCAGTATCAATGAGGTCAGAGGAAGAGGAAGAGGAAGAGGAATTTGGTATTAAGGGATCTACCAGTAAACAATTTTCCACGTGTGCGACTTATAGAGAGAATGAAACTTTCAGCAGATAACAGGAAGGCTGAGGGTGTTACAGCAAAATTGCTCTATTTTATTACTTTCAGCTATCAACCTCTGTCTGTCATTAAAAACATAGAACTGAACACTAATGCAAATGGGACTTCTTACTAAAACTTTTCAGTATGAACTCTGTGTATGGCCACATTTAACTATGTACTTTAGGAACTTTTATTATACAACTGTTAAGCAACATTAATTTATCATCACTTACTCTATGGTTTTTACTGGCCTAAAATGTGTTATTGGAATTTTTGTTGTGACTATAATGTATCACTTGAAGCACTTTTAGTTTTGTTGTGCAATTTCACAATGACAATAAAATTTATTCATTCTTCCATTCATTTTTTTACTTATTCAGCATTTTAAAAATCTCAGAAAAGCGCTCATAGAGCGCAGACCCTCGCCAAGGCAATAGCGTCACTGACGCATGTCAGCTTTTTTCTATACTGTTGAGCTCTACTCTGGATGTCTTCTGGCCACTGTTTGTCAGCTGCTGACAGGGTGACAAACCATGTGGGAAAGTTGTCGCACCATTGTCTGGCAATAATAAAAAAATAATTCCAAAGCATCCTGGATCCAGATGGTGCTTGGCTACCAAAATCTAATAATTTGTTTCTTGTCCTAATACGTACCTTGTCTGAAAGGTCCATTCATAACATTTTGAGATATTTTACAAATATGCAGAAGGACAGAAAAATGCTGACAAAAATGTAAAAACAGCTTAAATTATAGTAGTATTTAAAATGAAAACTGCTTTATATTTGCTTGGATTGACAACAAAAAAATATTTTCCACTAACACAAGCAAAGATTTTCAAGACTTTCAAGAATTTAAAGGACAGCTTACATATTTTTAAGTGGGGTTACACTGAGTTCTGTGAAGATGTTGGCAGTGTATTGTAGTGAAGTGGATTAGTAATAAATGTCTCACTGAAGCTTACACAAGATGAATGGGTAGCAAGACTCAGTACTATAAATAAAGTATGACTTTTATCAGTCTCAAATCTTTAGAAATATGTTTAAAGTGTATCTTGATGTTAGGGAGACAAAATTGCGAACATAATGAGAGGAATGTATAATAAAAAAATATTTTTTCTCAGAATCATAATATTAGCAACTCATTTAGAAATCGAATGATTGTACTGTATCTACTATAGTCACTGTCAGAATGAATAATTAAACTATTAGTTATCACACTTATATAATAATTAATTAGCTCTAACAAGACCTAAACAAACAAACAGGAAATCAAACTACTTAGGGGATTGTGAAAGGGTTGTAGAATGAATGTGCAGGTTTCCTATAGCGGATAAAGATGGAAATGAATGACAGGGTCTCTCTATGGCAAGGTAAACTCCCTTTATGCACATAATTGAGATTTCTAAATATCTGACTTAAGTTTAGGGAAAGGTCGGAAAAGAAAAACAAGCTCTGAGTGATACACCTAGAACAGTTGCTAAGAAAGGCCCTGTGTAGTCCGATATCTGATCGTGGTGTGACCTCTGTTTGGGAACTGAGTTTGGCTCTCAGCAGGTTCAGCTCCCACATTCCCATCTCTCTGACACTGGCAAAGAGAAACAGATTGATAGACAGCCACAAGTAAGGCTGGCAGTCTCTCTCCTGACACTGACTAAGTTGGTGGTCCCCTCACTCAGACTTCTGAACCCAATTCTTGCTGAAAGATTAAAGAAGCAGTGAGTAATAATGCAACCACATTTTTAACAACTGGACTAAACTTCTCGATTTGGTGCGGCTTCTTGTTTCTGTGTTGCTGGTCAGTCAGCCATTGTGTCTGTCCATCTCCTTTGCCTCTCCTTTCTCCTTCATCACTGCTGCACTGTTATGACTCAGTATTTATCAGTACACAGAAGTAAGAGAGAGTTTTTGCAACATCTACATAGATAACAATTAGTAAAAATAGATTCTACTGTATCTTTTTAAAATTTGTTTAGACTTTGTTCCAAAATGCATCATAACAACCTGCTAGAAGTAGGCATCAAGTACTCAGAGTGCATCAATATATTTTAAGCACCAGAACAATGTCCTTACTTTGAAGAGCATTATTTTACAGCAAAATCTGTGGAATTAGAAGACGATTTAAATCATTCTGATGGCACCTGAAGACTTGATAAAAGTCTTTGTCAGAAAAATGAAGAGTGTGCATCTGTATACCCACAAGCATGTTCAAGGTCTTTTTTTGGGCATTTTCAACCGCTGCACAATTTTGTGAATACAGTGCTCAGAGTGATCTCAGTTTGGAGAATCAGAAAAGTTCTGACCAGAGAGTTGAGCTAATGTCCAGTCAAACTGATGGTAAAAAAAAGCGGATTTTTGCTATCTTCAAACAACTGTAATCTAAATATTAATAAGTGCTTCATGTGATGACTATTTTGTAAACCTTATTACTGCCATCACTTCTTCCTCTTGATGTAATGATCCTTAGGTGTTTGGGATTTTTGTTTTCATTTGTGTTTATGTTTTCTTCATTTCCCTGCTGTTTATACTCTCTAAGGTGTTGCCATTTTAGTTAATTCCTTTGTGTTCAGTTTCTTCTCTTTCTTCTCTTAAGGTCCTTCTCTAAACAACCATGACACCAGACAGTTCTATGGCTGTTTACAATGAAAATGTGTTGTTCTGCAGTTTCCTATGTTTGTTATGTTACAGCCGTTGACCTGCAGTGTAGTGGTGGAGTCTTTATTATGGAGATTCGAATGTAGCAGCGCACTGATGGGATTGGCTATTCAGGCTATGGACACACCTCCTTCCTGAAGATGCCCAATTAGACCGTCCTTGGAACACTGGACCAATTACCTCTGATCCTTCAGGAAGACTAAGACTATAAGTAGCTCCTAGTGACGGCATTCTAAGAAAAATCGTAGAATTTCTCGAATTTTACGATTTTTCTTAGAATTTTCCCGCAGTAAGATAAAAGTTATTCTTGAGCCATCTGAGGCCTTAAGAGAGCTCCTAATATGAGGAAATCTTAAGAGTAGTGAGGAGGACTTTTAGTGAACTTCAGAGTGTCTTAAGCAGAGAAGATGGTGGAAAGACCAAAAGAAAGGAGTGATATTGTGGAAGCTTAAAGCTTTGTTTGGTAGATTAAAAGTGTTACTATTGTTTTTACCATATGTGAAAATGAATTATGTGTAGATTGTTCTGGGCATAAGGAAACAGTCACTCTGAGCAGCATGCAAGGGCTGTCTGGGACCCAGTTAGATAAGGAAAAGTTCTTGGTGTGAGGAAAGACTAATGGACTTGTTATTGTAGGAATAAACTGTTATGATTTGGGGTTGTTTGGTTTTTGGTTTCCGTTTTTTTCCTTATATGTTTTTCACTGCTCAAGTTTTGAATTAAGCTTCTGTTTATTATTTTCCAGGTCTATGCTTTTGTTTCATGTTTTTCTAGTTATAGTTCTATTAGTTTGTTTTCTTGGATTTGCGTTCTGTTCAAGCCATGTTTTGCTCCTGTCACATTGTGTTCTCTGTTAATCAACTTTATTCGGTTCACCTGCACCTAGTTAATCTGTCTTGCTTCAACTGGTTCACACTCCATTTATACACACAACTGTTCAGTTGTTCGTCACGGAAACATTTTTCATGCTCAAGTCTTGTTTCCAAATCATGCTCATGTCTTGTTTACTGATCTTGCTCATGTCTTGCTTTGTGGATCATGCCAAGCCTATCCTGCCTGCCCGTTTATTGTTTTGTTCCTGCCTCTTGTTCTGGGAGTGAGTTTTTGATTTTTATTAAATCGTTTTTGCACTTACCATCATGCTGCCTGCTCGTCTGTATTCTGGGGTTCTATCTCGCAAGTCCTAACAGAATGTTTCCGCCAACAATGGACCTCGCTGATGAGCATCAGGCTAGCTCGATGGACCTCTTTATTTTCCTGACTCGGGAGGCGGAGAAGACGCTGCGCCGTTCTGCAGGGCTGTCTGTGCCGCAGTCGGCTTGGATCCAGGTTAGCAATTCCATGTCCGGGGACAGGTCCCCTTCGTCGCTGTTCATCTTCTCCTCCCCTTCATACGGCAGTCAAACCCAAGTCCTCCTCCCGCCTCAAGAAACGCCGGCGTGGAGCACCTTCCTGTGTTTCAGCCGGCGAGGAGTCTCTCACGGTTGCTGCTGTCATGCCTGGAGCGGTAACTCCCTTGGCAGCCGATGTGAGGGCTGCGGCAAGTAAGCCCGCATCTTCGTCTGCCACAGCAAAGTTTCCCAGGCTCGCTGCAGCTCCGCCCATGCCGTCTTCAGCCCGGTGTTCTGAAGCAACACCAGAGGAGCTGGAGGAGCGATTAAGGTTTTTTGCCCGCCAAATAAAGAGCCTCAGGAAGACTAGCCTCCTGTATTTCTCTCCTGAGCAGATGCAAAGAATCAAGCAAATGGAGGAGGATTATGAAACGGCAGTAAGGCTGTTTTACTGCCGTCCTCCTTCACCCACACCAAGCCACACCTCAGGTCTCCAGAGCGCTACTGCTGAGCAGCCCATGTCAGGTCTCCAGAGCGCTGCTGCTGCTGTTGAGCAGCCCACGTCAGGTCTCCAAACTGCTGCTGCTGCTGCAGTACAGTCCACGCCAGGTCTATAGCCTGCTGCAGAGTTTCCGGAGGGGCCCGTGGGTGGGCTGCCTCCTGAACCAGGTCCTGAGCACCTTCTGGTTATTCTATGGGGGGTGCTAATGGAACTACTGTCTGACTCCAGGCCTGACACACCACAGCCTGACCCCAAGTCTGCCTCAACCTCCTCCACACGCCGCAGAGGACGTCGTAAGAGGGGCGCCTCGGCTCAATTCATTGAGGGTCTCGGCAACGCCTTTGCTCATGCCACTGAGGGCCTTGGCGACGCCTCAGCTCCTGCTCACGTCAGTGAGGGTCCCGCCGACGCCTCAGCTCCTGCTCCTAGTCTGCAGGCCTTCCAGGGGTTCAGTGAGAAACTGGTCCTCGTTCTGGCCTCTGAACCCTGCGACGACGGGTTCAAGGAGGAAGCGCTGCCGGATCCTGTCTCTGAGGGGTTCAAGGAGCAACGTGTCCTCGTTCTGGCTTCTGAACCCTGCGACGAGGGGTTCGAGGAGGAAGCGCCGCCGGATCCTGTTCCTGAGGGGTTCAAGGAACAGCTTGTCCCCTTTCTGGCTTCTGAACCCAGAGACGAGGGGTTCGAGGAGGAAGCGCTGTCGGACCCTGTTCCTGAGGGGTTCAAGGAACAGTTTGTCCTCGTTCTGGCCTCTGAACCGAGAGATGAGGGTTCGCCAGGCGCCGCTTTGGCCTCTGAAGGTTCGCCAGGCTCTGCTTCAGTCTCCGAGGGTTCCCCTGGCTCACAGCCTGTCTGTGAGGCCCCTGGCTCACAGCCTGTCTATGAGGCCCTGGCTCATTGGCGCCAGCCTGAACTCTGTGCCTGCTGGGGACGAGCTCCTGCTCGCCCGCCTGAACTCTGTGCCTGCTGGGGACGACCTCCTGGTCGCCCGCCTGAACTCTGTGCCTGCTGGGGACGACCTCCTGATCGCCTGCCCGAACTCTGTCCTTGTTTTTGGCCCTCCTGCCGTGGCCCCTCCGCCCACCCTGCGTGGGTTGTTTTTGTTTCTGTTCTGTTTGTTTCAGTTTCATTGTCCAACCCCTGTATGTATTGATATATATAGAGTTATATATATAATATATATTTATATGTATATATATATATAATATGTATATATACATATATATACTATTTTACAGGGGTTGGACAATGAAACTGAAACCACCTGGTTTTAGACCACAATAATTTATTAGTATGGTGTAGGGCCTCCTTTTGCGGCCAATACAGCGTCAATTCGTCCTTGGGAATGACATATACAAGTCCCTGCACAGGGGGGGGGGGGGTGGTCAGAGGGGATTTTTAAGCCATTCTTCTTGCAGGATAGTGCAGGGTCACTACGTGATACTGGTGGAGGAAAACGTTTCCTGACTCGCTCTCCAAAACACCCCAAAGTGGCTCAATAATATTTGAATCTGGTGACTGTGGGCGGCCATGGGAGATGTTTCAACTTCACTTTCATGTTCATCAAACAATCTTTTACCAGTCTTGCTTGTGTAATTGTGCATTGTCATCTTGATACATTGCACCGCCATCAGGATACAATGTTTTGAACCATGGATGCAACTGGTCCTCAAGAATGGTTCGGTAGTCCTTGGCAGTGACCGCGCCCCATCTTGCACAAGTATTGGCAGGGAATGCCATGATATAGCAGCCCTAAACCATCACTGATCCACCCCTGCTTCACTCTGGGCATGCAACAGTCTGGGTGGTACGCTTCTTTGGGGCTTCTCCACACTGTAACTCTCCAGATGTGGGGAAAACAGTAAAGGTGGATTCATCAGAGACCAATACATGTTTCACATTGTCCACAGCCCAGATTTTGCGCTCCTGGGACCTTGAAACCGACGTTTGGCATTGCAATGAGTAACCAAGGTTTTGGCTATAGCAGCCGGCCGTGTATATTGACCCTGTGGAGCTCCCGACGGACAGTTCTGGTGGAAACAGGAGAGTTAAGGTGCACATTTAATTCTGCTGTGATTTGGGCAGCCATGGTTTTTATTTTTTTTTGGATATAATCCGGGTTAGCACCCGAACATCCCTTTCAGACAGCTTCCTCTTGCGTCCACAGTCAATACCTATTGATGTGGTTTCGTCCTTCTTGGTGGTATGCTGACATTACCCTGGATACCCGTGGCTCTTGATACATCACAAAGACTTGCTGTCTGGTTCACAGATGCGCCAGCAAGAACGTTGCACCAACAATTTGTCCTCTTTTGAACTCTGGTATGTCACCCCATAATGTTGTTGCATTTCAATATTTTGAGCAAAACTGTGCTATTACCCTGCTAATTGAACCTTCACACTCTGCTCTTTACTGTGCAATGTGGCATCAGGCTTGGGTGTTTGTTATGCCACCCGTAACAGGTTTCTTGAGATAGTTTCAACAGGTTATGTTGAATAAATGAAGTATCGCTGTTTTTCACCGTATTGATGAGAGCGGTTGAAATCCAGCCGTCAATTTCATCACCCTGATTACTCTCCTCCTCCTCCGGTGAAGGCTGAGGGTTAGGTATTGGGTTCCGAGTTTGTGGGGAGGGGTGAGTAGCTGATGGTTTGCCTCGTCCTCCACGATCACCCTCTTGTCTTCAGGTTGGATATCTGTGTGTACAGACTCAGCCACGCATAGCGGTGAATAGAGGCGGGAGAAGGCGGATGATACGATCTGAGGTTGTATCCTGTAGGTGTGCCTGGACTGAGAGGGATTCAGAGAGCTGCGACGATGATGTGGCTGGTGAGTAGAGGTCTGGAGAAGGTGGATGATACGGCCCGGTGTTTGAAGCTTTTCATCATGCTCAGGAGAGAAGAGGGTCTCTTCCTTGCTGGTTGTAGAGGTTCCCAGTATGGTGTTTTCCCGTACGCTCCATACATTCTCAAGGTCTGCTCCCGCCGTTGTGAGAAGAGTCTGTGAGTTCGCAGTTAGACCCTGATATATAGCGCAGGATGGGAGGGTCCTCAAAAATGGGGTGGGTCCTCAAAAGAGGATGGTCTTTAGATCCACAACAGGGAACGTCAGCGTTCTTTTCCACTGACATAACATCAGTCCAGCAGCGTGAGTTTCGGAAAAGGTTGGAAAGACGCTGTCCGATTTCATTCATCTTCTCAGCCCACCATCAAACGGTAGAGCCAGCACTGTCTTGAATACTCCGCAGTTCTGATTGAATGCCTCCACACAACAGATCTGAGGGACCGTCTGGTTGTTCCTGCGTTTGCTGGCCTGAAAAGACAGCGCCCATTTGCTGTGGTTTTTGACCCCCACACTGCACTAAAGAGAGGGTTTCTCTCGCAGCTATTTCACATCGGAAGGATGAGGACACATTCTCATCCTTTTTGCTGGCCGAGGAGAGCTTTCATCTTCATCCTCCCTCTCGTACACTGAGACTGATTCAGGGTTATCGTTAAGGTGTGGGATTGCCAGCCGTAACACAGCCCAGTCGTTGTGGGTGAGAGTACACAGAGCCAATGATCCATTAAATACCTCGTCTTGATCCAATTGATACAGGCAGAGCTCTCCTATTTCGTACATGAAAATATACCACCCCCAGCTACCACTCAGGCCATATGGTTCCAAAGACCACTCTTCCTGCAGAGTGGTCGAACGGAAGGCTTTGTACCTTGCATAGGTAATATGTTGATTTCTTCGGGGCAATCCATTCACGGCGCGTATGCTGTAGCGGGTTTACTGGGTTTTTCACACAGAAGAGACGTACGTCTTAGCTGACCTGAGGCCTGTTTTTCATCCATTGTTGTTGTGAGTTGGATCATCATCTGCAGAGTATGTTATGATAGGGAATAAAAAAACAAAAAAAAAAATTCCCCGATGGTATCTCAGATGAGGAAGTGAGATGATGTAGATGGTTGTTCATCATCTCGGCACTCTTGCTTGTCTCCCCCGGTTTTGTGGAAAAACTCTCTTAACTCTAAACCATTTGTTCAACGAGTGTTCCTTTTCCAGCGAATGTCGCAGTAAATTGTAGCGTTTTCTGCTAGTATTTAAAACAAATACTGAAGCACACCCTCTGTTTTTTAATTCGTTGATTCTAGATTCGCCCCCTAATGACGAGATCAGATAAACGTGCATGGTTACGCCCTTGACCACATTCCTCTGAGACACCTCAGCAAAGCCGCAGACACATTAATTCATATACAGGGATGTGAATTGTCAGAGACCACTCTGGTCAGGAAAGAGAACAGTCCTCTTGATTACTTTGAATACAGTCAGTGGTGAAGACTTTGTCTGAGACAATTCACAATAAACAGTGGACATGTCTGAGGTCTGATCACCTATTCATAAACAGCGGATGTGTATTGACTGAGACAATGCTCGACACTTTTGTCACGGAGGAGCACGGTCCAGCTTAATTACTTTGACTACAGTCAGTGTGAAGACTTTTCCTGAGATAATACACATGAAACAGCTGCGCATGTCTGCCTTAATTCAATAAACAGTGACATGTCTGAGGACTTTATAACTTTTATTTTTTTCAGTTTCTTGAGACGTTTAACATAGACCACAACCTACAGGATACAAAACCTATGGCTCCCACGTGGGATGAGGAGACAACTGTTTTCTCTAAATCCTAATAACTATTGCCTCTAAGATGAAAAAATAGAAGCTTAAGGTGAACTAAAATCAGCTAAAATGAATTTACAATTCTGTCAGGTTCTTCTAGAATTTTGTGTGACGTGCCTGCATTAAAACTGAGTGACCTTTAATATGGAGAAACTACATGTTTTTTGTTTTTAATTTAAAAACATCTAAAAACATACAATTAGAAAGATTCGCTTTCCTTGTGATGACAACGTCCGGTTTAATGACAACATCCGGTTAATGACAATATCCGGTTAATGACAATATCCGGTTACGCCGCCGGAAGTCCCACCATAATGACAACATCCGGTTAATGACAGCATGCGGTTAATGACAACATCCGGTTAATGACAACATCCGGTTACGTCACCGGAAGTCCCGCCTTAGGATGTCCCCTACCGGAAGTCCCGCCCACCTGTCAAAATTTTCACACCTCGTTTGATTGAAGGATGTACATTTAGTCTCTCACTTCACTGGTTGCCATCCAGTTTAGGATCCAAAATAAGATCATTTTATTTGTTTTTGGGTCGTTGAATGGCCTCGGCCCACAGTAGATCTCTGAGTTTTTACAGACCAAGAAGCAGGGTCGTAGTTTAACACTCCTCTCTGCAGCTTCTGTACTGCTACCCACCCATTAACCTATTAAGACAGTGTCTCGCCCACGGCCAAAATGAATAGATTAAAAAAATAATTCTAAAAAGAGGAATCAGGAAAATCTCCTAAAATAAACACAACTCAGACTAAAAATAAAAATAAAACAATTAAATGTGGCTTACTGAACATAAGATCTCTCTCTTCAAAGACTTTGCTAGTTAGTGACCTGATTTGTTGACAATCAGATTGATTATTTGCCTCACAGAAACCTGGCTGCAGCAAGAGGATTATGTTACTATAAATGAGTCAACTCCTACTAATTATTTAAATTTTCACATTCCTCGAAATACTGGGCGAGGAGGAGGAGTAGCAACCATCTTTCAGTCCGATTTAATTGACTAGTCCAAAAAAAAGAAAAAAAAAAAAAAAAAAAAGAAAAAAAAAAAAAAAAGAGACCAATCAATAGCTACAACTCTTTTGAATAGTTTAATCCTCATTTTCCCTCATCCAAATTGGCAAAGCACTAAACCACTTCTGTTTGTTGTTTTGTACCGTCCACCGGTCCCTTACTCTCAATTTATAGATCAGTTTTTCAGACCTTTTATCTGATTTTAGTGTTAAATTACAGATAAAGTTATTATAGTGGCGGGATTTTAACATTCATGTTGACAATGAAAGTGATAGCTTAATATAGGCCTTTAATGGTATCTTAGACTCAATTGGCTTTACTCAAAACATTAACCAAACCTACCCACGTTGTCTTCATTCTCTGGACCTTGTGCTTGACATATGGCATTGAGTGTACAGACATTACAATATTTTCTCACACCCCTGTGCTGTCCGACCATTTTTTATGTGAAAAAACCTTTGAGTTATTTAACCGAGTACTCCAACCCTGAAAGAAATTTCATTATAGTAGATCATTATCAGACGATGCTGTAACACCTTTAAAGAATCTGTTCCACTTTTAATTTTGCTCATTATCACAGAAAAACACAGTGGAGGGCAATAATTTTGTGTTTCTTCTCCTTCACAAATTGATTCTCTTGTTAAGGAGTGTTACTTCATCATTGCGTGGTGCATTAGACAATGCAGCCCCCTTTAAAAGAAAGGAAATTATTCATAGGAGGCAGGCTCCTCTGGTTTAATTTCAGAGCTGCGTACTTTAAAGCACAATGTTAGAAAATTGGAGCGAAAATGGCGCTCTACACACCTAGAGGATTCTACTTAATCTGGAAAAATGCCTACCTGTTTGTATTAAAAAGACACTTCACCAAGCTAGAACAGCTTATTTCTCATCCTTAATAGAAGAGAACAAGAATAATCCCTAGGTTTCTCTTTAAGTACAGTTGCTAAACTTACACAGAGTCCATAGCTCTGTTGAGCCATCCATTCCCTTAGCTCTCAGCGGTCATGATTTTTATGGATTTCTTCCAAAAAAATTGATTCTATTAAGAAGAAAATCTTTGAACAGCTCCCAGAGATGATTAACTTCATCCTCAACAAGTGAGACAACATTGGAAATAACTGTAGAACCTGATCTGTGTTTGGACTGTTTTGATCCTTGTAGCTTCCTGAGTTTATCAGAAATATTACTTTAATCTAAACCTTCAACTTGTATGTTAGACCCAATCCAACCAAATTATTTAAGGAAGTGTTCCTCTGATTACCAGCCCATTTTAGATATGATTAATCTATCCTTAGTAAATTGGTATGTACCACAAGCTTTAAGGTAGCTGTAATTAAAACCTTTGCTTAAGAAACCTTCGCTTGATCGAGATGACTTAATAAATTACAGACCGATACCAATCTTCCGTTCTTATCTAAAATTCTTGAGAAAATAGTTGCTAATCAAATGTGTGAGCATTTACACAGCAATGACCTGTTTGAAGAGTTTCAGTCAGGTTTCAGAGCTCATCATAGCACTGAAACAGCTCTGCTGAAAGTCACTAATGATATTCTTATTGCCTCAGATAATGGACTTTGTGTCCTGTACTGGTTCTGTTTAGATCTCAGTGCTGCATTTGATACAGTCGATCATAATATTCTCTTAGAAAGGCTGGAATATGCTGTAGGGATCAGGGAACAGCACTAGGCTGGTTTAAATCTTATTTGTCTGACAGATTCCAGTTTTGTTCATGTAAAATGATAAAATCATCTTTAAACTCCAGGGAATTTGGAGTACCACAGGGTTCAGTACTTGAGCAATTCTCTTTACTATATATATGCTCCAATAGGTAAAATATCAGGCAGCATAGAATAAATTTTCACTGTGTACGCTGATGACACTCAGCTTTACTTATCCATAAATCCTGATGAGCCCAACCAGTTAGATAGACTACAAGCATGTCCTTGAAGACATAAAAACTTGGATAATAAAAGACTTTAAATTTTCTGCTTCTAAATTCAGACAAGACAGAAAGTTGTCGTCTTTTGACCGGAGTCTTTAAAAAGAAACTGCTTTATCAATCACTTAACCTGGATGGCATTAAATTGACTCTCCGATAATAAAGTAAAAAACCTTGTGTTTTATTTTTGACCAGGACATGTCATTTTAAATCCCATATTAAAAGGTTTCCAGGATTTCCTTCTTTCATCTCACCCGGAACATTGCCAAAATTAGAAATATCCTGTCCAGGATTGATGCTGAAAAACTAGTCCATGCATTTTACTTCAAGGCTGGACTATTGTAATTCTTTACTATCAGGATGTCCACAAATGCAGTTAAAAGCCTTCAGCTGATTCAAAATGCTGCAGCAAAGTTCTGATGAAAATTAAAAGGAGAGATCATATTTCTCCTACTTTAGCTTCCCTTCATTGGCTCCCTGTAAATCCAGAATAGAATTAAAATTCTCCTCCTCACATATAAAGCCCTTTAATGATTTAGCTCCATCATACATCAGAGAGCTGATTGTTCCATATGTTCCTAACAGAGCACTTTCGTTCTCAGACTGCAGGTTTACTGGTGGTTCCTAAAGTCTCTAGAAGTAGAATGGGAGGCAGATCCTTTAGTTATCACGCTCCTCTCCTGTGGAACCAGCTCCCAGTTTTATCCGTGAGGCGGACACCCTGTCTACTTTTAAGGCTAGGCTTAAAACCTGTTCTTTTTGATAAAGCTTATAGTTAGAGTGGCTTAGGTTATCCTGAGCTATCTCTGTAGTTATGCTGCTCTATAGGCTTAGGCTGCTGGAGGACATAATGACCACTTTCACCCTCTTCGCTACTTTTCTCACACTACTCTTCATTTTTGTATTATTTGCTGTTATTTCACTTTTTAACTTTGTGTCTCTCTCTTCTCTCTTCTAGAAGCTACACCTGGCCTGACTCTGTGTCTACCTGTGACAACTGTCTGGAGAGGGCATCGTCCGAGCTTCTGCTGGCAACAACTTGGTGCTCACCCTCTACCGATGATCCACATGGCCCGGTCTTTCAGTGTTTAAACCTTTCTCTCTCCTAGACATTGCTACTGACGGAGCTTTTACTGTAACTAACTCTATGTGCTCTCTTTCAGACTCTAACCTTGAAAACTGGCTCAGAGTTTATCTGTTCTTTCTTTCCTAGGTGAAACGACTAAGGAGCTACATCCATTAACATTTAACTTTTCCTTCCCATAGAAAGGACTCCTGGATCAGTGCTTCTTTGTTCTCTTTGTGTCTCTGCTCTGTTCTCTCTAACCCCCAGTCGGTCGTGGCAGATGGCCGCTCACACTGAGCCTGGTTCTGCTAGAGTTTCTTCCTGTTTAAAAGGGAGTTTTTTCCCTCTCCACTGTCGCTACATGCATGCTCAGTATGAGGGATTGCTGCAAAGTCAACGCCAGTGACTGTCCACTGTCTCTACATGCTCATCCAGGAGGAGTGAATGCTGCAAGTCACTGACTGGATGCAATCTGCTGGGTTTCCTTAGATAGAAAAACTTTTTATCCAATTTGAATAAATAACAGAATCTGACTGCACTGTTCAATGATTTGGATTAATTGTAATGCATGTACCTGACTTTTGTGAAGTGCCTTGAGATAACATGTGTTGTGAATTGGCGCTATATAAATAAACTGAATTGAATTGAATTGAAATTCAATCCCTATGTGCCACCTCTTAAGTCAGCTGACCCTCTGCCCTTGTCAGTATTGAGAACCAAGCATAAACTCAGAGGGCACCAGGCCTTCTCTTTAAAACTCTGTCCTAAAACTTTGGAATGATCTGCTGCTGTACATAAGGCAGGCATCCTCCCTGGACACCTTTTCTCTCTGGCTTTAAATACTTAGTGGGGTGTTGGCTTCATGTTGTTTTCTGACAGTTTTATGTCAATGTGTTTTCTTATTTTACTTATACAACTTACATACATTCTTTAACCAAAGTTTATCTCTCTATGGCGTCTAAGTGTTGTGACACGCTTGTTATGGAGTTTTTCAACATGTCAGCAAGGGGTTCCAACCTGGATTAGTATGATATTAGATTGTGCATGTCACCATGTAAAATGTATAGGAAGACGATGGTGAAGCTTATATACATTACTTAAAGCCGGGTATCTTCCAACGCTATGGAAACACATAGCAGTTGCCAAAAGTGTAATCAGAGAATAACCCTTGTTACTAAACAAATTATATTGCTGGATTTACAGACACTAAAGTATGTGAAGGATGTCAGGCAGTTAATACTAGTGTCAGAGAATATATATAATGTATAAATATGGATATGCAGCAATGCCTGCAAGTCAGTCAACAATTTGGAGAGACATAATATCACTTTTGCTTTAATGTACAGTAACCGGACCTAGACGTTAATTCACAGGAAACATTAAGCCAGACTCTCGGGGTTTTCATGTTAGGTGAATTCTAGCTAAATGTGCATGCACATTGTTGGGTCACATTAGTGATTGGAAGCTGAAGGAGGGGCTCAGTTTCATCTGCTTTGTCTTAAGGTCATTCATGTCTTTACAGTAGGGAATCCAAAGCAGTGACTCTGTTCACAGGCATGTTTCTAATTAACTCAAATGTTGTGAATAAACTAATCAGAAACTTACAAGGCCTGCAAATATATTTTTAAAGTCACAGTAATGTTAGTGTACATAAAGTTCTGATTTTTAAGAAAGTAATACAAATTTCTCTCTATCATTATTCTTTAACAAAGAAAAATTATCTTAGCAATCTCTACTGTCCTAAAACAGGAACCATTTAGTCTGATTTAATGTCAGTGAGGAAATATATGCTTACATGTCCTTTTATACAGTATACATAAATCTCTGAGTATTGCTGTATCATGCTGTGGAATTTTTTGTTTCCTTCTCCTCGGTGATACCTTAATATGATTAGATCATTTTGATCTTTTGTAACCTCCCTGCAAACTGTTGCTGTTGTAACAAAACCCTGCTGCAAAAGGTAAACTTTATTTACAGTTATTCAGGTTCTCTATGACTGGATATTAATAATACTGACTTGTATCTTAAGGATGTGCCTATTTATTAAACCAGGTTATTTTTCAGTTGAATTGTTCTGGACATACAGTGGGAAGAACCATTATTTGATTTACTGCCGATTTTGCAGGTTTTGCAAAGGTTTTGCACTTGCAAAGCATGTAGTCTTTAATTTTTTATCATAGGTACTCTTCAACTGTCAGTGACAGAATCTAAAACAAAAATCCAGAAAAAAATCACATTGTGTGATCTTTTTCAGTAATTAATTAGTATTTTATTACATGACAATAGAATTTGATACATCAGAAAAACCAAAGTTAAAATTTGGTACAAAAACCTTTGTTTGCAATCAAAGATATCATACATTTCCTGTTGTTCTTGACAAGGTTCGCACACACTGCAGCAGGGGTTTTGGATCACTCCTCCATACAGATCTTCTCCACATCCTTCAGGTTGCGGGGCTGTCGCTGGACAAAACGGACTTTCAGCTCCCTCCACAGATTTTCGATTGGGTTCAGGTCTGGAGACTGGCTAGGCCACTCCAGGACCTTGAGATGCTTCTTACGGAGCCACTCCTTATGTGCCCTGGCTGTGTGCTTCGGGTCATTGTTGTGCTGGAAGACCCAGCCACGACCCATCTTCAGTGCCCTTACTGAGGGAAGGCGGTTGTTGGCTAAGATCTCCCAATACATGGACCCATCCATCCTCCCCTTAGTATGGTGAAGTCGTCCTGTCCCCTTTGCAGAAAAGCTTTCCCAAATAATGATATTTCCATGTCCATGCTTCACGGTAGGGATGGTGTTCTTGGAGTTGTACTCATCCTTCTTCCTCATTGGCAAACTTCAAATGGGCCTGGATATGCGCTGGCTTGAGCATGGGGACATTGCGTGCCCTGCAGGATTTTAAGCCATGGTGGCGTAGTGTGTTACTAATGGTCTTCTTTGAGACTGTGGTCCCAGCTCTCTTCAGGTCATTGACTAGGTCCTGCCGTGTAGTTCTAGGGTGATCCCTCACCTTCCTCATGATCATTGATGCCCCACGGTCAGATGCTGCATGGAGCCCCAGACCGAAGGAGATTGACCGCCATCTTGAACTTCTTCCATTTTCTTATAAATGCACCAACAGTTGTTGCCTTCTCATCAAGCTTCTTGGCTATTTTCCTGTAGCCCATCCCAGCCTTGTGCAGGTCTACTATTTTATCCCTTACACAGCTCTCTTGGCCATTGTGGAGAGGTTGGAGTTTTTTTGATTGAGTGTGTGAACAGGTGTATTTTACACAGATAACGAGTTCAAACAGGTGCAGTTAATACAGGTAATGAACTAACAGGCGTGCGAGAGCCACGATTCTTACTGGTTGTTAGGTGATCAAATACTTATGTCATGCAATAAAATGCTAATTAATTACTTAAGAATCACACAATGTGATTTTCTGGATTTTTGTTTTAGATTCCGTTACTTACAGTTACAGAGTACCTATAATAAAAGTTAAAGACTACTACATACTTTGCAAGTGGGAAAACCTGCAAAATGGGCAGTGTATCAAATACTTATTCTCCCCACTGTATGTCACATTGAAAACAGTGTTAATTTTGTCAGCACATATTAATTATTTTTAGAAGAAAATAGATTTTCATGGTTACATTTTCACTACAAAAACTATTCTGTTTTATAAGTGGTGTGTTCACTTTTTATACCATCTGTATATGTACAAACTGGGTCTTAAGCAATATAGATCAACAACGTTGTTATTCTACTCTTCAGATCATATTCACATTCTATCAGCACCTTCGTTTCATTATCAGATTGGTACAAAAACAAAATATTTAACAGCTGACTTCCATAATAATGCTCAGCAATCACTCCTGTTTTATACTTGTGCCTTAAATGAAAATATGAACAACTGAACAATTGAAAAAAAATTTTTAAATCGCTTTAAATACTTATAGGACTCAATATAACCGAAACAGGCACAACTACGTTTCTTAAAGAAACTGTGCTGGACTGACAGGACTACAGAGACTCCTAGTGGTTTAATCCTGGACCGGTGGGAGAGTCACTCAGCTCGCATGACTGACCAAACCAGAAATACAAAAACCAGAGCCCCCTCACACACACACAGCTACAGCTTAAGTAAACACCTCTCTTGAATGATCATTGCAAAACTTGTACAAACATGAAGACATGTACATTAAAAAGAAAACAAATTTCCTGCCCCTTTCATACCAATGAAAAACAAGGAAATTCTCAGGTTCAAAAGCAGTTATTCAATTCAGTTATGGAGGACCAGAGCTAAACGTAACACCTGAATATGCAACAAGTAAAAAAAGATAAAGATGCACTTAAGAAATGTTAGGTAATTTAAATTTTGATCAAGTTAGACAAGTTAGAATACAAAACATGAAGACCAATAGATTAAAAAGAAAAGTTGCGATGATGTCACATGATTAAATTAAAACAAAATTTGCTCATCAAAATTTTTCCACCAATTCAATTTATAAGTAATAGCCAAATAACTAGTTATTCGAGGATATCTCATCCGTTTTCAAGAAGCCTTAAAATCCAACGCATAATCACACTCACCCTCTCCAATGTGTGCCTTCAACCTTTTTGCTTAAGGGTAGGCAGAGAGTCTCAATGCGGCAGCGCTGTTTTCACACCCAGAGCAGTGAAGTGTCTCTGCCCATAGTTTGGGTCCAAAGTGACCCCTGATCTGCCACTGGCTGGCCAGCTGCAATCCTAAAACCTCCAAAACAGTTTCGAACTTACAAAGCCCTGTTTGTGTCTGATGTTGTTTGTCCCGTAAGAGCAAACAAAAGCATTCCATGGCTTGCTACTGTATTCACCGCTGGCTTCTCTGAGCGTAAAAGCGTATTCAGATACCTTGGTTTGGCGGACAAAGCCACAAATCTGTGTCACATGCAAGCTGGGTGGGCCAGGGAAAATGGGGTGACAGTGAGCCCATTTGCACTGCATGCTACAATCAGCATGAAGGCATGCTGAGCACTGCTGTAGGTAAAAAGAGATGGCAGGAAAGCAGGCTTACCTGATTTTGTCCGCTGCACTGTCAGACCTAAAGAGGAGAGACAAACCTCACTCACTGTTAAACATCCAGTTAAAAATAACATTGTCAAAATGAAACACATGGTTGTGTTAATAAACCCAATCACACAATCATTATACAGTCAAAGACCTATGCTAAAACAGCTGCACAATGCATGGTAGCTGTAATATTCCAACGACATCAATATTTTTAGAGCATAATTTCTTTATCACAAAACGTTACAAGTTTTTTTCCTCCAAACTGCTGTGTGTGCAGAGTCCCTGCAATCTGCAGTATTACACATGCGTCTGTCTGTGTATCCCTATAAGCCAGTGGATTTCGAACTATTCGTTTATTTCCAGTTTAATCTCAACATATTTGATACTCTGAACATTAAGGCTGGGTTGCATGGTGGCACAGTCGTAAGTGGCACCGTTGCCTTGCAACAAAAAGTTCCTTGGTTTGAGATAGTCACCCCCCGCAAGCCGGCAAGAATAACAGGGTGTAGACGATGGAAGGATGTACTGTATGTATACTCAGGCCATTTTATTTACAATTACATAAATAGTAAGAACTTCATTTTGTTTATTTTTTTCCAGCTGCAGGTCGCACTTTATTCATGTAAATCAAACTTTAGAGTGCAAAACGTTGTTTACCTTTTATTTTTTATTTAAAAAATTGCTTTTTAGATGGACAAATAATCATGTAGAATAATCAATTAATTAGAAATTTTTTATTGGATTAATCAAAATAGTTCGATTATTTGTTTTTACTTTGAAGAGATTTAATGTCTAAAAACAACAAATTTATGAATATTTCAACAAGCACTTTAGCTTTTTTAATAAAAACCCATAAAACCCTTTCAAACAGAATCAGCTGTTTGTTTTCCATGAAAATGATCACAAAATTCCACAAATACACAAAGACATTCAGTAAGATGTTCCTGTTACAAATGCTGATGACCTTCTCTGTGTTTTTTGGTCAACATGACAGTGCTGACACAGATTGACACAGTCATAGCAAGTTTATTTTCTCCAAATTAAAAATATTGTAGCGACTCTACAGTAAGCGAAAACCAACAGCAATGAAGTCTAAATAGTCACTTTATTTGGAAGAACAGTCACTGTTTTACAGTACAGGCTCAACGTGGAGGAAAAGCACATTTAACACTCTCTCTACAGACCGAACTGCACACCTTGCTCTAACAAAAACCTCTCTCTCATTCCCCCACTCCACCAACCACCGGCCAGCATGATGGCTGACATCCGGGCTGGTCCATGACAGACAGAGGGAAGAAGTAAGAGACTGCTCACCCTCTTTGTAGGATGCTAGCCCCCCCCCCCACCAAATAGTTTCTTGCCACCGAGGAACACACAGAAATACGTAGCACCCAAAAACTACCAAGGACCTCTCTGAGTAGATAACAAAAAAGGCAAACAAACCTGGGGCTGCAAACGGATTTTTTAAATTATTTTTATAAATCCAGGAAGGACCAGGTAGACTACCGGCCTTTCCAGCAAAACCTGAGCGCATTTTTGCCCTTTATGGAACCTATTTTCTCACTCCTAACTGGAAAAAAAAACTAAGAAAATATGAACTCTGACAAAGTCTCTCAACTGGACCAGGGGTCTCCTTCACCTCTGCAGTCACCCTATCTGGATAGCAGAGGCTCCTGTCCTGTCAGGTCCCTGGTTTCGGGGGTTCACAGAAGCTTCATTTGTCCTTGGCAAAAAGGCAACTGCTCCTCCACCTTCCACCCCTGGTGAGACGACTGCACCCGATAAATGACTTCACCTATCCTCTCTAGCACATTGCAGGGACCCACCCACTGCCTGTTCAGCTTAGAACAACAACCCTTCTTTTGTTGTGGGCTGTAGACCCAAACCAGTTCCCCCACCTGGAAATGTCTACCTGATATCATAGTTCCACTTTTGCCTCACACCCACACACTGCTGCTGCTCCCTACAGCCTCCTGTAGTGTTACCAACAGGTAATTGCATGTAGCACAGTAGTGCTTCTCATGCTTGTTGACTGAAATACGCAACCTCTCCTTCTGGCCCCACTTGGGACAGCACACCTCCCACCCCCATACTACTTGCGTCAATATCGAGAATGAAAGGGCCGCCCGTGGCAAGTACCATAGCTTCGCTAGGAGCACGCTACAAACTACTGAACGCCTCCTGATAGTTTTCCCCTCAGACAAAGTCTCTTTTTAGGAGCTGAAACCGAGACGCAGATGAAGCATGCGAATCCCTGCACAAATCTCCAGTAGTACGAAGACAGGCCCAAGAAACTTTCAGCTGTTTTTGCGATGTGGGGGTGGGCCATTCACGTGGTTACGTTACCAACAATTAATTGGGGTACATTATAAAGTAAAGCCACTCATTGGAGCTCTTGTCATCTGTCGTGGCTCACAGCAACAGGAGCTAAGCTTTTCTTCTTTGGTGAAGGATGGAGCGAGGGGCAAGACAATTTCAAAAGTGAGGATGATTGATTAAGATAGAGTAAGCTTTCCTTGTAATCCAATCAGAGGCAGTGTTCAGTTTACACACAAACCACAAACGCACACAGCAGCCCTGCGCAGGCAAATTAGCAGATGTAAGCTGCAACAATGGCAGGTCTGGAGGGAAAGATTTTGTTTTCAAAGTGGAAGAACAGAAACTACTTTATTCTTTTTTAGGTAAAAGGCAAATATGTACATCTGAAGTAAATATAAAAAGTTCGGTGTAAGTAGGCTACTTGTCTATGTAATTCCACTTTATGCATGTATACCTTCCATGTTAACTAGTTACTTTTATAGTGGAGTAACTCGTTACTAGCTCAGTTACTTTTTGGGACAAGTATAACTGATTACTTTTTTAAAGCAACATGCCCAACACTGCAAGGTACACGATGCACTGCCGACAGGGCACCCCACCCAACACCTTGTCCATCAGCCTAGCGAAAGTGGCACGCGCCTTTCAAAGCCCAAAACAGATAACCTTAAACTGCCACAACCCCTGCCCAGTACAAAAAGCTGTCTTATGCCTGGACTCAGGGGAAAGGGCTACCTGATAGTACCCACTACGCAGGTCCAAGGATGAAAACCAGGTGGAGCCTGTGACTAAATCCAGCAGAGGCTAACAGTCTTTCCTGGTCACTGCATTCAATGGCCTGAAATCTGAGCAGTCGCCAGCCTGCACCCTTCTTTGGAACCATGGAAACTGCTAAGGCCCAAGGACTTTCTGATGGCTCAATGATGTCTGCTATCAACAACTGCTCTACAGCTTTCTCACAGGCTTGCTGCCAAGCTAGGGGCAGGCGACGAGGATGACACTTGATCAGCTGTGTGTCCCCTGTATCAATGACTTGCTGCAGAAGATGAATCCTCCCCACCTCCTCATCCCTTGCGGCAAAACAATCTGGAAACTCCAACAGCAAATCCAGAGTTCTCATGCTGTTGTGAGTCTAAGCTGTCACAGTTCTTCTGCCATATTCCTCTCACTACTGCCTCCTTCCCCGACCTAGCAGTCTCTGTCGAGTCTGCCATTTTCATGCTACAGGTGGCAGTACTGCACAACTTCTGCAAAAGAGAAGACGAAACAGGGGAGCAAAACTTAGGACTAGCGACAGCCTCTTTTATAATAACCTTGGAGGAAAAGACAAAAACTGAACCTCCCTGAAAACACAATGTTCCTCAACAAAAGTTTTCCACAGCCTTCAAGAAATCCAGACCCAGGATACAGGCGTCTTGTACTGCAGCTATCCACACTGGTTGATGTAGCATTCTACCCATAACAGTCACTCACTGACAAATCACCCTTGCCTGTCATAAAAGCCAATTCAACTGTGACTTTGCAAAGCCGTACCAATGTGGGCTCAAGCTACGTACCCTCAGGTATTATTTCTGGGCTCACTAGAGTCACTGTCAACTCCGTATCCACCAGTGCAGACCAGGCCACTCCCTGTATAATGACAGGCACGTAACAAAACTCCCTGGAACAGGCCCGCTCCCACTGCAACAGCAGGTGTCATATACCTCATCCACCGGCAGGGTTGAATTCTGGGTCTGCAAATCCCCCACTATGTGGTCCCCGAGCCATTTTCCTGAGCTCTGTTTGAGTTGGGACACTCTCTGATCAAATGCCCTGGTTGCTTTTACGTGCTGTTTGTACTGACATAGTTCTCAGTAGTTCAGTCATCTCCTCCGCCCATCCTGGTCTCTCCTCCAACTGTAGTCCTCACAGCCCGGGTGCTCATGTCCTCACACGTTCCACCAGCCGCATTCCACACATTCTCTCTTCCTACTGCCATGTCCAAGGCTGCCTGCAAGTACTCAGGATGAAGCAGCTGCACCTCGACCCTCATTGAATGTAACCAACAGGAATGAAGTCCAAATAGTCACATTTATTTGGAAGAACAATCACTGTTCAGGCTCAATCACTGTGTACAGGCTCAATGCGGAGGAAAAGCACATTAACACTCTCTCTTCACACCGAACTGCACACCTCGCTCTAACAAAAACACTAATTTCAAGCAAGATAAAGGGCGTCCAGTCTAGTCAATGACAGACAGATGGAAGAAGTAAGAGACTGCTCACGCTCCTTGTAGGATGCTACAATATTTTCTTTTTCAGTGAATATCAGCAACAAGTCAACTTGCTAAACAGTTTATTAAGGTATCTAGCTATTAAGCTAACTAATATACACTGCCCGGACAAAAAAAAAGTCGACACCAAAAAAAAAAAGGTCAGACACTAATATTTCGTTGGACTGCCTTTAGCTTTGATTACGGCACGCATTCGCTGTGGCATTGTTTCGATAAGCTTCTGCAATGTCACAAGATTTATTTCCACCCAGTGTTGCATTAATTTTTTACCAAGATCTTGCATTGATGATGGTAGAGTCTGACCGCTGCGCAAAGCCTTCTTCAGCACATCCCAAAGATTCTCAATGGGGTTAAGGTCTGGACTCTGTGGTGGCCATTCCATGTGTGAGAATGATGTCTCATGCTCCCTGAACCACTCTTTCACAAATCGAGCCCGATTAATCCTGGCACTGTCATCTTGTATTATGCCCATGCCATCAGGGAAGAAAAAAATCCATTGATGGAATAACCTGGTCATTCAGTATATTCAGGTAGTCAGCTGACCTCATTCTTTGAACACATACTGTTGCTGAACCCAGACCTGACCAACTGCAGCAACCCCAGATCATAGTACTGTCCCACAGGCTTGTACAGTAGGCACCTACCTCCCTTCTTACCCTGATGTGCCCATCACTTTGGAAGAGGGTAAATCTGGACTCATCAGACCATATGACCTTCTTCCATTGCTCCATAGTCCAATCTTTATTGTTCCTAGCAAATTGAAGCCTTTTTTTCCAGTTAGCCTCACTGATTAGTGGTTTTCTTAAGGCTGCACAGCTGTTCAGTCCCAATCTCTTGAGTTCCCTTCGCATTGTGTGTGTGGAAATGCTCTTTCTGTCACTATTAAACATAGTCCAGAGTTTTACTGTTGTTTTTCTTCAATTTGATTTCACCAAACGATTAAGTGATCGCCGATCACGATCATTCAGGATTTTTTTCCGGCCACATTTCTTCCTTGAAAACGATGAGTCCCCACTATCTTTCCAGTTTTTAATAATGCGTTGGACAGTTCTTAACCCAATTTTTGGTCGTTTCTGCAATCTCCTTAGAGGTTTTCTCTGCTTGATGCATACCAATGATTTGACCATTCTGAAACAGACTGACATATTTTCCAGGACCACGGGATGTGTCTTTTGACATGGTTGCACCAGTTGGGGTTAAATAACTTATTGCCAGCTGAAACATAATCGCATATGCAGTAACTATCCAATGGAAGGCTCGTACCTATTTGCTCAGTTAAATTCAGGTGGTGACTGTTTTTTTGGCCAGGCAGTGTAGCTAGATAGGAAAGAATGGTCTGGTGACAAGCTAAAAAACAGCAATACCCTGATTAGACAGGGAGCATAGACAGATGTCCAGATTTATTTTGGGTATCTAGAGCTTAAGACAATATCATGAATTGCACTTTGTTTAGTTCTGCAGTTGAGAACTAAACAAAGGACTAAACAACTTTCTTTATTTTAATCCAATATCTGCACAGGAAAAGTCAAAATAAGATGCGGTTTCAATATACAAAGGAGTTCATTGTGACATCTCTCTTTTCCAAAAGAGGGAAAAGGATTATAAACACAACAGACGTACTGTGAACTTACTTTGATCTGCTACAATTATTTTAAAAAAATAGCGCTGGGACTGGAAATACCAACCAAGGTGATCTGGTAGAATACATAAGCAGAAATGGAACTAGTTGGAAAAAGAGGCAACAATTTCCCTGCTGGACTGTAGCAAACCCTATAAATTCATACCTTACTTTGATTCAGTGTGAAACACAAAACATTAACATTATTACGTGAATCAAGTTCTCATCCAATTTTGCAATCCAATGTTCAGGGTGTGTTCACAAAACTGTTATTTTACAAGCATAGTATGTTTTTAACAGAAAAAACAGAAAAGTAAGGTTCAGCCTGAAAAGGGGCAACTAACTGAAAAAACGTGATATACTTACTTTTCCACAGTACTTATTACGAAGATGCATAAATTATATTAATCAGAATTCCTACTAGCTCTAGTTATTGTGCTGTATACCTTTAATACCTCCTAAGAAAGAAAAGCTAAACCATCTCAAGCCATTTATACCACTACATAGTTTGATACATTACAGATTGGTCTTTATATTATAAAATGACAAAGTGATGGCAGGTGTTACAGAGTTGCTCTGTGTCTCCCAAACCTGTGTTGCATCATCCTCAACGATGAGTCACATTACATTCATTTAGCTAAGTCACATTGCAAAATTATATAATGCTATCTGCAGTTATCATGGAGGAGTTGCATTTAGTAGAAACATCTGAGGAAAAAGTAGGGCAAGAAACAAGCTATTTTCTCTTTACATGAGCTTGGTAAAAAAGCTCATCACTTTTTTACCAAGGCCCCCACGGATGTAATTAATGCCTGGCACATGAAGCTAAACATTACAGCCAGAGACACATATTAGCTTGGAGCCTGCTGTGAGCTCAACAAAAACGCACTCTGAGTAAACTGCAGCATAATCTACAGATAGGCAGATGCAGCGAGAGAGGTAAAAAAGAAGGAATGACAAAGATGAAGATGGTTGCACAGGTGCGGTATGGGACAGGCAGCAGTGCAGCGTCCATGCAGAAATGCAGCTGGCTTTACCTGCAGAGGAGACATGACATTCCGTGCCCTCTAAAGCTGGCTACAGAACGCTGCTCCCCTCGCAGCTGCTGCAGATGCCCCTCGCAAGCTAACACCAGCACAGCAAAGAGAAAAGAAGCAGAAAATCCCATAGGTTTGACAGGTAGTGCCCCTAGTTCAAGCAAGTGGAGACACTCAGCCAGAAGATACTGAGCGGCAGGGAGAGCCGTTGATCGGAAAGAGAGACAGAGTGGAGGTGTGGAGCACAGCTCACGCAGACAAAGATAGTGAAGTCTACGATTACTAGAAGCTCACAAAGATGTCCCTACAGATTCTCTTCTTTTACTGCGATATTTTCACATCGCATTTTGGGAAAATGCCAGCTCCTGTAGATCAAGTCATTTATGATTTAGACAACTCATTTTTAGGTGGATCAAATTCAGCTTTGTGGTGAACATCAATGGAAGTTTTCATTTGTAAAGCTCATATTTCAGAAGGATTTACAGATATCTAACTGATGGCAATAGATAATTTGTTTGAGATGCACAAATATCAAAACATCAAGTTAACTACCACATCAATAATATCAAAATTACAAAGTTTTTAAAACAATTTCTTCTTTTGTCTTGACAAAATATGAACAATTGTAGAATCAGGTAGCTTTAGCTTTGTATTTTCAGTTCATGCATTTATGTATGAAATTTCAGCCTCTCATCTTGATTGGTAATACCTGCAGAAAACATTCTATCTTAGTGGGACATTCCTTGTTAAGTATAGAAAACATTTCAAACAAAACATTTTATGAATGAATAAATGAATGGCTATTGAAAAATGAACTGAACTTACAGAGTGTCTGTATAGTCAAAATAGACTATTTAAGTTTTGCAAAAAGGACCCAAGTAATTTTTTTCAGAATATAAAAATTCATCTCCTAAAAAGAAAAAGTAACATAGGTGGGAATTCTTTGTTTCTGCAGACTGCACTAAATACATGAAGGAGCAAAAACACCCATCAGGTCTAGCAGGTAGCAATTTGTCCCCATTTTTGTGAAAGTGATCAAAAAGACATTTTTTTCATTATTATTTTTTTATTTACACGAGAACCTCAGGTTCTGACCTGACCAGGCATTCCTTAAACTTATAAGAACAACATCTGACCGGAGGAAACATGCAAGAAAAGCATTTCTTATTTAATAATTGATGCAACATATTGTAAAAAAGCAGTGGAAATATCTACTGCCTTAACAACTTCCTCTCCAGATGAAAAATACAAAGTTAAAATGTATCAGATTATAAAGTTATATTTAGTCTATATAAAATTACTATACTAACTTCTAATTAAATGAGAATTAGGGCTGCAGCTAACAATTATTTTAGTAACTGAGTATTCTATCAATTATTCTGATGATTAATCGAGTAATCGATTAATCATCAATAAAAAATGTCTGCACATTCAGCAGATTTTTAATTTAACTACTTAAGCTTATTTTATGAGTTAGGGAAAAACGTTAAAGAGAAAATGCACGTAATGTATTAATGCAAATAATTTAATTCCCTTCTATTAAACAAATAACTTGATTCCTTTTTGAAAATAAAAAGAATTACCACAAATCGACATTTTCCTCATAGCCTAAAATACAATAACATAGCACGTGTTTATTGTACATTTGAACATTTGTAGCAAAGGATGCATCTGCAACTAAAATCTCAGCCTTTTCTTGTTGATTTAACATCAATACAGTGCTAGCTGCCTCTACAGTGGGGTTATGTTTCCTGCTCAGGTGGTCAGGTGCATCACAAAAGTGCTATTATGGAATGATAATTCAGTTTTGCAGTTCTTTTCTGTTATGTTTAAAGTGATCCCTCACTTTTGACACATTCTGTTGCTTTGTTGCTGCTTGTTCTTGCCCCTTGCCGACTCCCTCAATAGCTGACAACACACTTGGTATTTACGTATCAGAGGTGGAGGCTATCATTAGCAGAAGTGGCAGGGTTGTGCAATGATAATAACCACTTGGCCAGATAACAGTGAGATGAATAGTTGAACAGAATTTAACAAAGCCTCGAGTCAGATAGAAAATAAATAAAAAAAGAAGCAAAGAAAGAACAAGAAAAAAAAATGGTGACATTTTGTGCAAAATTGGTGTACATATTCAAGGGGGGAGGAGTAGTATGTACTTATGGTGACTCAGCCCTTTCCCAGAGACACTTTGATACTAATCTGTTCCCAGTTAAATGAAGAAGTCTTCTCAATATGCAACAACGTATATATTTCCCCTCAAAATTATCTACATATTTACAAAATATATGATACATTATATTTACATATAACCAACAATACTACTACTATAAAAGCAACCAACAGCAATAATAATAATAATGTTATATAATAAAGTATGACATCTAGTTATATCCTTGTTTTAATCACTTGATTTAAGCTGTTTAATATTTAGACATTGCTTGAGCTCCACATCCAGACTGTTCCACCCCACACACAGAAATGCAGAAAGTTTTCTATGTTGTTCTGATGAGGGGTGTTTGATATTGATTTAAACCTCTTAACTCATTAGCTCCCTCACTTTCTTAAACAATTTTTGAATGTTTTCTTGTAACATGTTATTTTGGGCTTTGAACATAATTAGTGCTCTTTGTAGTTCAACTATATGTGTGAATTTTAATAATTGTGATTGTATAAATAGTGGGTTAGTGTATTCTAGTTAGCCTTCTTAATTATTCTTATTGCTCCTCTTTAAAGTATGATTAATGCAGTTTTGTAATTCATTTCCCAAATTGCTGCACAGTATCTGAAATAGGGTAAAACTAAGGAACAGTACAGGATGTGAAGTGTTGATCTAAAACATGTTCGGCTTTGTGCAGTACCAATATGCTTTTTGAGGATTTTGAACATATTTGATGGGAGGTTTCAAGTATAGTTTGTCATTAATAATACCAAAAAATTAGTTTTCATGTACCATTTCAATATTCACCTGTTTTATCTGTATTTTTATGGAGAACCAATCCTGCCATAGTTAAGAATAAATACATAAATAAATAAATGACTAAATAAAATAATTACTGGGCCAAAAAGTAGCAATAAATATAAATTAGTGTGCCATTAAATGCAACAAAATAATAAAAATATAAAGATTTATTCAATTTAAATCTTTAAATTAAAAAAATTTAAGATTTATTCACTTATTGATCAGCTAATCAGATATAAATATATATATGTTTCTATTTTAATCCACTATTTTTATTTAAACCACTAATTTTCAAATCATATTTTGTTGTATTTCTTTACCCAACGGATTTCCCTGAGCCCATTAATTTCCATCTTCCTTTTTTACATTACTTGGTCGCTGTATTGTTTTTTTCTCCTCAACATGAGGAAGAAATGTAAATACGGACAGGGCTGGACAGAGAATGAGGGTTCTTTGTCTTTGGACCAGCGCCACCGCCTCAGCTTCTCTCTTATTGGCTGAGGCCAAAGCAATTTTCCTATTGTCAACAGCAGTAGTTATTTCTTCAATAGCTTCAAGTATGGCTAATGTTGTTGATCTGAAACCGTATTGACTTTCACTGATTAATTTATCGCTTTCTAAAATAGACTACAAGCATGTCTTGAAGATATAAACACTTGGATGACTTTAAATTTTTTGCTTCTAAATTCAGACAAGACAGAAGTTGCCGTCTTTGGACCGAAGTCTTTAAAAAAGAAACTGCTTAGTCAATCACTTAACCTGGATGGCATTAAATTGACCTCCGGTAATAATGTAAAAAACCTTGGTGATATTTTTGACCAGGACATGTCATTTAAATCCCATATTAAACAGGTTTCTAGGATTTCCTTCTTTCACCTCCAGAACATTGCCAAAATTAGAAATATCCTGTCCAGGAGTGACGCTGAAAAACTAGTCCATGCATTTGTTACTTCAAGGCTGAACTATTGTAATTCTTTACTATCAGGATGTCCACAAAATGCTGTTAAAAGCCTTCAGCTGATTCAAAATGCTGCAGCAAGAGTTCTGATGAAAATTAAAAAGAGAGATATATTTCCCCTACTTTAGCTTCCCTTCATTGGCTCTGTCAGGATCTCTGCCATGGTTGTTTTTTGGGTGCTGCTTACTGTGTTTAGCCTCTAGATGGCGTCTGAACGTGGAGGTGTCCGACAGGTGTTTTCCATCACCCTGATCATCTCCAGAGGAGGATTTAAGGAGGAGGCTGCCAGCAACTCATTGCCAGAGTGTTGTCCCTTAGTGGTACAACTCCAGCCACATAACTCTTGCCCAGTCTTCGTTTTGCCTTTGCTAATCCTGCATGCTCTGCTTTTCAGGTGTATCTGAACCTGACCTCGCTGTCAGCTTTGAACCTCTTGGATTATTGTCTTCTGGGAAGAAGTCATTTCACCTCATGAACAAAGACTTAAACCTCCGTTTGCTCCTGTGGATCTCACCGGCTGGCAGCTTCCTCTATACCTGGGATCCTCCTCAACGAACCTTGTCCACCCTCCCACACACACAAGCTTCTTCCACAGTAAACTCTGGACATCCTAACTTCCTGGCAGACCTGAACTCACCATCTCCGTTCCCACGGGTAAACAATCCTCTTGGTTTTCTCCACCTCCCCCCTCTGGCGTATCATCCCTCTCTCCCCAGTAAGACTGAATCATTTATCATTCTCTATTTCAAGTTTATTCCTGCTTACCTTTTGCTTTATTCTTCTTACAGTTCATACTCCAGTTCCCAGTTCTTGTCTTGTAAATAAAACTTCTAACTATAACTCGTCTCCTGAATTGCTTTCTGCATGTGGGTCAAACTTGTTAAATCGGATATGGCTCCCTGTTAAATCGAGAATTTAAAATTCTCCTCACATATAAAGCCCTTAATGATTTAGCTCCATCAGAGAGCTGATTGTTCCTAACAGGGCACTTCGTTCTCAGACTACAGGTTTACTGGTGGTTCCTAGAGTCTCTAGAAATAGAATGGGAGGCAGATCCTTTAGTTGCCAGGCTCCTCTCCTGTGGAACCAGCTCCCGGTTTTGGTCCGTGAGGCGGACACCCTGTCTACTTAAGGCTAGGCTTAAAACTTTTTGATAAAGCGTATAGTTAGAGTGGCTTAGTTTATGAGGGAGGGAGCCTTCCTCCCTCCCTGTTGGATGGAGTAAGGGGGAGTCAGGTTTAGCCTAAACCGGCTCAGTTATGGTTGAGGTGCAAACACACCCTCCATTTCTGCTACCTGTATGACCCCTTCTCTTTTCCAATGGTTATAATCTGACAGAGGTATCCCAATCCTTGTGGTTTTTAGTATAACAATGACCATCAGTGGGACCCTTTGTGGGGTGCCTTGAGACAATATTGTTGTAAATAAGTGCCGTCTAACTAAATATGAACAGAAACTGTGTAGTTAGGCTGCTGGAGGACATAATGACCACTTTCACCCTCTTCGCTGCATTCTCACACTATTCTCCAATTTTGCATTATTTGCTGTTATTTCAGCTTTTATCTTTGATCTCTCTTTTCTCTTCCTAGAAGCTACACCTGGCCTGGCTCTGAGTCAACCTGTGACACCTTTCTGGAGGGGAATCGTCCGAGATTCTGCTGGCAACAACTTAATGCTCACCCCTCTACCAATGATCCACATGGCCCGGTCTTTTGGTTTTTTACCCTTTCTCTCTCCTAGACATGGCTACTGGCTGAGCTTTTTTTTGGACTAACTCTATGTGCTCTCTTTCAGACTCTAACCTTGAAAACGGCTCAGAGTTTCTGTTCCTCCTTTTTAATGAAACGACTAAAGGAGCTACATCCATTAACATTTACTTTTCCTTCCCATAGAAAGTACTCCTGGATCAGTGCTTCTTTTTTCCTTCTCTAAACCCCCTCGGTTGTGGCAGATGGCCGCTCACACTGAGCCTGGTTCTGCTGGAGGTTTCTTCCTGTTAAAAGGGAGTTTTTCCTCTCCACTGTCGCTACATACATGCTCAGTATGAGGGATTGCTGCAAAGTCTACGCCAGTGACTGTCCACTGTCTCTACATGCTCATCCAGGAGGAGTGAATGCTGCAAGTCACTGACTGGATGCAATCTGCTGGGTTTCCTTTCCTTGGACAGAAAAACTTTTTATCCAATTTGAATAAATAACTTAATCTGACTGCACAGTTCAAAGATTAGGATTAATTGTAATGTATGTACCTGACTTTTGTGAAGTGCCTTGAGACAACATGTGTTGTGAATTGGTGCTATATAAATAAACTGAATTGAATAAGAAAGTAAGGTTTTTCTAATTAGTGCATTTTGTTTCATACTATTTAGGATATTCCATATTTGGTTCACATTATTTTCATATATGCTCTACTTACTCTTACATAACCCTAAAATATTTGGTAACTTATTTCTTTAGTTTTTAGTCTTATATTTTTATAAAGTACATTTTTCTTTTTGTAGGCTTTTTGCAATCCTTTTTGTAATGCAGGGACAGCTATTGTCCTTTTTGTATTAAACATTTTCAGTGGAGAGTGTTTACTATACAGGGTCATAAATATCTTTAGAAATGACATATTTTGGACATCTTTATATTTGTATTATTCACTAAAATAAACCCCAAACATTCAAGCAACCTAAAACGGGTTCCCCTACTGGACATCTTTCAGTATCTCATTTCAATTTTGTTGTGTAATGTTTGTTTTTATTGAACTGCTTTTAATCAAACTTTGTTTTGTTGAGTATTTGTCGCCTTAAATTTAAAAAAAAGTCTTTCTAAAAGCTGAAACACCAAATCATTTACCAGCAGTCTGAAATGAGTACTAACGTTTGAGTCATTGTTGCTTTGAAATATCTTTGAGGATTTGACCTTTTGCTTTATTGGTTCTGTGCGATTCAACATCTAAATTCAACTTAACTTGTAATTTAACTTGTCGATAGCTGCATCTTCAGTCCAATATTTACTCACAAAGTTTCTTTCATTATTAACTGTTAATCTGAGAACTTTCCATCCACTGTATCACTGAATATGCATGTAGCTGTAATAGACATACAGGGGTTGGACAATGAAACTGAAACACCTGTTATTTTAGTGTGGGAGGTTTCATGGCTAAATTGGACCAGCCTGGTAGCCAGTCTTCATTGATTGCACATTGAACCAGTAAGAGCAGAGTGTAAG
Organism: Crenichthys baileyi; assembly: GCA_036173005.1. Lineage (NCBI taxonomy): Eukaryota > Metazoa > Chordata > Actinopteri > Cyprinodontiformes > Goodeidae > Crenichthys > Crenichthys baileyi. The sequence goes on along the minus strand of JAHHUM010002934.1, from coordinate 454,630 downwards.
GTTCAATTAGCAGGGTAAGAGCACATTTTTGGCTCAAAATTTTGAAAATGCACACAACATTAGGGTGATATACCAGAATTCAAAAGAGGACAGATTGTTGGTGCACGTCTTGCTGGCGCATCTGTGACCAAGACCGCAAGTCTTTGTGATGTATCAAAAGCCACGGTATCCAGGGTAATGTCAGCATACCACCAAAAAGGACAACCCACATCCAAAAACGGGATTAATTTGGGGGATGTAAGAGGAAGCTGTCTGAAAAGGATGTTCGGGTGCTAACCGGGGGTTGTATCCAAAAAAAACATAAAACCACGGCTGCCCAAAATTACGGCAGAATTAAATGTGCACCTCATCTCTCCTTTTTCCACCAGAACTGTCCGACGGGAGCTCCACAGGGTCAATATACACCCCGGGCTGCTATACCCAAAATTTTGGGTCACTCATGCCAATGCCAAACGTCGGTTTTTAAAGGGTGCAAGGAGCGCAAACTTGGGCTGGGGACATTGTGAAAAAATGTATTGTTCTTGATGAGTCCCCTTTACTGTTTTTCCCCACATCCGGAGAGTTCGGTGTGGAAAAGCCCCAAAAAGGTACCATCCAGACTGTTGCATGCCTAAAGTGAAGCATGGGGGTGATCGGTGATGGTTTTTGGGCTGCCATATCATGGCATTTCCCTTGGCCCAATACTTTTGCTAGATGGGCGCGTCACTCCAAAGGACCCGAACCATTCTTGGGGGACCAGGTGCATCCAAGCAAAAACATTGTATCCTGAAGGCTGTGCCGTGTATCAGGATGACAATGCACCAATAACACCAGCAAGAACTGGTGAAAGATTGGTTTTAAAACATGAAAGTGAAGTTGAACATCTCCCATGGCCTGCACAGTCCCCCCAAAATCGAAAATTATTGAGCCATTTTGGGTTTTTTGGAGGAGCGAGTCAGGAAACTTTTCCTCCACCAGTATCACGTAGTGACCTGGCCACTATCCTGCAAGAAGAATGGCTTAAAATCCTCTGACCACTGTGCAGGACTTGTAAATTTTATTCCCAGGACGAATTGACGCTGTATTGGCCGCAAAAGGAGGCCCTACACCATACTAATAAATTATTGTGGTCTAAAACCAGGTGTTTCAGTTTCATTGTCCAACCCCTGTATATAAAACAGACCCAATAAGTGCTTACGCAACACAAAGACATGTTTGTGAAAGAAATCCTGCAGCCTGAACCATATTTTCAGGGCATGGTCAACTGTAGCTAAACCAACAGCTGTGTGGAAAAATGCAGCACAGCAAATTGCTTTAGTCAATCATTACGATGTTCATTTAAGGAGAACACCCCCTTCTGTAAGTTTCATCTGCAAACGATTAACTGGGAAAACAAAGAAAATAGTTTACAAGCCAAATTATCAAGTCAAATCAAAGAGGAAGCAAACTGTTAGCCTAGCACCTCAGCAAACATCCTCTTGTGCAAAGATCCTCAGTGGAGAGAGATGATTACTAAAAACTTTTCGTAGCCTTATATGCTCAGTCAGAGAGTTTTTTAGAAATAAATGTAAACCTTATCTAGAAATGGGATTTGGATCTTTAGACATTAAGTTTGAGAACCTTTGTCCTAGAGTCATAATATGACCCACAGAAAAGAAAAACTGACCTCTAGTGGATGTTAAAAAGAACAAATGTGCAAAAACTGGACAAAATGTTGCTTTTGGTTCTTTCCCTTTGAATAATCTTGTAAATTGCTGTGAAGAGCCATAAGTATACTGCATATGCCCTAACTTTAACAAAATAGATTTCAAGCGTGTTTATATTTACATTTTTGAAATTAACTACTTTTTGAAAAATCTAATATTTCTTTGATTTCTCTAAAAGCAAGGTTTTGAGCTCGATTATGCAGGAGGAAGCTAAAGTTTTTGCAGAAACAAAGATATACAAGACACACACAAAAACACACCCACACACACTCCTCACCTTTCCTCTCGGATCTGTGGTGTCAGGAAGCGAGTGCTGTCATCTTCGTGGCTGCTTTGCAGGCTGCTCTGCTGACTGCTTTGCTGGCTGCTGCAATGTGGAAAAATAAGATGTAAAGTCATATAAACAGTACAGCTACTGTAGGTTCTGTACATTTTCCCACACTAAATGAAAATGCAAATCAAAATAAACAGAATTTGGAGAAACAAATATATTTCACAAAGATTTCAGTTGAATCTTTACTGTTTTTAACTTGGTTGGGTTTAGCTGGGCTTTGTCTGTGTCTGTCTTACTGCTATCCTTTGCCTGGTGCCATGTGAAACATCATCTCATCTGTCAACCTTTCTGGCTAATTGGCTGTCAAACATATACAGGCACTGACAGAAACACTATTTATAGCAACACTTTTTGCTCCTCTCCCGTCCATGCACATGTTCAGTGACAACACTAGATGGGGCTAGATGACACTGTCATAAAACTCTCCTGATAAGCAAGATGATTATACAACATAAAAAACAGTTTATGAAAAGGCATTAATACATAAAAAAGAATATTCGTGATTGTGTTTTTAATCTAAATATCAGACAAACATATCAGACGTGTTTGGATGTTTGAGGTCTGACTAATTGATTCTCTAAAATGAATATTCTAGTAAATCCCTGGTCCTTACATCTTTTAAAACCTATGATTTTCTTATTTAAAATTTTCCAGAGAGTGGCAGTGTGGGGCCCAAAACAGAAATTAATTTTGCACTAGCAAGCACCACCGCTCAACTAATATTCTCTGTAAAGAGGGCATATCATGCAAAATCCACTTATTTAGCCTTTCAATACATTTTTTCAGGGGTACTTTATATTTTTTTTTTGGTCAAACATTGTGGGATTAAAAACTTTTTTTAGAACGAAAATAAAAAGAAATTCGAAATTAAAAAATTTTTAAATTTTTTAAATTTTTTTTTTTAGGCAGTAGTAAAAAGGTATTTATGGCATTTCAAATAATTCAAATCAAATAAATTTCAATATCAGACTAAGATAACGAGACTGAATACAAAATGCATTTTTACATTTTTTAAATGGAAAAAAAACCTATCCAAATTTGGCCCTTGACTGCTAAAGTGCCAAAACGAGTTTATATTTTTGACCAAAATTTGGCAATTAGCCCATTTAAAACCCACTTTGGGGGAAATTTGGGGGCCCCTTTTTTTCTTTTGAAAAAGAATTTTTTTTAATTTAGCCACACTGATGAATTTTCGAGAATGAATAGCTGTTTAAGGTCATGTCAAACCATCTTAATAGGATTTTATGTCGAATTTTGGGACTAGGAAACCCCAAAATTTCCTTTTTTTGTTTTTCTGGGGGGATTTGGCGGGTGTGTTTCAGATAAATTAAAATACTATTTTTGTTAAAACCACATATTACATTTTTTGGGTAGGTTTTTCCCATTTTATTTGGTCCTTTTTTTTTATTTTTGGGCTTTTTGATAAAAAAAAAAATATAAAATATATATATTATATAATAAAATTATTTCCCATATATATTTTTATATGCTAGGAAAAAAACTTTTAAGCAAAAAGGCCATGAGTGATAATCGGTTATTATTCTCTTTTAAAAGGGAAAAAGGGCAGTCCGGGACACCCCCCCACCCCCAAACCAGGGTCTTTAGTATTTGGTTCGTTTTGGGAAAATCCCTTGTTTTTAAAATTGTCAAAAAAATTTGGATGCAAACTTTTCTAAAGGTTGTGGATAATGGCTGTCATTGGGGTTCTCTGTCTTAGAATTTACCTTCTACCCTTTGGGACAGAAAATACATGTCAAGGGCCCCTTTTGTTTCTTATAGGTTTTTTTTTTTTTTTTGGGATTCGAGAATGATGTGGGGGGGGGGGGTGATTTTTTAACTCAGGGAAGCATGTTGTCAGACAAGTTATATGTAAGTGATTTCCAGCATGGCTGTGTTCAGGCCTGGAATGAGGGTAGTGAAATTGAATTTCAGTTTCCCAAAAAATGGGGTTTTGGAAAACCTATTCACAAGCCCCCCCCGCCCTAACTAACTGTGTGTGGTTTGGGGTTTTATTTTTTTGGGTTTTGGGATCACAATTTAAATAAGACAAGTAACAATTTGCAATAGTTTTTTTTCACTTGAAAAATATTCTTTTGTGTCTTAACTTTACACAGGTACCACAAGTTTGTATGTACACCTTATAACTGTGGAGCTATACTTGATTTATTTCGGGTAGAAATTTTCGGGGCAAAAAATTGCTTCTAAAACCTTTTGGGTTTAACATTTTAAATTCTTGACCCTCGTTTTAGAAAGGGGAGAAAAATTACTTCTGCGATGGAAGGGTTTGACCTGTCCAGGGTTTTAACCCCACCCCCCGCCTATAGATTTTGGGGAGCACCAGCGTCCCAGCGACCCCCTATGGAAAAAGGGGGTGAAAATGACTGAAGACTTCCTTTTTTTAAGTATACCCAAATGACTTTGGATTTTTACTCTCCCTTACCCTTTGTTGTTTGTGAACATTTCAAAAACCTTTTAATTGGGGAAAAAACGAAAAAGCAAAAAAGAAAATCGGGACAAAGGGGCAAATATTTTTTTCTTTTTAGCACTATAGGGCCAACAAATAAAAAGGGTTACCCAAAAAACTAAATTCCCTTTGTTTGGGAAAAAGTGGAAAAAAAAATTCAATTGGATGTTTTTCTTTTATAAACAACCATCTTTTGTGGTTAAGAAGTATTTTTTTCAAAAACCTTTTCAGAGGGGCAGAAGCATTGGTAATGCTCCTTTTTGTTTGCACGGGTAACCCCTTTGACCATGAAATTTATATCCATTGCATCATAAAAAAAAAAAATCCATGCCAGGGAAATCTAAATTTTAAAAACCACGGGGTTTGGGAAAGACATTTATAAAAAAACTTTTTTCATTCAATTCAAATTCAATTAAATTTTTTTTAATTTATTATTTTGCCAATTAAACAACACTTTGTCATCCCCAAGGCACTTCAAAAAAACCGGGTACATCCCTTTAATTATCCTAACCATTGACAGTCCCAGTCAGTTTCAGATTTTTTTAAAAATGGAAAAAAAGGAAGGGGGGTGTTTCTATTTTAAAAAAAACCCAAAAACAGTTTTGAAATCGAGTCAAAAGATTTTTAGGGTTATCCCCCCCGGGTATGAATGTGCACAGGGACAGTCACTGGCGTTGACTTTGCGCAATCCCTCTTTTACTGAGCATCCCAGGGTAGCAACAGTGGAGGGGAAAAAAACCCCCTTTTTAATGGAAAAAAACCTCCAGCAGAAAAAAAGGCTCAGTTTGAGCGGCCATTTTCCACGAGTATGGGGGTTAGAGAGAACAGAGAAAGACAAAAAGAGAACAAAAAAGGGCACTGATCCGGGAAATTTTCCTTTCTGGGGGAAGGGAAAAAAGTAAATGTTAGGGTTTTGTAGCCCCTTTTTATTTCTTTTAACCTAGAAAAGAAAGAAAAGATAAACTCGGGAAGCCAGTTGTAAAGGGTTTTAGAGTCGGGAAAGAGAGAAATTAGGGGTTTATTTCCCACAGCAAAAGCTAAAGTCAATTCCCCATTTTTAGGAGAGAAAATTTGTGGATCATCGGTAGAGGGTGAGCATTAAGTTGTTGCCAGCAGAAGCTTGGACGATGCCCCTCTCCAGGAAGGTGTCACAGGTAGACACAGAGTCAGGCCAGGTCTAGCTTCTAGGAAGAGAAAAATAATCAGATCAAATAATTACATTCTCAAAGTGAAGCCCAGAACAAATGTTTTTGGCTATTTCTAATGTTATCCATGTGAATGCTTCTGTATGCTGATGGTCTACAGCTTGCTCACAGATAATTATGCTAATGAAACAAATAAGGCTGCCAGAGAATATGGAAAAGTTATATTAGTTGAAATAAAAGTAGGGGTTTCATTGAAAATTTCAAAAACTCAGAAATTAAAAGTAAAGCACAAAACGAAAATTTATAATCTGTATGAGCATTTTTTAAAAAAGAATATTTTTATAAACCATCCCCAATATGCAAAACCATTTCAAACAATTTAAAAAATGAAGTTTGTATTATTTATGTCCGCCCAGTAGTTTTTTAAGGGGTGCTCCCCTTTTATCTTTATTACCTGCATGCTGATTTTGGGGGCCAAAGCCTTAATTTTAAATCCCCCTTTTAATTGGGTGGGAAACTGAAGGGGCAAATTTTTTTCCGAAAAACACATTTAGAAGGGTTTTTTGGGAATTCCTTTTTTATGGGTTTTATTTCCCTTTAGCCCCCCTTGGGGGGATAAATCGGTTTTTTAAAAAAAAAGGGCAACATGCGATAAGGGATGGAACCTGTTTGTTTTTGCCATCTGTTAACACTGATAATTGGCTTCCTTCAATATATTTAAAACAGAAAACAAAAGTGAAAGAGAAACTGCCAGAATTCTTTTGTACAACTGCTAGTTTTCCAGGGAGCAATACTGTTGTTGAAAAAACTCCTATGCCCTTTGTTCGATACATTAAGAAGGCAAATTTTATATATTATAATATTAATAATATATATATAATAATATATTAATATATAATATATATATTTTTTTTTTTTTTTTCAGTCAGCTTCTCCTGGGAAGGGTGGGTCCCTGATCCACCCTTGTTTTCGCTGTTTGTGAATAATGGTTGTCCTCGTGGTTCGCTGAGGTCCCAAAGCCCTAGAAATGGCTTTATAAAACTTTCCAGACTTATTACCAATTACTGTTTTTCAACTGTTCATGAATTTGCTTAATTCAGGGCTGATCTTTTGCTTTCTTAGATCTTTTAGCCTACTTCACGTTGTCAGGGAGGTTCTGTTTAGATGATTTATTGATTCTACAAATAAGCCAGTAATGAGGACTAGGTGTGGCTAGTGAAATTGAATTCAGCTGTCCAAGAAATTGCTTTGCCAGATTGCTTTGGTTAGCTTTTTTATTAATTAAATGAAGCCATCATTTGAAAACAGCTTTTTGTTTTAACTTTGGTTATCTTTGTCAAAGACTATTTTACAGCACTGTTTATCACTCTGTGTATTATAAATAAATATGATATCCGTATGTTTTTACTTGTTAATTTGAATTGATGAAATAAATAAAGATATTTTAATCTCTCGAGATATACCTCTAAACTTTGCAACAGTAAATGAGTACAGGCTACTTCAGTAACAGCAATGTCAAAAATAATTGCCAAATGCAGACATACAGATACTGAGAACTCATCTACTTAAATTTAGGCCATCTGATCCTATAAGTAGCCTTTGTCCAGATGCAACAGAGGAACTAAATGGAGCAAACTGGAAAGATTATATAGATTTTTTTTAGGATAAAGCAAAGATTTTCCCGATATACTGAAAAACATATACTGGAAAGTGTTGTATGACCCCCCCACGGAGGAGCTTGAGGAGGTGTCTGGGGAGAGGGACCTCTGGGTGTCTCTGCTGAGTCTGCTGCCCCCGCGACCCGGTCCCGGATAAAGCGGATGACAACGAGTACGAGTACGAGTACGAGTGTTGTATGACCATTACCATACTGCAAGATCATCATTAAAGACTTTTTGTGTAAATGGAGGATAATTGCAACTTTTAACATTTAAAACACTTTAACTTTCAAAGGGACCATTCAAGCAATATGACCTTCACTTAAAAGGCACAATTATTAATCTCAGCTTGGAGTAAATCACAGGGCATAAACCAAAAAGGAAGAATCCTATTTTTTTTAACCTTTCCATAGAACTCTCCGACCAACCTTTTTCGACACAAGCAATTGACCCTGTAATATCTCTATGACCCTCTTATTTCAACAAACATTACCTGCTCTGTGGATTTTTACAATCTGTCAATAGGGTTGACCTGGGCCGAGAGGTCTGGATTCAGGTGACTTGTACTGAAGAACTTCATTAGCAAGCTCTAGTATTTGATAAACTGGTTTAATGTGAATGTGATCTGAACCTCACCTGTGACCTTTAACAATGGGCATATATTAGAATTTTTATATGAAAATATAAATAAAAAGCAAGCTGCAACTGACTCAAGTCTATAGGTGTCAATGGGAGGAAGCCACAGAGCAGAAAACCACCAAGTGAAATGTGCCACGAGAACGTACAAACTCTTAAAAATAGACCAGTTTACTGCTTTTTTCGATTGTAATAAAATTATTATAGTGCTTAAACTGATTAATCACTTGATGCATGGTAATAGTGTAACTCTTTTTAGTTAGTAATACTATACATTAGCAGAGATAGCAACAAAATAAAGGTTTTAGGATAGTTGAAGGGAGAAAAAGGAATGGGACGGCGAGAGCGGGCCCATACCAACCTGCTTTCACTGCCTTGCTTTTTTCTCTCTCTGACCTTCAGCCACCTCCTCAACAGGAAACGCCTGCGGCGTGGAGATGCACTGGGGGTGGAACAGCTTGACCAGGAAGATAGGGCGTCTTCATCGCTGGAGGGTGTTATCTCAATGGAAGGCAACTGGAGGTACTCCTTGGAGCTGGACCGGGATCTGGCTGTAAGCTGAGTGTTGGTCACCCGTGCTCTTGTGTTCTCTCTCTCGCTTGGCACATTCCTCATGCGTCGCATCTTGAAGCGCTTGCGGCGGAGAGTCGGCGTTGAGGAGCTGGATCGCACAGAACCATCTGACACTGCATTGTTCCCTCCATCAGAATAAGCTGGGGCATCTTTTGGAACACTCACCTGGAGCGAAGGAGGTCTCAGAGTGTCACTCATTGCTCCAACTCTTCTAAGATCCAAACAGCCCCAAACAAAGCTATTTTATGAGATCTGGATTGTTTCGTTTTGTAGCTTAAAATTCAAGTTTAGTCCTTAAAAGATAATGAACAATGCAGATCTTTTTTTTAAAACCTCACATAGCCCTTTTTATTTTTAAATTCTTTCTGAGTACTATCCAGTGATTATAAAACAGGTCCAGGTATCTTGGCCCTGACAAAGTCCTCTTCGTGCTCCTCAGCTGCTGAATATGTATCAGCTTGGCATCTGGTTGACAGTCTGTGAAGAACAGTCTTGTTGCAATGAACTCATTCACTCAGGCTGGGAAGAAGAGGGCTAGATTAGATAACAAAAGGGGCTTCTGTTCTGAGAGAAGCAGATGAAACATGCATAAGGCCTGTCAGAGAGTGTAACACAACTCCTTTGCTAGTCCTCCCCAGGGACTGCCAGGTTAAGTTACAAACACTGGCAATGCTAATGTCCAAGGAGTCAGAGCAGGTACCTTAAATGCTGCTGTTCATGTTAAAGGGGAAGGCACCAGGTGTCAGCCCTTGAATATTGATGCTGTGTTTCAGACTTGGGCACTGTTCTCACTTGGTTCTTATTTTGGCATCCCTGAGGCAGAGAAAGACACAGTTGGTCTCACTTGTGCTTGTTGCAGTTGTTGAGGTCCTTCCCGTGTTCCAGCTCGTTGTCGTTTCCACCAAGTTACCACCTACGGGTTAGAGGGAGGTGATAGGGCTGCAAGGTACAGGAAAGGCTCAGGATGATAGGGTTAAACAGTCTCTCTCTCTCACTCACTCTCTCTCTCTCTCTCTCTCTCTCTCTCTCTCTCCCTCACACACACACACACACGCACACAGCCAAATATACAGATAATGGGATAGAACATTATGTACAGAAACATACACAGACACAAGCAGACACCAACATAACAAGCCACAGCAAACAAGCCGATCTTCAAAACATACCACGCACACCCACCACCATGCACCAGCCTAAGTTTACCCATTTTTCTAACACCCTTAATTCCTAATATAGCGTTATGTGTACACAAGACCTTTAAACTTTCTGTCAGCCAGTACAAACAACTAAGAGACACCTGCTGACACTATGGACCATTGTGCACATTAGATACAAGGCAGGGAGTGACTGGTTTATGTGATAAAGGAAAATCAAAGAAAACCAATACACTCTTTCAACCCTATCAACATGCTGACAGCTTTTTTTAATGGAGGTGGAAATGGTTCTTTTACAGCTGGACTTTGCATCTGCCAACACTGCAAAAGATGCCAAAAGCTGGTTCAATGATCATGGCACTTGAGAAAAAGTTGTTCGGAAGCAAGCAGCTAACAGTGGTCCTGTACTTTGATGCAGTTTTTTATTTGCTGATGTTTTGACATCAGATACTGACATCAGCTGATGTTTGAACATCTTTCATTTTGCCTTTCGACTGGATTTGTGCTTGGTTGGCTAGCAAGCTGGCCTGACCTGAACCCCTTATATAATCTATGGGGTTTTGTCAAGAGGAAGATAAGAAGGAAGACATAAGAACCGACAATGCAGATGACCCGAAGGCCGCCATTAAAGCTACCTGGGCTTTCTGATTGCCTCTTCGCCACACCACATTGATATACTAATTCATGCAAAAGGAGGCCCAATCAAGTACTGAGTGCACAGAAATAAAATATTCTTTTTTATTTATCTTATGTATTATTTTAATTTGCGGAGACCCTGAATTTTGGGTTTTCCTTATCGGTGAGCCATAATCATTAAAATTACGGCTTTACATTTTTCACTCTGTGTAATTCATCTGTATTTATAAGTTTCCCTTTCTGAAATTAGTGATAAAAATATTTTTCACAATATTAAATTTTTTAGAAGTGCTTGTAGATACAAAATGGTATGTGAAAAACAAATCACAAATCCCACAGAGGCCTGATCATTTAAATTTTGTTTGCTTTTTTAGTAGCAGATCTTCCTTTGTACCTTGCTTCAGAATTAGAAACATAAGCAAACACAGGCTTGCCTACTATTAGCCTCCTCAAATACCTTTGGAAATCTGCCACAGAGACTGATTGTGTTTTGTTACTTTTCCCATAAAAAATATGGACAGTATGCCCATAATTTTTATAGATCTCAATGCAAAACTGACATTTATTCTTGCTATGGTGACGAGATGTCCTGATTTGTGCATGACTGTTCCGCCTTTTTCACCCCTGTCCCGGTGTCCCTCAAACAAAAAGAATGACCCGCATTTGACTGGGTCAAATTAAGACAAAAAACTATTTGACTTGAGCTTTTCTAAAATGTAAAGAAAGCAGAGCTGCAGTCATCATCAGCTGTCAATCAAAATACGCATCAATGATCCACGTCATTAACATCCTGTGCGCAACGACGCTGGTAAAATAAAACAGAACAAGAAAAAGATTTTTTTGTATAGCTTACATCAGTAGACTATACAGAATAAAATGCAAAGTATAAATAAAGATAATGCAACTACAACAAAGACTGAAACAATTGGGCGAAGCAAGTGAAAGGTGATCCCTGAGGGATTTTTATGAAGTTTGCAAAAGTTATTTTTCAATTTCACACGAAGGGGAGCACGATGTAAAGCGACACTGTAAAAGTGAGTCGCAGAAGAAACACACAGCTGAAAGAGCCGCCATTTTTACTCAGACTCAGAGATCACAGCCAGACAGACAAGGTAACAGCAGCCGAGATTACCAGTGTTAAACCTTAAAAGCATAAGCTTTGTGTTAAATTTCAAAAAAGCTTTCAAAAAAGCTTTATGTTGAATTTCAAAATTGCAAAGACTTTCACATTGCCCCCTGTTCTTACAGTTTAGGTTTGTTGTTTCTGATGCCCAGTCATTGTGTGAGTGATGTTTTTTTTAAATGCAACACAGCAGTTTCCTCATTTAACTCAGGTAAGGAAGCCGTGATATAACAGCTCGGTGAGAGCTGTGAGGAAGATGTTTGTTGTGTGGGAATAAAAAAAGACTTTAGGCTTTAGGCTTCAAAGATATTTTTTAAGATGCACCATGTAAATTATTAGATAAGATGTGCCAGATAAAAAAAACAAAGAAAACAAGAGGTAACAATAGAAATTTAGAAGGTCTGAAATACTAAAAAAAGTTGGCTTTTGAAGCTAAATTAATGTGTTTTTGGGTACAATTTAAGGCTTTGTTATAGCTCCAATAAAAACTAAGTAATATGAGAACATATTTTTTTTCAAAGTAAAGTATTAGAAGGATGTATCAATATAGAAGCTTAAGGCATTATGATATATTAATAGTGAATCTCATTTTGTATGCTTTACAAAATATACAAAAAATAAGGACAGGCTTGAAAAAGGCAAAAAGGGAACCATGTCAGTTTTATGTCATAATATCCCCACTACTGCATATCTGACAGTGTAGAAAGATACGCGTGTATAAGTAAATAATGTTCCAGCATCACTTATTCAAGCATTTGATACTGTAGCATGCATAATATTATCTCCATTTAAGGCAGGTAGCCTCAGATTTTTGGGGACATCTCAGAAACTTTCAGCGGCACGAGTATCGCAATTTCAAGACTTAATATATACTGCACATTTGCAGAACAGTTTTAAATTTTAGATAAATGCAAGGCAAATGTTGCAGCAATACCCTAATAATAGTACCTTTTCATATACAAACACTCTGTCTGCACCGATGAGGATTCACTCAGCTATGCCTATCAAATGCTGGAAGTTGAATAGAAAACAGAGGCAGAGGAGTTGGTCTTATCTACTCAGGGGAACTCATAGACTGTGTAACAAATCTTTATGGTCAGGCAATCATTAGGTAAGGACATAAAATCAAGTCAGTAATGTAAAGGCAACAAATACTTTACAAGCACACTTTACATTTTACACAATGAATCCCAATAATCATAAAATATAGGTAGCAGGGATGCATTTCCAAAATGCACTTGGTTTCTTTATGTTAAGGTTCACTTAAAATGTGTTTTCAGAGATGCCAAAATTCATTAGAAAATACAAATTATAACAGCTGATTTACTGTCTACACAAAGTTGCCACAGTTTCCCTTAGGTGATGTAGAGCCAAGCAGACCCGAAAGACACATGCCTATGGTGTTATATGGACTATGCACTTCGAGAAGCAGCCTGTGTTAGGTTATTTTCAATTACAAACATGTCTCCGGTTAGAGCAATGGGTTTCACATACTCAACAGACCACTTGGTTCTCTCAGCATCTCCCATGTCAGCTCAGAAGTGCATCAATGCCAAAACAAGCAAGTTCGACATTAGTTTTTTACAATTAATTTTGCTTAAAAACACAGAATAATGTCTCATTTCGCTTAAAATAAGGTACATTTGACCTTTAGATAAGCAAAAATGCCAAATTTTACTTTGAAATTATTTTTGCACAATTATTAACAAATTACTGTTAAGGGATAAATGGATGCCAGGACAAATATATCCCAACAACAAAGCTGTAAATTTTAATACTGTTTATAGCATTGTTGATCTGGACCCTTGGCCTGTCATTTTCAGGTCCCAACCGTGGCATTTTTAAATTACTAGTATCAGAATACCTCACTAAACTCAACTCTACACCCATATTAAATGCCAACGAGCTGTGCCTGTTTTGAGCAGCCAACATTTTCACGTATTGCAAATTTGTCTTACAGGCTATGTACATTATTTTCTTAAACTAATAGTTAAGACACCAACAATATTTAAACATTTAGATTTATGTTTACATAAAAGAGAGACTGTTTTGGCTGCTGCAACTCTCTTTGTTTAATGTGACTTCTTCAAATATCAACAGAGAGCTGTGGGTATAGGGGAAGGCTGAAACTGACACACTACTTATTAAATTTTAGGACATTTAAACCAAAACGCCTTTATTTAGGGCTGTAGCTGTGTGTGTTGTGTCAGATATTTCTTGTATTTCAGAACATTACTGAGATTCTTCTAAAAAACTTTTCTAGATTAAACACCTAATTCCCTTAATTGCAGGACTTTATGGATTAGAAATGATATTTTCAAAACTAGTAATATAGTAGTATACAAATGTTTTTGCAGTACTGCTTAAAAATGCACAGATTTTTGAGTACAACCAGAAAATGTGATCCCACATACTTACTCTAAGGCCAAATGTGTTCTCTGTCTTATTAAAATTTCAAATCCTACCTTTATCATTGTTGTTAGCATTTTCTGTTTCTTGATAAACTAGCAGAGTTGTTTTCTTGCCCAGCAGTACATTGGGAACAAAGAAATCTTGATCGGGCCATCGCTACTACAGTACATGTCCTTGTGTTACCTATATTTAAAAATCAGAAACCTAAAAATCATAGATTATCACAGAACCACCGTTTTTTTATCAATGCACCTCTTTGTCCTTGATCTCAGTAATGAACTGTTATATCAATGTTCAAATAGATTTAAGTCATTAACTTAGACATTTTTGAAACAACTACACAACAAAAACACTTCTTAAACATTCCCATGAGCTTACTCCTGTTCACGTTAGATAATGAATATATAATTTTTTCTTATGAATACTAATAAAGTAGATGTAATCTGTTGTATTACAGTTAAAGTTCTACTGAAGAATAAACAGCATAGTATGTAAGAAGGAACTAGTGTCATTAAATACCAGCTGTCATTCTATACAGTGTGAAGTGTGGCCTCGTTGCACACAGACACAATGACTTGGAGTGTGGAGCATCATGGATTAATCATGAAAAGACATTTTCCTGTTACAGTTTGACACGTTCCAACATTAGCGGCCTCAGGTCAAAGTCTGTCATTACTGGGCTCAATCCAACAGCAGAGAGCATACGGGCACAACTGTGACCCTATTAAAAGAGTATTGCTTCTAATTGTTGACACTAATTACAGCTTTTTACTGTCTTTTTTTTATTTAATGGATTAGTGATTTTATCAGTTATTTAGACAGAAAATGTAGCTGTTGCTGGAAACCATGTTGAAACACCTGCAAACTGTTGAGATAAAAAAAATCAAAGAGGATGCAACGAGAGAGCCCAAAACATCTGTACATCTTGTGCATGGTGCACTTTGTCATGCGTTCATTAGTGGAGTCAACAGATGGACCTACCACAGAGTGACTCTGCTGTTACAGCTGGGGCAGAGAACACAGTTTTCCATCATTGTAACTGACTTGCACATAGCACAGCTCAACCTTGTGATTGCTTGCCTTTCACGCATCATTACTGACAATCAAAGTTCACTACTATTGTTCTCTGTATCTCTATTCTTAGCACTATCTCCCAGTCAGCAGAATGTCAAAGACTGTGGACAGATTACGGAGGAATGCTGATGCTGATTAACAAACTCTGAAAATATGCAGCACAGATTAGTCAAATGAATTTCGAACAAGAAAACCGATAACACAGTATGAAGGACATAGAAGAAAGTTGAGAACTTTTACAATGAAGAAATTGATTTACCATCCCTGAATAACAAACAAATGTTTATGTAACTATGTATCAGTTCTGTTTTTCTATAGCATGATTCTGAGCATCAGCAGAGGCAGTAGGGGGGTGACATGGAGTTGAGCACGAGTGGAAGAAAATATTGATTTCAGTGAGGCAAAATACCTTGATTGTTCTTTGATCTAACTGTGTTAACATAACACAATGAAAAAAAGTAAGGTAACATTACATGCTGACCAAATCTTTCACCTTTTCATACACTTTTTTAATGCACTAATTAGCATAAATCCAAGCAGTGCTGCAGTACAGCATTCTGAATTGCTGTAATAAGGGGCAAAAAGGAGCACACTGTAGCGCACATGACTGCATGAAACAAAGCGAAGCTCCTCTACTATGCTTTTACCGACAAATGAAGCTTTAAAGTGTAAAATGACCTTCATGAATTTAAAGTCAGAGGCTGGATTATTTTTGGTCTTAAGTCATTTAATACCCACCCAAAGTTGGACTAATAGCTACAATGATAGAAAAAGAATTACTTGAGGCATCCTCACAAATGTTGAGGCCTTGTTTTGCCTTCCATAGACTAACTGCCAAATTGCATACTTATTTACTGAAGCTAGCTAACAATCCTATGTCCCACAGCCATCACCATGAAAAATGGGCAGATTCCCTATTCTCTTGAGAGACTAGCAGACGTGATCAAAAACCTAGGCTTTCATCTCTTGTTCAGAAAAGCTAAATTCTAAAAATAGCTTTGTTAAACTATGGAAACAGGCACAGCCCAGTGGGGTAGTATGTAGTGTCATAAGAAGGACCATGATAAAATGATTCACTCAAGAGACAAACGCAGGAAAATATTTGCGACCAGCATCAAAGAGTTTGGTAGCTTTTTAAAGAATCATATGGTAACTAATTAGTGCTGGTATGACATCTGGCCAAAATCAGCCTCACCACTGCAGAATTACAAGAAACACTGTAAGCAAAAAAAGCAGTGCTCAGGGATTTCCAGGCAGCAGATCACACCATCACTGAAACTCTGCTCTATCAGTAGTTCCTCCTCTAAGAAGTATGGTGCTTATTAGAATATTTGCACAAGCTCAAATTGGAATTCAAATGGTTTTTTTTATGGGATTTAAAACAAAAACTTATGAAAGTATCTCTACTTTCTGATTGCTATCTTGTCTAAGAAAAAAGAGAAGGAAAAGTGGTTTGAAGTTCTCTCTCTTCCACATCTGCACTTATCCAGTTCCAACTAACACAGACTATTCCCACATCTTGTACATGGAAACATCTGCAATGATCTTACAGGTTTTAGGCTTGGAAGCTAGCCGGCCAATCTTTTTCTTTCAGTCTAAAGAGATTTGGCTGTAGTCTCCATGACTGACCTGAGAGTTGGCCATACTGTGCATCCACGGTAAGTGTAGCGTAATCTACTTGCACTGCCCGTGAACATTTGAGACATCATAGTTCAGCCTACCAGTTTCCTACATTTCTTGTGAGATATTCCTACATTTCCCACACTTTCTGCCATGGCGTCATTGGTAAAGAGGATGAGCTAATTTTCCCTGTACCTTTGGAAAAACAATAGAAAAGAACTTTGTACATACAGTCAATAGGATAAGCTGGAGAATATGAAGAATATGAATATGAAACAATTTGAATACTTTTAAATGGACAGTAGCAGGTTTAATGAGTTATCTGGAAGCCTAGCCCTTTTTCTTTTCCACCAGGGAACCCACTGCACACCTGTCAGTGCAGCGCAGAAAGTGGCAGTAACTCTGCGCGTCATTCCGACTGGTTGCTCAGAGCAGTGTGTCACACATAAAATAGTTCGATTTAAGACCTTTATCCACCAAGCAGTTTATTGTGACACCGAGTACACGTACGCGGTAGTAAAAGCTGAGCCTTGCATGGACATGTCTGGCGGATGTCTGCTTTGATTCCACATTGAGTCTGCATTGAGTCGGCCTCAAAGAACGCACACAAGCCCAAGGAGTCGAGTACACACGGCTCTGTGTGAGCCTTAACAGTCAAGGATGTCTGGATGAAATAACTGTTTCGGATCCCAGTCTGGACCCAGTCTCAGTATCATACTGACAAATGAAATGTTACTCTCCCAATTGTCCACATGAGGTTCCCAAGTTGATAAGGGAACACAGTCTCATTAGTTGTACAGAATAATCTTGTCAGGAAGGCCTGTAGAAACAGAAGATTTTTTTCAGAGAGCAGCAGAAAAAGTCTGAGAAATTATGCAGATGGCCAGCAGCTGACGACAAACACAACACAGGAATTTCCACTGTCAGTACTTCTCAGCTGATAAGGCTTTGAACGTTTTGTTCTTTTAAGGAACAAGAAAGCTTCACACATCTCAGTTCTTGTATTTTCTCCTTTGTTATTATTTTTCATCTGAAATGTTTTATGGGGTGTCCAGCTTTTAAAATCCTCCCAACTTCCTGGATCTTCCTGCCATCTTTGTAGTTGGTGACATGCATTTCAAAATAGCATCCATATGATGGGATGTCGTTCCATTGGGTGTAAAGCTAATAAGATAATGGACTTGTGTCTGTACTGGTTCTGTTAGATCTCAGTGCTGCATTTGATACAGTCGATCATAATATTCTCTTAGAAAGGCTAGAATATGCTGTAGGGATCAGGGGAACAGCACTAGGCTGGTTTAAATCTTATTTGTCTGACAGATTCCAGTTTGTTCATGTAAATGATAAATCATCTTTAAACTCCAGGGTTAATTGTGGAGTACCACAGGGTTCAGTACTTGGGCCAATTCTCTTTACTATATATATGCTTCCAATAGGTAAAATTATCAGGCAGCGTAGAATAAATTTTCACTGTTACGCTGATGACACTCAGCTTTACTTATCCATAAATCCTGATGAGCCCAACCAGTTAGATAGACTACAAGCATGTCTTGAAGACATAAAAACTTGGATGACTTTAAATTTTCTGCTTCTAAATTCAGACAAGACAGAAGTTGTCGTCTTTGGACCGGAGTCTTTAAAAAAGAAACTGCTTAGTCCATCACTTAACCTGGATGGCATTAAATTGACCTCCGATAATAAAGTAAAAAACCTTGGTGTTATTTTTGACCAGGACATGTCATTTAAATCCCATATTAAACAGGTTTTCCAGGATTTCCTTCTTTCATCTCCGGAACATTGCCAAAATTAGAAATATCCTGTCCAGGATTGATGCTGAAAAACTAGTCCATGCATTTGTTACTTCAAGGCTGGACTATTGTAATTCTTTACTATCAGGATGTCCACAAAATGCAGTTAAAAGCCTTCAGCTGATTCAAAATGCTGCAGCAAGAGTTCTGATGAAAATTAAAAAGAGAGATCATATTTCCCCTACTTTAGCTTCCCTTCATTGGCTCCCTGTTAAATCCAGAATAGAATTTAAAATTCTCCTCCTCACATATAAAGCCCTTAATGATTTAGCCCCATCATACATCAGAGAGCTGATTGTTCCACATGTTCCTAACAGAGCACTTCGTTCTCAAACTGCAGGTTTACTGGTGGTTCCTAAAGTCTCTAGAAGTAGAATGGGAGGCAGATCGTTTAGTTATCAGGCTCCTCTTCTGTGGAACCAGCTCCCAGTTTTAATCTGTGAGGCGGACACCCTGTCTACTTTTAAGGCTAGGCTTAAAACTTTCCTTTTTGATAAAGCTTATAGTTAGAGTAGCTTAGGTTATCCTGAGCTATCTCTGTAGTTATGCTGCTATAGGCTTAGGCTGCTGGAGGACATAATGACCACTTTCACCCTCTTCGCTACTTTCTCACACTACTCTTCAATTTTGTATTATTTGCTATTATTTCAGCTTTTTAACTTTGTTCTCTCTCTTTTCTCTTCCTAGAAGCTACACCTGGCCTGACCTGTGACAACTTTCTGGAGAGGGGCATCGTCCAAGCTTCTGCTGGCAACAACTTAATGCTCACCCTCTACCGATAATCCACATGGCCCTGTCTTTCAGTGTTTAACCCTTTCTCTCTCCTAGACATAGCTACTGACGGAGCTTTTACTGTAACTAACTCTATGTGCTCTCTTCAGACTCTAACATTGAAAACTGGCTCAGAGTTTATCTGTTCTTTCTTTCTAGGTGAAACGACTAAAGGAGCTACATCCATTAACATTTACCTTTTCCTTCCCATAGAAAGTACTCCTGGATCAGTGCTTCTTTGTTCTCTTTGTGTCTCTGCTCTGTTCTCTCTAACCCCCAGTCGGTCGTGGCAGATGGCCGCTCACACTGAGCCTGGTTCTGCTGGAGGTTTCTTCCTGTTAAAAGGGAGTTTTTCCTCTCCACTGTCGCTACATGCATGCTCAGTATGAGGGATTGCTGCAAAGTCAACGCCAGTGACTGTCCACTCTCTCTACATGCTCATCCGGAAGGAATGAATGCTGCAAGTCACTGACTGGATGCAATCTGCTGGGTTTCCTTAGATAGACAAACTTTTTATCCAATTTGAATAAATAACAGAATCTGACTGCACTGTTCAATGATTCGGATTAATTGTAATTTATGTACCTGACTTTTGTGAAGTGCCTTGAGACGACATGTGTTGTGAATTGGCGCTATATAAATAAACTGAATTGAATGCTATAAACTGAAGTGAATGCTATTCACAAACAAAATATGAGGGAAACCCTCCGAAAAATTTTAAATGCCTTACAGTGAGAATTATCATTGTAACCATTTTAATATTCAAATTCACTCTAAGAATTAAATCTGTAATCACAATGAAAGCACAAGACAATTATTTCACCATCTAGGTTTCAAAAACAATCATAAAGAAAAAACAAAGATGGAGCCTTCTCTTGTCATGGTGTGTGGGTTGAGTGAAGAACCAAACAAACAACAAAAAACAACCCAAATCTACAGACACAAGAGGGGTTTACCTCGACACTCTCACCGGAGAACTACAGATCAGGAACAGGAGGCGGTTCGAACTCGAACCCCTCAGAGAATTCAGGAACAGGAACAGGAGTCGCAGATGGTGATGATGATGACAGAGCCAGGAGTGTAGATGGTGACACGGATGATGTTAGTGAGACTAAAGGCTACATAGCTGGAATGTCTAGTAACCACTCTCTGGTGCAGAGTGCTATAGGGTGCTAAAGGAGCAGCGGAAGGTCCTGGAGAATTCTGGAATCGGGACTGTGACAAGGGGTAGGAGAGGTGAGAGTTGAAGGTGTAGACTTGACCTAAGCCTAATGCTACATATTACTTTGTATTACTTCTGCTGAAATTATAGCTGGGAGTCCTTTGGAGTATGTCTTCACCAGCTTGTACATTTACAGACTGAATTGGTTGTCTATTCTTTCTTGCAAAATGTCTCAAGTTCAGTCAGATTTGAAAGATAATGTTTGTGAAAACCAATTTTCATGCATTGCTACAGACTCAAGTCTTGGCAGGTTTGCGGTTGTGCAATACTCGTTCCATTTTCAGATTATCGATTAAACAGTGCTACATTAAAAGCTTTGGAAATCATTTTAGAACCTAACCCTGTTTTAATCTAATTCACGACTGTATCCCTAACCTGCCTGTTGTCTTTCTTGGTCTTCATGGCACTGTTTGTTCATCAGCAGCATCATGTTCTCCAGCAAATCTCTGTGGACTTCACCGAACCACTGCACTTTTTTAGATTAAATTACAAACAGGTGGATTCTATTTTCTTAGTAGATGGCTTTTGAAGGCAACATGATTTTATTTTGGGATGCCAGAGAAAAAGGGGGGTGGATATATATGCATTCCATAGGTGTTTAGTATTCAGTCATACGTATTCGGTTATATTTTTATTTAAACAAATAAAATAGGCATAGTCTTACTTCCCCTTTATAATTATGCACTTTGTGTTGATTTATCAACAAAATATGAAAAAGTTCCAATGGTATTAATAGTTTTTCAAGGTACTGTAATGTAACGCTTTTGGATTTTGCATTGAAGCCCACTTAAATTATTGGTAGATAATTTGACTGGGTCTATTAGATGTCGATAATTTTGTTGTAATTAGCGGAAATGTTTGTTGAAGCTCTAACAAGATCAGTCTGCATCTTCACTCTGCATCTGTCACACTGTAGTGCCTCTTACATTTAGTGCTGCTGACATAAATAGTAAGTTTATGTACCACATCTCTATCTAGCTGTACTGAAGTGATACTCACAAATCCCTCCTAAATCGACCACAACTGTGAAAGTTTATGATGTCTGAATAGTCAGAACAGGTCAAAATATGCTGTGCTGTTAAGGTTAGATATTAATGTCATAGAAAGCAGTTGGCCAAACAAAATGGGTTAGCACTTTGACATACAGTAAGTGGCTGGTACCCAGAGTAGAAGAACGTGCAAACTGTGAAAAACCATTTGCAAATACTAATAAAATAATGAGAGATCTATTTGGAGAAAATAAATACAGTTCAAAGGGGTGTTCTGAGCTTTTCAATCAATCCTGGAGTCTGTTTTGTTTTGCTTTGATTCGAGTTCATCTTTGGAGATGTGATAAGAGACTCTGCTACAAACGGGACTATCTCAAACATATAACTGGAATACACACCAACTTGGTTTTAAAACAGATGGGTTGGACAATCTTTCGTATTGTTCTGCAACTTGCTTAGTTTTTCACTATTTGTAACAACTGGTTTATTTGTTTTTGGAATTAATATCAAATATTAACACATTTCTAATATGGTCAAAATAATGTATAGCATTCATTTTATTAAGTATTATCATAATTTTGAAAAATAAAGATGTATGTATTCGTGGATGTGTATTTTTATATATGTATACATATTGTCAAAATGAGGTGAGATCCTTCCATGTATCCATGCAGAAATTAATTAAATCCTCATAATTAGATCAATGAAATATACAGCAGTAAATGTTCACATTTTAAAGCTATGAAGTCGGGGGGCCCCATTTGGTGTATTTTTTATTCTTCTTTCTTTTGCAGAAGTGTATCACTATGATTGAGTTTTAACAAAAATTACATATGATGAAATGAGAGCCAAATTTTTAAGTATCAAAAAATAATGATTTTTCATTGGATAAGATGTCATAAAAGGGTAAACAAAAAATGAGTATATCTTCGCACTCTGGAGCTGAGGACTGAAAGGGGCTTGTATGGAGTCACACATTAAACTGTGACTGTCTTTTCTTTTTCAGAAGTCTTAACTGTCTTATCTTTTTCAGAAGTAGACAACTAATAAATCAAAAAAAAATTTATGAGGATTTTCTATTTTTCTAAAATTAAAAATGTAAAGAAGAGGGGTAATGTTATAAAATTGTGATGTATTAAAAAAAAATAAGTGATTTTTTTTTTAGCTGTAACTGGTGTGAGCGCAAAAAAACAGAAAAACGTGTTAGAAAGCTTGAGGCTGACAGATAAGGAGGGCAGCATGGCCTGGGAGCCAGAGGGGCAGCAGAGTCATAACATCAGGATGGGAAAGGCAGAGGGGGCCCATTTCACGGGAACGGGGCTGGATGGTAGGGCACGCAAGCTCAAGTCATAACAGGCATGGGGGGAGAAACAGAAGCCAGGTCATGTTTTTTTGTCAGTCTGAAGTTCGAAAAAAACCGCAAAAGTCATGGGCCCAGGACAGGAGCGGGGTCCCTAAAATCGAAAAAAAAGGGCAAAAATCATGGGACCAGGACGGAGCGGAGTCGTGAAGGTCGAAAAACAGGCAAAAATCATGGCACCAAGACGGGGGGGAAGTCGTGAAGGTCGAAAAAAAGGCAAAAGTCATGGCACCAGGACAGGAGGGAGAGTTTGTGAAGGGCAAAAAAACAGGCAAAAGTCATGGCACAGGGAGCCAGCTGCAGGCTGTTTACGAGTCTGTCTATGAGGCTGGGAGACAGCACCGAAACGTCACGGCGACCGCGTAAACTCAAAAAGGGAAAGCTTGCCCGGGGAAAGGGGGTGGCAGTGAGGCTATCTGCACTACAAAAACTGTGCCAAAAAAATGGGGTTGTTTTCCTCGCTGAAGACCAAGATTGAATGGAGAAAGAAGCTACAGATGAATCAGAAGACCGGACACGCAGCCCCGCTGACAATTCTGCATTATAAAGAGGATCAACCCATGTGCCCTGAGAAGAGCTGCAACTCAAAATTGAGAATCTGAATTTCATCTGTTGCAATTTTACCAGGGGTAATGAAGAGGGGTAATGTTAATCAAATGTGATGTATGAATAAAAAGAATGAAGTGATGTTTTTTTTAGCTGTAACTGGTGTGAGCGCAAGAAGCAGAGAAATGCTGTGTTAGAAAGCTTGAGGCTGGACAGGTAAGGAGGGCACCATGGCCTGGGAGCCAGAGGCGGCAGAGTCATAACATTAGGATGGGAAAGGCAGAGGAGAGCCAGCTTCACGGGAACTGGGCATGGATGGTAGGTCAACGAGCAAGCTCAAATCATAACAGGCATGGGAGTGAGAAACGGGAAGCCAGTTGCACGTATTTTTCGTCAGTCTGAAATTCGAAAAACAGGCAAAAGTCATGGCACCAGGACAGGAGCGGGAGTCGTGAAAGTCGAAAAACAGGCAAAAGTCATGGCACCAGGACAGGAGCGGGAGTTGTGAAGGTCGAAAAACAGGCAAAAATCATGGCACCAGGACGGGAGCGGGAGTCGTGAAGGTCGAAAAACAGGCAAAAGTCATGGCACCAGGACAGGAGCAGGAGTCGTGAAGGTCAAAAAACAGGCAAAAGTCATGGCACAGGGAGCCAGCTGCAGGCTGTTTACGAGTCTGTCTACGGAGGCTGGGAGACAGCACCGAAACGTCACGGCTACCACGTAACTCAATAATGGGAAAGCTTGCCCGGTAACGGGATGAGCAGTGAGGCTATCTGCACTACAAAAACTGTGCCAAAGAAAGAAATGGGGTTGTTTCCTCGCTGAAGACCAAGATTGAACGGAGAAAGAAGCTACAGATGAATCAGAAGACCGGACACGCAGCCCCGCTGACAATTCTGCATTATAAAGAGGATCAACCCATGTGCCCTGAGAAGAGCTGCAACTCAAAATTGAGAATCTGAATACCAAGAGAACTGAAGTGAAGTTGGTCAGTGAACAACTGATTGCTCTAGGTATCAGGCTTCTGGAAGTCCTGAACCAACCTCAATTACACCTCAAAGGTTTCCTTCAAGCATTCAGCCTCTGGAAGCTACCGACTTTTTAAACATATGCTAACAAAGTTTCTGTTTTTTAAATTTTTAAATTATCTGTTTAATTTTTTTTTTCCAACTTGACCATCGAAACCCTGAGCATCAGCACCTGTCCACTTAGAGGAAGAAAACTGAAGATTTGCCTTTCATCCAAGAAGACAATCACTCCTTGCCTACTGAAGAAATCATTCCATTCGGATCCATGGTGAGCCTCCGTCTCCAAAGCCTCTTCAGCCTTACCAGTTTCAGCATTAGGGAAAGATAAGTTAAGTTGATTGATTTATTTCTATTATTCAAATTATTAAGTTTTGCTGATTTTTGAAGCTGTTACTGACCCCTGCGAAAGTATTACTAATTAAAGAAAGCATATAAAATTCTAGATTTATTGTGGACAGTCAATTATTTGAGTCATCTTATTTTTGGGTTTTTTGTTGGTGGTAAAAAGTGTTGTTGCCTGGTTCCAAATGATTTTAGGAGGTTTTTATAGGTTGACTAAAGCCAAACTTGTTAAAACAATGCCCTTGGGGCTCGTGCTGAGCCACTAAAATCAACCTAACCCATATAACAATCGCAAGTTGTAAAATAGGGAATGAGCAGCCGTTAATAGAAGTGACTGTCGAGGAGTGGATGACTGCTGTGGGCTACTCAGTTGTCCAAGCCACCAGTTGAAGAAGGGCGAGACTTCTGGAAAAGATAGGCTGTTAGAAGTTAGGCGAGTCATTTCCCGACACCAGCTAGACCTGCTTAGTAAGACCTTCCAGGTTTAGGGAAGTCCGGACCCGTTGGATGGAGAGCTGGATTGAGCAATCCCCTTAGAAATAGGGAAGTAGGAGGTAGGGGTTAGCTCATCGGACAACGAAAATATGTGTGCATGTATATATGTATATACATACTTGTAAGTTTTATTTTTATTTTTTGCTATCTGCTCATTTATTTATTACTTTCATTCAAAATGTTTTGATAACACAAAAATGAATGGATGAAACTGATTTCAATATGTAAATTTGCAACTGTGATGAACCAGTAAGAAAGCATATTTAAAAAAAAATGCTGGCTCTGCTAGTCAGATCCATCTGTTTTCACAGTGAAGGGCCAAATGGGCATGGCAGCAGCACCGAGTATGACAGGCTTAATCCTTCCTTTCTAGGTCAAGTATCATTATTTAAATCTGTAACATTACAATGCCTTCATTTTTTAAACAGACACTTACATATACATTCTTTCTTTAAGTTGTTTTTTTGGTTGCATTTAAAACACATGTACAGAAGTAATTATTACTGTTCAACGGTTATCTGTAGTTGTTTTTTTGCCCTATCAATTTTTCTTCTCAGCCAAATATCACGTTTCCTCACATGGTATTCACATGGCAAGTCTCTGAAAAAATGCTTTTTGCATCGTCTCAGATTTTTAAATATTATCAACTAATAAAAAAAAACAACTAATTCTGTGTTAGCAAAAATGTACAATTAAAAAAATTGCCAAAAAACACTTCACTCGGTTTTGTTGTTGAGTCACTTAAACTTATTTTTTGGGGTTTCTTCTTTTATAGATAATAAGCTTTTTATATTGATAGTGGTAATATAGTAGTTCAGGAAAAAGCTAAGCCATACAGTTTCAACAGGTGAGAAACACAGCAAAATTGTGTTGAAGCATGGTAAAATACAAATCAGGTCACCAAAGCGGCAATCTCAAAACAATTTAAACATCCAAACAACCATGAAAGAAAAAAACTGGGGCATTTCCACATAAAGAAAATACAATCAAATTCGATACATTAGAATATTGTTAAAAAGTTCCTTTCTTCAGTGACGTAATTCACTAAGTAAAACACATTTTATAGATTAATTACACACAGACTGATGTTTCCAAGCCTTTATTTCTGTTAATTATGATGATTTTCTGCTTACAGCCTAATTAAAACTTGACATTTAGGATTAAAATATTACATTAGACCAATTAAAAAACACACATTTGGCACACAAATGTGGGTTTAATGAAGACTATGTATAATACCTACTTAAAGGTTATTTTCTGATAATACTTGAAATCTAATGGCCTTTATTATTTAGTGTACAAGTAGTTTTTCTGTAGACAGGAAATGGTTTGGAAAGAGTGGGGTAAGGGAGTGCAGAAAGCATCAATGGGCCGGGATTCGGTCCCGCGACAGCCTGCGTCCACGACTAAGGCAGCACCGCACCCCAAGATACTTTTAAGCTGACAAATGAGTCTCATCAGAAAGCATTTTCTAATTTATTGAATATGACTGTAAATTCTCTTTAATATAAATTGCCAAAGACCGATCTATAGCACTCTATTTCCTAATAACTCATTATATGCTGTAGCAAGCTGTAAAATAAAAGCAAAGTTTATGTGTTTAATAACATAGAAATTCATCTAAAACCACCGAATTAATGATAAAAATGCTTAATGATAAATACAAGCTAATTCTCCATCTCCTTACCCACCGTCGTGTCCTATGAGGTGAGAAAGCATTTTCCCAGGCCTGACAACCAGAAACAACTTGAGGAGAAGAGGTACCAACAGAAAAGTGCAAGCCATGCGACTGTGAGCTGCATTCAAAGCAACTTCATTCAGAAAGAGCTGCCTGCCAACAACTCAGCATTTCCAGTGCTCCTGTTCAGAACATGTTGTTCTCATTGAGCTGCATGCCATTTTTAAGACTATATTACATAATTTACACTTCATAATAACAGTACAGTAAGATGATAAAGAAAAAACTGATTTAAATACCAAAACCTCTTTTGTATTATATATTTGCCAAGAACACTCTTTATTTTAAACAAATAAGTTGTTTAAGGCTTTAAATGTTTTTTGTCATAGGCAGCGATAATATTTTTCCCTGGCTGTTTGCTAATTATAGACAAAAACCTTTAATTCAGATTACGGAGACAATTCCCTGGAAATGTCCAGTGTTTATATGGAATGAAATTGGGTGAAGATTTTGACATAGCATATAACATATACTCTTTAAAGTAAAACAGGCACGACCAACGATGAATAGAAACACAAATACACACACTGAAACGAGCTTGCTGTGTCACATGGGAATAATTCAGCTGCAGGTGTCCTAAGATTTCCTTCTCACCTGCTGTCCTGCATATGCACAGCACAACAAATTTTTCCTTTCAAGAATATGTAGCAGCACTTTCTAAGTCCAACCAACCAAGGGTTGTTGTCTGTCAGTGTTCGTTACATAACATTTTCACTGTCTACAACATCTTTATGTATCCAGATCTATTTTTACCCACAATCTCACTATAACACAGTGATTTCTCAGTGTTGTGTACAGTAAATACTATACAGCTGCTATCGACTTCAAGCTGCCATCACCTTCAAATTTTACATAACAGCTGACCTTAAGAAGTTATTGGTGTATCACCCTTAGAGCAACTTGACAGTGCAGTGACTACATGAACTAAACAGTCCATCTGCCAATGCATTGCTTTGACAACCTAGGAGTGTATGAAGTATGTATTCATACTTCCAACTTTCAGTATGGTCAGTACACACTTGTATTGAAGGAATGCAGTTCTGTTTTAAATGTTTACTGATGCAGAAGGTTTATGTGCAAAACACATTAATGTACACTACCAGTGAAACGTTTTAGATACACTTTCTCACTTAATGGGTCTCTTTATTTTAATGAATTTAAATTGTAGATTCTTACCAAAGGCAACAAAACTGTGAACACACATGGAATTATATAGTAAACAGTCAGTCAGTCAGTCAGTCATTTTCTACCGCTCATTCCATAGTGGGTTGCGGGGGAGCTGGTGCCTATCTCCAGCAGTCTATGGGCGAGAGGCAGGGTACACCCTGGACAGGTCGCCAGTCTATCGCAGATATAGTAAACAAAAAGTGTGAAATAACTCTAAACATTTTTATATTTTAGATTCTTCAAAATAGCCACCCTTTGCTTTGATTACTGCTTGGCATTCTCTCCATGAGCTTCATGAGGTGGTCACCTGAAATGGTTTTCCAAAGAGTCTTGAAATAACTTCACAGAGGTTCATTGAGAGACAGCCAAAGGTTAATATTTCAGTCATCACAGCTACTTAAGAAATCTAAAATATATTAACATATTTAAAGTTATTTTACAATTTTTTGTTAGCTACATAGTTCCATATGTGTTCAATCACTGTTTTGAGGCATTCAGTTAGAATCTATGTACAATGTAAATAGTCATAAACATAAAGAAAACCATTAAATGAGAAAGTGGTTCTAAAACTTTTGACCAGTAGTGTAACTGTACAATCAGCCACATAACAATAAACAAGCATTATGAAGTGACACCACAACAAGAGAACATGACCAACACAAACAAACCAGAGACTGATGGAAATTAAAGACATTTTAGCTTCCCTTCATTGGCTACCTGTTAAATCCAGAATATAATTTAAAATTCTCCTCCTCACATATAAAGCCCTTAATGATCTAGCTCCATCATACATCAGAGATCTTATTGTTCCATATGTTCCTAACAGAGCACTTCGTTCTCAGACTACAGGTTTACTGGTGGTTCCTAGAGTCTCTAGAAGTAGAATGGGAGGCAGATCCTTTAGTTATCAGGCTCCTCTCCTGTGGAACCAGCTCCCAGTTTTAGTCTGTGAGGCGGACACCCTGTCTACTTTTAATGCTAGGCTTAAAACCTTCCTTTTTGATAGAGTTTATAGTTAGAGTGGCTTAGGTCATCCTGAGCTATCTCTGTAGTTATGCTGCTATAGGCTTAGGCTGCTGGAGGACATAATGACCACTTTCACTCTCTGCACAACATTTGTATACTACTCTCCAATCATGTGTAATTTGCTGTCATTTCAGTGTTTAACCCCGTCTCTACTACAAATAGCTACTGGCAGTGCTTCTACTGTGACTAACTGTATGTGCTCTCTTTCATACTCTAGACTTGAAAACTGTCTCAGAGTTAATCTGCTTAGCTGTATTTCTCTCATAGATGAAACGACTAAAGGAGCTACTACCATTTTTGTTCTACCTTTCTTTCCCATAGAAAGTACTCCTGGATCAGTGCTTCTATGTTCTTTTTGTGTCTCTGCTCTGTTCTCTCAAACCCCCAGTCGGTCGTGGAGTTTTTCCTCTCCACTGTCACTACATGCATGCTCAGTATGAGGGATTGCTGAAAAGTCAATGCAAGTGACTGTCCACTGTCGCTACATGCTCATCCAGGAGTGAATGCTGCAAGTCACTGACTCGATGCAATCTGCTGGGTTTCCTTAGATAGAAAAAAGTTTTAACCAACTTGAATAATAAACTGAATTTGACTGCACTGTTTGATAGTTGGGATTAATTGGAATGTATAAACCCAACTTGGAATCTGTATGATTCGACTGAATTGAACTTTGTAAAGTGCCTTGAGACGACATGTTTTGTGAATTCGTGCTATATAAATAAAACTGAATTGAATTGAATTGAAATTAAAACACAATTTTTTTAATCATTATTTTCCTACATATGAATGCATGAAACTTTTTATTTAAGTATCATTCACACCATGTGCCCAGCCTATACAGGCTTATATGACACTATTAACAATTAAGAAGTAGCCATACATTAACAGTAGCAAAAAAGAAATATTTTAGACAGGATAAAGGGGTTTTTGTCTAGGCATCCATGCTCTCTATAGATTTTGCCAACGTTCTCAAAAAGCCAACTCAACATATCACCATCTGATAGCCAAAACAGATCAGGGTTTTTACACTAGATCTTCTCAAACATAGACATTTTCAGGTCATTATTTAATGGGCAATAAAACAAAAAAATCAATTCATTTCAAACAACATTAATATCACATAAAACACACAAACATTGTGTGAACACCCGCTCTCAGCTAAGCACAGAGAGATCTGTCTTCTTTTAACATAAGGCTTTGTCTCAAACTTGTTTTTAAATTGAACATAACTTCTTAGCTTTGGTTTATTGAGCACATCAAATTTCCACTGGTCTTTATATGTCTGAAATAAAATCTGCTAAAGTGGTGTAATTTTGCTCCGCAAGTTATTACAAAGGTAAAAGCGTAGTTAAAATAAATAAATAAATAATGGGACATTCGGTCAAGGTGCATATCTGAACATATTTTAGAAATTCACCTTGACCGACCAACTTTGCCAGTTTTTGTCAAACATAATTGACATTTAATAACTACATTTACATTGTCACAACTTTGAGTCTGAAACTGATTTTCCTCACTCAAGAAAAAAAAATTATTAAAACAAAAGAAATTAAAACATCACTAAGGTATAGTTCACTCTGGCTACGTAATGACAATGTAATGTAATGTGTATTTAATGTTGTATTTATTGTGACAGTCCTTTAACTTCAGTTTAACTTAAGCATATTATTAGTAGGAGCAATAGTCAGGTTTTAAAGAGCTAGGGTTTTACAACCATTACAAATTCCAGATACATGGTTCCTTTGGGTTAAAGTGGGCGGAGTTTGGAGCAGAGTTGCTCCTAGTCGCCAATCCCTCGCCTGTTTCAATGAAAGACAGCGGGCTCCTTGGACAGTTATCAGCTGGAAACTAAAGGACGCCACCATTACTGTTATTAAAGTTATACTCTTTTGAAAGTAAAGTTTTCCAAGCTTGGTTAAATAGCCTGCTAATTTTAACTTTCAGTGTTTCTCCATAAAGAGCAAAACAGCAAGATTTAAAAGCTTCTACTGTATTCAGAGGATTTTTACTCCATATTTTGCTTTAGTCTTTCTCTACTGTTTTCATCTTTTTAAAAATAGTTTTTATAACCTACTGTCTTACCTAACACTGAATTTATTTTATCTGACTACTTGTGACTGAAGTAGGATTTACTTCCAGATTTTTACAGATATTTTCAGCTACAAAAAAAAACTACATGCATTGTCATGAGGACCTGAAAAAGCCAACCGTCAACATTGTCAGTGTTTTCAATAATGACAATAAATATATAGACAATAGACAAAATCGTTCTATATGTCAGTCAGTCAGTCAGTCATTTTCTACCGCTTCTTTCATAGTGGGTCGCGGGGAAGCTGGTGCCTATCTCCAGCAGTCTATGGACGGGAGGCAGGCTACACCCTGAACAGGTCGCCAGTCCATCGCAGGGCAACACAGGCACACACAGGACAAACAACCATGCACACACTCATTAACATCTAAGGGCAATTTTAGAGAGACCAATTAACCTAACAGTCATGTTTTTGGACTGTGGGAGGAAGCTGGAGTACCCGGAGAGAACCCACGCATGCCAGAGGAGAACATGCAAACTCCATGCAGAAAGACCCCCGGCCGGAGTCGAACCCAGAACCTTCTCGCTGCAAGGCAACAGTGCTACCAACTGCAGCAATATAATAACTGCATCCTTTTTTAAAAGCAAATATATAATGTTATACATTTTTGTTTAAAGATGTTTACCTTCATACCACGATACTGTGAAACTACCGCTGCCGGCCGACTCCTAGTGTTAATAGTGGATGTAGTATTTTTGGTCATTTCATCATCTTCTGACATGTTCAAAATGTCTTCTGTATTTCATGGTATTTGTCATGGATAAATTGCAGTCCTCCAGCCTGAACACACAACGCAATCAGCATTAAGATGACATTGCGGAGGAAGTTTACAGCATTTTATAAATGGTTACGGCTCTTATTGTGCAGGTTGATTGTACAAATTAGAGCCATTAAACCTTTGTGGTATTAGTTTGGTCATCCTACAGAGTAGAAACAGACACTTTGATATAATGGTGGCAGTCAAAGAAATCTGACAAGTTGGTAACAAGTTAAAAAGACACGCAGGACCATTCAGAAAAGAGCAAACACCAAACTAAATCTAAATACTTAGCAATAGCCGATAGTCAACTAGTAGCTGCTGGACAAGGAGACTGCTCATGTAATTTCCTTCTGTATGTATCTAAGTACAATCTTACAAAATTCTCCATTGTGTGGTTATAATGTCCAAAGTACAGCCACCTGCTTTTGTGGTCTAAAGGTGTGCTTTCACTGCCTATTGCTCGTGTGTCCAACAACATGTCTAAGATGATGCGTTCAGTGCAGCGTCAAAAAACTCTGTTAATAATCCAGTAACTGAATGTGGATTTAATGATAACTTCATTTTCAAGCAGTTATACTAATTATAATAATCTTATACTACTAAAATGGTCCTCAAAACCATTAACCCTTTCAGCCCTGCTTCATAAAAGTTACTTTATGAAGCTGAAGGACAAGGAGGAAAACAAATCTGATGTTTCCAAGTACCAGCATAGAACTGCAATACATAGAAAACCCCCTGTAGATGATCCCATTGCATATGTGCTTTGAGAGACAAACAGATCGAACAAAAACTTTATATAGGAATTGGTTAAAAGTGATTAGGTATGTAGCTGGCTCTTTGAACTTAAGTAATCACCTGAAACGGCTTCATCTTTATTGACATATAACTGGTACTGAGAAAAGACAAGGTGACCCCGGCTTACCTTACATCACTACAATATTCCATTTAATTTATGCTGTTTAACACTAAAGGTGCCGCTAAGCCATTGGCATTTTTATTTTTATTTTCCATAACTACTTAAGCCACTATCTTTTTGGGTAGTGTACCAAAGGAACTTTATCTCAGCTTCAGTAAAACCTTCTAAAGCTATGGATCACAAACTGTGGTGCAAGTACCACCTACTTTCTACTTTCTGCCTTTAGTGGTACTCAAAATAAATGTTTGTATTTGTTTGGTAAATACAAAAGAACTGACTACTTCTGTGGTGTTCCACTTACCTCTAAAGTTACAACCTGGATATGGGAAATACATTGAGTCCCAATTAATTATATAGCATTTCCAAGTAATCCAGTCAGATCTGTTCTCTGTTGTAGTTTTCTGCATTTTTTTAACATGTCTGCTAGAGGAGGCTATTTGTGTGAAATACTTATTGAGAAGATTGTGAGAAATGCAAATAAACAGTTTTCTTTTGTAATTATCACTAAGTTTTATACGTAAGGCAACCATATTAGATTTTAAGCAGTGCCAGAAGATAAGAATTATTTTTTTTCTTTAACACATAAAACAACTCAGTCAAATCCAAAATCTGGCTTTACCATTAGAACAAAAGCAAAAACTAAATGCCCAGACATAAAGGACCAGTGTGAATTACTGAACAGATTAGGCTACTGAACAGGTATATGGAACAGGTTCAAAGAACAGTCACAAGTTCCTTTTTGTAAATCAGTAAAACATAATATCACAGAAAGACAACAGCAGAAACAAAACGAGACCGTTTATAAAAACAAAGTTATGAGAAATAACCACATAAAGGCTTTAATGACCCCAAGTGTAAACATATGTAACTAAAAAAAGAAAGTAACCGAAAACGTCACATCAAAAGAAACAAAGGTAACAAGAAGATGTTAAATGAGGAGCAAAGATTAGCAGCAATGGCTCATAAATAATGGCGGTAATGGTTACCTAGGAGCAACTAATCTAACATACGCGCTGCGCAATCATTAACAGACATGTTTGCACTAAATTAAGACAAAGGCTGACACACAGTGGCCTTGCGTGTGTCTGAAGCAGCAGGCAGCGGGAGGATCTGGTCAAGTGCAGTACAGCCGCTCTCAGCGATGCAGGAAATTACAGCCTACAATTCACTGCGAATCATGGCAAGTCTGCGGGTCATAATGTTTTTACAGGTTCATCAGAGCTTTAAAGCATCCTCTGCTCCGTAAATCATCATTAGAGACAAAGTTTAATGAGTTTCGTTTTACCGACTGAACTCGCGTCGCTCCCCGCAGAATTCAGATTATTATACGTAGAAGCGACAAAAGCGGCACTTTTGCAATCAACTGAGCGGAAACCATAAAAAACCCAAAGCCATTGTTTTATGTGCTTAAAAACAGTATACTTTTACCTTCGATGTTTTTTTTCCCCTGTTGTCGCCACAAACTTCCACAAACTCAGTCGCCCACAGCTTTCTGGAACAGGCGGACCCAGGGAATAAGTTCATGAACTGAGCTCATCCATAATGGCAGATGAAAATAAACCCGCTGAGGTAAAGTAGGTAGCTTTGTTTGACCGATCGAGCGAAAAACAACAAAGTGAAATCAGTGCATCTTGGAGGAGGCGGAGAGCCGTTACTTTACGGATGAGAGGCGCACAGAGCAGACCACTGAGCAGTGACCTATCAGTGTCTGGACAAACACCACCAGTGGACTCCCTGCTTTTAACCTCTTACTGCCCTCAGTCCTGCCTTATGGTCGAATATTTTTTTATTTATTAAACTCAAGATGTATTAATATCTTGGATGTATATTTCACAGAATGATATACGTTTACAGATAATGAAAAAAACCAAGTTTAATTTCTTTGAAAAAAATATATTTTTCATAAGACTTACCAAAAAACGTGTATTTTAAATGCACGATTGTTATTGTGACCATGTTACGACCATGAGGAGACAGGTGTTTAGTCATTGACACCCTACACATGGAGGACAAGCCACAAAACATCATTGCTAGAGAAGGTGGCTGTTCAGTGCATTATCCAAGCATATTCTTGGAGAGATGGAGAAATTCATCTTCGAGATTCACAAGTCATGTAGAGAATCATCACCAACTTCTCATCAATATCCAGTCCACTGTTAAAGAGCAGTTCCGATCAGTCTGAGGATGTTAGGGATTTAATATTGTACCAGTGTTACCAACCTTACCTGTTTACCTTCACTGCCTGCCTCACACTCTTCCCCACAAGAAGCATCACAGGAGAAGCAGAAAACTGAGCAGTGTGTAAAGTTCAGAAATCTTGTGGCAGCACATTCGGAATATGACCTTCATGGATTACTCCATGAGCTTGGCTGTAGCTGCAAATTATTTATTTCCTGCCACTCCTCAGAAACTACTGACGGATTCAATCGCTGGTACCACATGTTCCCAAACAGCTACCTTTGCATCTTTACAGAGATGGAGTAAACATAAGAAATCTACACCCGTTGGGTCGTGCATCCCAGTCAGAGAGAAACAAAGTGTTTTTTTCTGTACAATATGCTCTTTTTATGTGGTAAATGAGGTCCCTTGTTTTCACTAACAAAAAAAAGAGAACAAATAAACAAATATTTTATTATTTCTTTTATTGTCTATATATTATCTATTATCAATCAAATCAAGAATGATCTGCTCCATCCCTCTTTGGATGGAGCAGCTCTTCTTTCTAGGAATCTGGCCGAGTTTATTAATTCTCCAAAACTCTGACAACCCAGGGTTCAGACCAGGAAGCAGGGTCGTAGTTTAATACTCCTCTCTGCAGCTTCTGTACTGCTACCCAACCATTACCCTATTAAGATAGTGTCTCGCCTACGGCCAAAATTGAATAGATTAAAAAATTATCTAAAAAGAGGAAATCAGGAAAATCTCATAAAAATAAACACAACTCAGACTAAAAATAAAAATAAAACAATTAAATGTGGCTTACTGAACATAAGATCTCTCTCTTCAAAGACTTTGCTAGTTAGTGACCTGATTTGTGACAATCAGATTGATTTATTTTGCCTAACAGAAACCTGGCTGCAGCAAGAGGATTATGTTACTATAAATGAGTCAACTCCTACTAATTATTTAAATTTTCACATTCCTCGAAATACTGGGCGAGGAGGAGGAGTAGCAACCATCTTTCAGTCCGATTTATTGACTAGTCCCAGACCAATCAATAGCTACAACTCTTTTGAATATTTAATCCTTAGTTTTCCTCATCCAAATTGCAAAGCACTAAAACCACTTCTGTTTGTTGTTTTGTACCGTCCACCAGGCCCTTACTCTCAATTTTAGATCAGTTTTCAGACCTTTTATCTGATTTAATGTTAAATACAGATAAAGTTATTATAGTGGGGGATTTTAACATTCATGTTGACAGTGAAAGTGATAGCTTAAATATAGCCTTTAATGGTATCTTAGACTCAATTGGCTTTACTCAAAACATTAACAAACCTACCCACGTTTGTCTTGATTCTCTGGACCTTGTGCTGACATATGGCATTGAGTGTAAAGACATAATATTTTCTCACAACCCTGTGCTGTCTGACCATTTTTTAATAACCTTTGAGTTTAATTTAACCGAGTACTCCACACCTGAAAGAAAATTCATTATAGTAGATCCATTATCAGACAATGCTGTAACAACCTTTAAAGAATCTGTTCCACTTTTAATTTCCTCATTATCACAGAAAAACACAGTGGAGGGCAATAATTTTGTTTCTTCCCCTTCACAAATTGATTCTCTTGTTCAGAGTGTTACTTTATCATTGCGTGGTGCATTAGACAATGCAGCCCCCTTGAAAAAGAAGGTAATTATTCATAGGAGGCAGGCTCCCTGGTTTAATTCAGAGCTGCGTACTTTAAAGCACAATGTTAGAAAATTGGAGCGAAAATGGCACTCTACACACCTAGAGGATTCCTGCTTAATCTGGAAAAATAGGCTACTGTTGTATAAAAAGACACTTCACCAAGCTAGAACAGCTTATTTCTCATCCTTAATAGAAGAAAACAAGAATAATCCTAGGTTTCTCTTTAGTACAGTTGCTAAACTTACACAGAGTCATAGCTCTGTTGAGCCATCCATTCCCTTAGCTCTCAGCAGTCATGACTTTATGGGATTCTTCCAAAATAAAATTGATTCTGTTAAGAAGAAAATCTTTGACATACTCCCGAAGATGATTACTTCATCCTCAACAAGTGAGACAACACTGGAAGTAACTGTAGAACCTGATCTGTGTTTGGACTGTTTTGATCCTGTGGAGCTTCCTGAGTTATCAGAAATATTAGCTTCATCTAAACCTTCAACTTGTATGTTAGACCTAATCCCAACCAAATTATTTAAGGAAGCGTTCCCTCTGATTACCAGCCCCATTTTAGATATGATTAATTTATCTTTAGTAAATGGGTATGTACCACAAGCTTTTAAGGTAGCTGTAATTAAACCTTTACTTAAGAAACCTTCGCTTGATCGAGATGACTTAATACATTACAGACCGATATCCAATCTTCCATTCTTATCTAAAATTCTTGAGAAAATAGTTGCTAATCAAATGTGTGAGCATTTACACAGCAATGACCTGTTTGAAGAGTTTCAGTCAGGTTTCAGAGCTCATCATAGCACTGAAACAGCTCTGCTGAAAGTCACTAATGATATTCTTCTAGCCTCAGATAATGGACTTGTGTCTGTACTTGTCCTGTTAGATCTCAGTACTGCATTTGATACAGTCGATCATAATATTCTCTTAGAAAGGCTGGAATATGCTGTAGGGATCAAGGGAACAGCGCTAGGCTGGTTTGTATCTTATTTGTCTGACAGATTCCAGTTTGTTCATGTAAATGATAAATCATCTTTAAACTCCAGGGTTAATTGTGGAGTACCACAGGGTTCAGTACTTGGGCCAATTCTCTTTACTATATATATGCTTCCAATAAGTAAAATTATCAGGCAGCAAAGAATAAATTTTCACTGTTACGCTGATGACACTCAGCTTTACTTATCCATAAATCCTGATGAGCCCAACCAGTTAGGTAGACTACAAGCATGTCTTGAAGACATACAAACTTGGATGACTTTAAATTTTCTGCTTCTAAATTCAGACAAGACAGAAGTTGTCATCTTTGGACCGGAGTCTTTAAAAAAGAAACTGCTTAGTCAATCACCTAACCTGGATGGCATTAAATTATCCTCCGATAATGAAGTAAAAAACCTTGGTGTTATTTTTGACCAGGACATGTCATTTAAATCCCATATTAAACAGGTTTCTAGGATTTCCTTCTTTCATCTCCGGAACATTGAAATTGAAATATCCTGTCAAGGATTGATGCTGAAAAACTAGTCCATGCACTTGTTACTTCAAGGCTGGACTATTGTAATTCTTTACTATCAGGATGTCCACAAAATGCAGTTTAAAGCCTTCAGCTGATTCAAAATGCTGCGGCAAGAGTTCTGATGAAAATTTTTAAAAGAGAGATCATATTTCCCCTACTTTAGCTTCCCCTTCACTGGCTCCCTGTTTTAAACCCGAATAGAATTTAAAATTCTCCTCCTCACATATAAAGCCCTTAATGATTTAGCTCCATCATACATCAGAGATCTGATTGTTCCTACGTTCCTAACAGAGCACTTCGTTCTCAGAATGCAGGGGTTTTCTGGTGGTTCCTAGAGTCTCTAGAAGTAGAATGGGAGGCAGATCCTTTAGTTATCAGGCTCCTCTCCTGTGGGAAACCAGCTCCAGATTTAGTCCGTGAGGTGGCCACCCCCGTCTACTTTTTTAAACTAGGCTTAAAACTTTCCTTTTTGATAAAGCTTATAGTTAGAGTGGCTTAGGTTTATCCTGAGCTATCTTCCCTTTAATTTTAGCTCCGTCTTCTTCCCCCTTGTTGGATGGAGTAAGGGGGAGTCAGGTTTAGCCTAAACCGGCTCAGTTATGGTTGAGGTGCAAACACACCCCCCCGTTTCTGCTACCTGTATGACCCCCTCTCTTTTCCAAGGTTTTGGTCAATCTGACAGAGAGAGGTATCCCAATCGTTGTGGTTTTTATATAACAGTGGCCATCAGTGGCCCCAGATGGACAAACTGTCTACTTTTTAAGGCTAGGTTTAAAACTTTCCTTTTTGATAAAATTTATAGTTTGAGTGGCTTAGGTTATCCTGAGCTATCACTGTAGTTATGCTGCTATAGGCTTAGGCTGCTGGAGGACATAATGACCATTTTACCCCCCTTCGCTACTTTCTCACACTACTCTTCAAAATTTTGTATTATTTGCTGTTATTTCAGCTTTTAAATTTGTTCTTCTCTTTTTCTTCCCAGAAGCTACACCTGGGGCCTGACTCTGTGTCTACCTGTAAAACCCTTTCTGGGGAGGGGAATCCCCCAAACTTCTGCTGGCAACAACTTAATGCTCACCCCCTTTCGATGATCCACATGGCCCTGTCTTTCAGTGTTTAGCCCTTTCTCGCTCCTAGAAATAGCTACTGACTGAGCTTTTACTGTAACTAAATCTATGTGCTCTCTTTAGACTCTAGACTTGAAAACTGGCTCAGAGTTTATCTGTTCCTTCTTTCTAGATTAAACGACTAAAGGAGCTACATCCATTAAAACTTTTACTTTTCCTTCCCATAAAAAAGTACCCCGGATCAGAGCTTTTTTTTTCTCTTTGTGTCTCTGCTCTTTTCTCTCTAACCCCCGGGGCGGTTGTGACAGATGGCCGCTCACACTGAGCTGGTTCTGCTGGAGGTTTCCCCCTGTTAAAAGGGAGTTTTTCCTCTCCACTGTCGCTACATGCATGCTCAGAGAGGGATTGCTGAAAAGTCAACCCCATGACTGTCCACTGTCTCTACATGCTCATCCGGAGGAGTAAATGCTGCAAGTCAATGACTGGAAAATGCAATCTGCTGGGTTTCCTTAGATAGAAAAAAATTGTAATCCAAAATTTTAATAAATAAAAAAATCTGACTGCACTGTTCAATGATTAAGATTAATTGGAATGTATGTACCTGACTTTTGTGAAGTGCCTTGAGACGAAATGTGTTGTGAATTGGCGGTATATAAATAAACTGAATTGAACTGAATTGAAGAGGCATCTTTGATAATCTGTCTGAATCAACTTTGACATTATTACACTATTTATTGCTAAGAATTATAGCCTATGCTGTCTGTTGAGCAAACAATGAGCTATCTCAGGATGGAGAGCAAAATGTCTTTAAAATTTTAGGGAAATCTCAAACACAGAAAAAAAACAATAAATTACCAGCAGCAGATAACCAGCAGCTGAAAATCTTTAAGAAGGATACACACATTATAAGAGAGGTGCATCATCCATTTGTATAATACATTTGTGTCAGATAGGATTTTTAAAATCAGCTTGTTAATGCAAAAATTTTATTTTATGCCAATCATTATTTGTTGAAGAAAGCAAAGAAGGGATGTAGCCCTTACCTGTGTTCCAACAACACCAAAAATCTAAATGATTAGCTTCAACCTTCAGATCCATCCCTGACCTCATCCACTCACCTTTGATTAAAACTCATTTTTTCTTTTTCAATTTCACCTTTATTTATGAAGGTAAATCTCATGAAGACTTGGTTTAATTTTTAAGAGGGACCTATTTATAGTTTCTGTAGTTGTTGAAGTGGTGCATCCATCAACTTATTATAGACAAGCATGTTGAAGGTAAATGTTACAAGACCATCTCTAAGCAGCTTCATGTTGCTGTGACTACAGTTACACATATTATTCAGAAATTTAAGATCCATGGGACTGTGGCCAACCTCGCTGGACGTGGCCACAGGAGGAAAATTGATGACAAAACAAAGAGACGGATAATACAAACGCTAACAAACGAGCCCAGAAAAACGTCTAAAGAGATTAAAGTTGAACTTTAAGCTCAAGGAACATCAGTGTCAGATTGCACCATCTGACGTTGTTTGAGGCAAAGTGGACTTA
The DNA here is from genome assembly GCA_036173005.1 of Crenichthys baileyi. NCBI lineage: Eukaryota > Metazoa > Chordata > Actinopteri > Cyprinodontiformes > Goodeidae > Crenichthys > Crenichthys baileyi. The sequence goes on along the minus strand of JAHHUM010002934.1, from coordinate 413,868 downwards.
ATGGGAGGTGACCAAGGAGAACACCATTGTTGAAAACAAATCATAAAAAAGCCAGACTGGAATTTGCCAAACTACATGTTGACAAGCCACAAAGCTTCTGGGAAAATGTCCTATGGACAGATGAGACAAAATGTAACTTTTTGGGAAGGCACATCAGCTCTATGTTCGCAGATGGAAAAATGAAGCATATGAAGAAAAGAACACTGTCCTCACTGTGAAACATGGAGGAGGCTCTGTTATGTTCTGGGGCTGCTTTGCTGCATCTGGCACAGGGTGTCTTGAATCTGTGCAGGGTATAATGAAATCTCAAGACTATCAAGGGATTCTAGAGAGAAATGTGCTGCCTAGTGTCAGAAAGCTTGGTCTCAGTCGCAGGTCATGGGTCTTGCAACAGGATAATGACCCAAAACACACAGCTATAAACACCCAAGAATGGCTAAGAGGAAAACATTGGACTATTCTGAAGTGGCCTTCTACGTATGAGCCCTGACCTAAATCCTATTGAGCATCTTTGGAAGGAGCTGAAACTTGCCGTCTGGAAAAGGCACCCTTCAAACTTGAGACAACTGGAGCAGTTTGCTCATGAGGAGTGGGCCAGAATACCTACTGAGAGGTGCAGAAGTCTCATTGACAGTTATAGGAATCATTTGATTGCAGTGATTGCCTCAAAAGGTTGTGCAACAAAAAATTAAGTTAAGGGTACCATCATTTTTGTCCAGGCCTACTTCATTCATGAGTTTACTTTTTTTTTATAATTCTGTTGAAGCATGTTTGAAAATCAATGTCTGACTTTCATTTCTTCATTTTTGTAGAATTTTTATTCATTATTACCTTTGTCAGATTCAAGTTATTTCTGTGACCATTGTGGGTTTTTCTTTCATTAACCGAGGGGTACCAACAATTTTGTCCATGTGTGTATGTATTTCCACACTTCTTTCATTAAGTGTGACTTTTACTGAATAGCTTGTTCGCTAAGCGGGTTAAAGACAGCTGTCTGGCTGAAACAACTTGCTTCTTGGTGTCTGCTGTGAGACGGAACAATGTGTCTATTGATTGGAAGCTGACAAGAAAAAAAGGCAGACAGTTTAACAGATGAGAAAAACAAATCTACCATTTCTATCTGATCCCTATTGTTTTCTATCAAAAAAGACTTTACGAGAAGAATACATCTTTTGGAAGACTGACTAAAGCTGGAACTCTATGATTTTTTTGGACCAAGCAACAAATGACATGGGATTTCTGTGACAACAATTCTGTGCACAAATCAGCCCAATATTTTTTTTTCCACTTTAAGTCTCCTAACTCCCATTATCTCATGAAAAACATTTATTCTAACTAATTTGCGATTTCTACTTATTTATTGTTTTGAGTAAGACAGGCATAAAGTTGAAACTGTCAATGTATTTTCACAGCAATTGGTTATGTCCTATGAGGGCGATGAGAACAAGATTAAAGTGAAATCAACCTAAATAAAGTAAATATTTGGCTTCAAGTCGGTCAGTCAATTTGATTATTGTATGTGTGAAACTTAATAATTAAACTAAAAGCAATCTGAGTGACTCAAACTCAGTGAAAGTTAACTCTCAAACTCATGGATGACATTTACAGAAAAACAATACACACAGACATGCATGAAATAAAGTATTTTAACTTTTAAGATTTATAATTCGATGCACAGTAAAGTAAAGCAAACGTGCATGCAAGGGTCTGAGAGTGTGCATTTTCAATAGAAAGGTTCACAGCCCTTTTTCTTGTGCTACGGCCTGAAATAGCTGTTGTTTGAGACGAATCCAATTACGCTGTGAGACTGTACTATTACAGTGGCTTGGTGCTTGGAGGAAGAGTAAATCCCTGTAGGTTCTGCCATTGCAGTGTGCAGCAGAAAGTAATCCATCATCCACACTCAGTGACTGCTCTACCATTCATACACACCGCAAAGTGTGCCAAATTGATGGCCTATAATGCATAAAGGCTTGTGTCAGTTATCCATTGTCTGTTTTTTCCAATCAACAGCAGATAGAAATGGTCTGTGCCATGCTAAGGAATGATTCCAGTCTAGTGTACTAATATTATTGCTTTCCATTTTATAATACAAAAGACCAAAAGACAATGATTGTTCATACAACTTGTTGACCTTCACTGAAGCAGCTAAAAAAGTGGAATATACCTTTAAGCAATTTTAAAACAGTGATTTCTCTAATTCTTGCAATGAGCCTAAATCTCATTGAATAGAGAATTTATTAAAATAATTTCTACTGACCTCAAACACTATTGTTCTCTGTTGACCAGTGTACACTGTGTCTCTGTATAGTTAGAGTAGAATATAATGCTCATGTCATTATTATTGCCTTGATAGTCTGGTCCCATCTTCTCTGAAAGAGCTCATTGTTCCCTATTATCCCACTTGAACTGTTTCTTCACCACACTTAACACGCCTACAGCTGTCTGCATTTCCAGGTTTAAAGTTGGAGGCGTGTTTTTGGGGGGGTTTTTTGAGGGGGGGGGGGGACTTGTTCTGTTAGGGCATAGAATATATAGTTTTTAAAACTATAACCTTTTAAAAATATATATACAGTCTGTTTTCCACTATTTCTTGGAATATGCCCCTTCTATATTTACTAGAACCCTCTCTATTTTTATTGGTGGATTGAGAAGTGTGATTATCTGGTACTCAGGGTGACAATAGTTATTCTGTGCTGCAAAATGTCTCCCAAACTTCCATCCAAATCTATTGCTTTGGCACTCTGCTACTCTGAGTATTCCAGAAAATGGCACGCCCCAGTTTTCAAGTTTTGCAAGTCCGAGCCATATGCCTTAGCCACTAAAAATACAAATTCCTCATTTAAAAAGTCATTGTTTGATATGCTTAATGCTTGTATACTCCTCGTTATCTTACAGCTAGAGTTTAAGAAGCATCTGTCCATCTCACCCATCACTGAGTCCGTTATGGGAAGGAATATATCGATTCTAAAGGCATCTTTGCTGTCCAAGTGTAGATGTTACAATACTATCAAGCAGTCCGTTATGCTTGTTTTGTTCTTTTTGATTTGTCAGCAGTAGCAGCTGTTGCATGTTTCAATCACTGTTCTCCACATCTCATCAAAGCTCTCCTATTGGTGGTAGTCTTCCAAAGTCTGTCTGAGGGCTTCAGTAAGGTCAGTTGCTTTGGTAAGGTCCACATTGGTTGACTGGAGAACCTCAGACAAAACCTTTGTTTCAGCTAGGACTTTTCTGAAGATCACAAGAAGTCCCATTAAATTCAAGTCAATCTGAGTGCGTAATCCTCTTGCTTCTGCAGCTCTTTGTGGATTAGTCTAATCTGAAATTTCCTCCACCTCACTCATTATTGCAGACAACCTATCCACAAGGTTTTTACATGCAGCATAGTGACAGCCCGACCTTGTGTCACTCAGTTTTGATAATTGTGTCAGTGACTCACTGAACATTCCAGTCATCTTTTAGATCCTTCCTTATGTTGGTGTGTAAATAAGTTGTGCTTTTGTGCTAAATTAACCTTAGCAAACCTCTTCAGTTACAAAGATCTAATTATATCTTCTGTTTAAACCTGGTCCAGGCTTAAATGTGTCCTGTTGTATGTATTTTATTCTCCTGTTAATTTTTGTACATTTCTTGGTTCTTTAATAAAATCACAACTCACCACACTGTTAACCTGAAGCAATGATGTGCCTGCCAGGACAAACAAACAAACAAACAAACGAGGGGAAGGAGAAAAGCCAATTATTTTACTTTTTTCTGTGATGCAATTGGCTTTTAACTTGAAGTTGCACAAATGTCCAATTACTGTTTCCCACCGGCAGAAAATTTTTATCAAGCTGTTTTAAAAAATGCAGTTTTGCCTTTTTATAGTGAGTAGGTCTCTCTTTATTACAAATGCTTCCTTAATGTGTTGGAGATGCTGGAGAGCACAAAGTTCTCTCCTCCAGGCAGCTACTATAAACATGAAATTACAATATATCTGTTTACAGAAAAGCTGGAACCATGAGCTGGCCTCAGGCTTATCACCTAATTTCTCTAAGGTAGTTCTCATGCTGTAAAGACTACCCAGTTATGTTCCAATCACACAAGGCACACTGCAGCTGGAAGGCATACGTTCTCTATCTGAATTGCAGTGTTGCAGAATTTTGCAGTATAATACACCAGATCATCAAGATTGCATGTACTTAATTTAACTGCTGCATATAGTGTTACTACTGTATGATGTAGATTGCAGCACTGCATGATTTAATGCACTTTAAGCATGAGCGTGGAAGTGAAGGAATAAAAGGGTAGAAAACTGAAAGAAGGAAGATTAAATTAAAGATGTAGGGAGAAAAAGGCACACAACGGGGGAGAATCCACAGGGTTTGTACCAGACTTGCCGAGGTAATTACAGCAAGCACCAACTTCACATCCATCTTCAGCTGCTCATGTGGCAGCTCTAGGCAAAAAGACAGAATTTGCGGCTGTTCATTATTTTCTGTTTCTATGCCATAGTTCCTCTGCCCCTTTTAGGACATTATTCAGATTTGGAAAATATACAAGCAAACGCATACTGTGCTGGGATACAGAAATCCATAGCTCAGAAAAACTGTAAAATGGACAATTATTAGTCATAATTCTACAAATGTGGCTTTATTAAATAGCAAAAAAGAAAGCCACGCAATGTTAAGTAAAAATTTTGACATAAGCCATGGTACACAGGGACAGAACACATGTCGAAAAGAGAAATTTCTGTTTTGAGTGGCAGAATATGCAAAATACTATGTGCCGCAGAAAACCTTACAGTAAACAAATCATCTACATGGTGAAACACTGTCATAGCAGCACCATGCTGTGGGGTTTTAAGCAGGGACGTGGAGGCTAATCAGTTGATGAGACGATGGATGGAACTAAATACAGGGCAATCCTGGAAGAAAACTGTTAGAGGCTGCAAAGACTGGGAGAGAACGTCACTTTCACGCAGGACAAAGATCCTGAGCATACAAACAAAGCTACAAGGCAATGATTTAGATCAAAACATATTGTGTTGAATGGCGCTGTCATAGTCCAGACCTAAATTTAATTGAGAATCTGTGGCAAGACTTTACAAGAAGTCGCCATTCACAAATGTTCCCTATTCACTCTAACGGAGCTTGAGCTATTTAGCAAAACTGTAAAAACAAAAATTAAACTTCATTTATTTTCCCTCCACTTCACAACATGCACTAATTTGTGTTGGTCACTAAATTCCATTAAAATACATCAAACTTTGTCCTTGTAACATGATAAAATTTGAAAAAACGGTCAAGAGGAGATGAAAATCTCATCAAAACAAGATCTGTACTCTGCTAAACTTATACGATATGATTCATAAAGAGGATTTAATTCACACACCATCCATGAGGAATAATGGTTATTGTATCACATTTGTCATTTTGTCTCTAATAAATGCCCAATATGTATTACGACTGCACAAGCCTGTTCACACACACACACACACACACAAACACAAATAAATCAAAACAGTTTCTGCAGTCTAAGTGTGATTAATATGATATTATGGTGTGAAACTCATAAGCAGTTCTCTCTGAGCATAGGTTAAAAAAATCATTGGGTTTTTCACCCATGCATTTTCTGGATAAACTTCCTACAAGTCCATATTTTCTAAACCTGAAAAAGCATAACTGAAGTGGAAATTCGTGGAGAGGAGTGGGCTGAAAGGAAAATTTATTAATTTTTCCTTTCAAAAATTATTAATTTTTCCTTTCATTCATTTAAAAAGTATTAATTTGTGCAATATTTTGTCAAAGCATGAAAATTCCACTGATTTATCTACAGAGTTAAAGCCTTAACCTTAAAAACAGTATTGCTTCTCATGTGAAGAAACTTTAATGCAGGGGGTTGTACTGTATATTTGCTGTCCTGTTAATTTTTCTACCCATCCAATTTCTTTATACTCTTAATCCTCCTCCAGGGTGGGTCTGGTGAATATCTAAAGTGAAAGAGGGAATACACCCAGACCAGGTCACCAATTAATCACGGGGCAACACAGAGCCATATAGGACAGACAACGATGCATACAAACATATAGATGATGACAATTCTGAGTTTTTTGGATATTGGGTGGAAGCTGGAGTACCCAGAAAAGAAAAGATGCCTTTACAGGGAGAACATGCATATTTGTTTTTTAAAACTATAAAATAAAATGAAGCGATATTACATTAAGATGTTAAGTGGAGGGAGAAATAAAAATGGCTGGTAATGCCACTGGCTAAAGCTTCAACTAACCATGATGGCAAAATGTCACATCGCTCTAGGGAATACTACTCTACAATCTTATTAAAAAGAATTAGCTTAAAAAAGATTAAAATCATTTTTCTTCTGGCACTGTGAAGCCATAGGTCAAGGGCTATGAATGTTATTCCAAAGCAAATACTTTTTGCTGTCAGATTTGTATGGTTCCTAGGTGAGTGTCTGTCCTTGTTACTCCAATAAGCAATAATTTAACAAACTAAACATTTCCATAACTAATATATACTGATCTGGCATAATATTATGACCACCTGCCTAATAATGTTTTGGTTTGCATTTTTCCGGCAAGAAAAGCCCTGACCCTTCAAATAACTGTGCTGTAGTATCTGACACCAAGATGTTAGCAGCAGATCCTTCAAGTCCAGTAAGTTGTGAGATGAGACCTGTATAGATTGGAATTGTTTGTCCATCCCACAGATGCTCTATTGGACTGAGATCTGGAGACCTCGGAGACCATGTCAACACTTCAAACATGCTTTTGTGTTCCTTAAAGCAGCCCTGAGCCATCTTTGCTTTGTGGCAGGGTGTGTTACTCTGCTGAAAGAGGCCACAGTGATCAAGGAATGCTGCTTCCACTGAAAAAGTATAATTCACAAGAAGGGCAAGATTTTCCATGAGAACATTACCCAAAGCATCTTACTGTCTCTGCCAGATTGCCTTCTTCCCTCAGTGCGTTCTGTTGCTATGTGCTCCCCAGTCAAGTCATGCAAGTGATCTAACGAAATGTAAAAGTAAACATGATTTCTCAGATCAGGCTACGATAATTAAGATACTTTGTGCGTTTATATGATGTGCTGGACTGGGATGTAATTAATAGGTAGAAAGAGAACTTAATTCAGCAGAGTTGTGATTGCTGTGAATGACCAAGCTATCTTTCAGTGTAGAAGAAGGTTCCTCCAAATAGCTAGACTAATTATGTCCGAGCAGGAAGCCTGCAAGGGCCTATTGTAATCGTAGGATTTCTTATTATCTTTCTTTCTTTTTTCCGTTTTTCTTATTATTCTTTCTTTCTTCTCTGTTGCGTCTTTGCGGGGCAATTTGAGGACTTTGCCAAGCCCCAAGATGCACACGCTTTTACCCAAAATTGTCCCACGCGTGAAATGTTTGTTCTTTAATGTCGTCTCCTGTGGGCGTGGCCAAACCTCGTAGCCACGCCCCCAAACGTGAGATAGGCCGATTTGCTCCAAACTGAATATGGTTGATCTTTGTCAACCACCAAACGGCTCTATTGGATTACATTGGAATTTGGATCAACAGCGCCCTCTAGGACATTTCAAGTGCTCTATCTCCCTCATACATGATCGGATCTATTTTAAATGTAGTATATGTCATCATGAATCAATGCTGAACATGTTGGCACACTCAACTGATGACATCATTTAAGCCCTGCCCACTAATAAAAAAGTGAGTGCAGCTTCCATCTGGATAGTCAGATTCCCCCAAGATTTGAATTCTTCTCACCAGACCAGAACTCTGCGAGACCGAAGATCATATGTCATGTCGCTCGCAGTGTCACCTAGTGGTGACATTTGGAATCAAACGGCGGCCCCGTTGGTGGCGTGTAGGCGGCGATGCCAGGCTCCGGCAGTTGCTGCACAGGCCGAGCTGCACTGAGCTGCGAGGGCCTTCAATACTGCTTGCAGCTTTAATTTAAGTTGTTTCTTCATGATGATGGCAACAACTCTTACATGTCTTCCCCCAACTATTTAAAATTGTCTTTGCAATATGATTCTTTCCAGCATAATTCCAACTCTATAAATTGTGTCAATGAAAGTATTCCTGTACAGTCCTAAAAGCACTGACTTATCTATCCACAAATCCACAAATTATGTAACACAAATCCTTTAGGATTTCAGGTATTTCATACAGTTCCATGGCCACAGGTGTACAACACGTGTAGACTGCTTCTACAAATATTTCTGAAACACTGGGTCACTCCCAGGAGCTCATTGAATTCCAACTTGGTACCCAAATAGGATGCCAGTCATTAAATTTTCATCCTACTAAATATTCCACGGTGGTATTATAACAGATGTGAAGCAAAAGGGGAATGATCAAAAACTGCTGTAGGACATGTAAAATCATAGAGCTTGGCCAGAGGATGCTTAGGTGCATAGTGAGCAAAGTTGCACAACTTTCTGCTGAGACAGATCTCTAAGCTTCACCTGCATAGAGTGCTTCATAGAACAGGTTTTAGCCAGCAGCTTCATCCAAATCTTACATCAACAAGAGCACTGCAAAGGAAGGAAACTGGTGTAGTTTTGGACTTTGATCAACATTTTGAACACCACATAAAACCTGTTACTAAATCCGCTTACTATCATCTTAAAAACATTGCCAGAATAAAGTGTTTCGTGTCAAATCAGGAGACAGAACAACTCGTGCATGGCTTTATTTTAAACTTGGATGACCTTAAATTTTCTGCTTCTAAATTCAGACAAGACAGAAGTTGTCGTCTTTGGACCGGAGTCTTTAAAAAAGAAACTGCTTAGTCAATCACTTAACCTGGATGGCATTAAATTGACCTCCGGTAATAAAGTAAAAAACCTTGGTGTTATTTTGACCAGGACATGTCATTTGAATCCCATATTAAAACAGGTTTCTAGGATTTCCTTCTTTCATCTCCGGAACATTGCCAAAATTAGAAATATCCTGTCCAGGAGTGACGCTGAAAACTAGTCCATGCATTTGTTACTTCAAGGCTGGACTATTGTAATTCTTTACTATCAGGATGTCCACAAAATGCAGTTAAACGCCTTCAGCTGATTAAAAATGCTGCAGCAAGAGTTCTAATGAAAATTAAAAAGACAGAACAAAGAAAATGGTGAATTTCACAATGAGGTTACTGTCGTAGTCCAGTATTACCGGCGCTCCGGTGTTCGCACGGTAAAGACACAACTTGTGAGACACGGCAGCCTCAGCACTCAATACAATGTTGCATGCAAATACAATTTCATAACATCAGACTATAAGTGGCGATTCTGATCGCACAAAAAAAAAATCCTATCTCTCTCTACCCTGCCCAGACTACTCCTAATAAAGAAATCAAAGAAAATAATAAAGGATGGGTATTACTTTGTGGAGCAATCCTTCAGGGCTGCCAGCGTGAGGGGAAGAGGAGGAGGGGGAAAGTTGGAAGTTAACGTGAGTCCACGGTTAACTTCGGGAAGAGCGGTCAATCTTCGTCCTTTGGCCTCCTTGGCGAAAGGGAAAAATATGATCTGACCGTCAGCAGTCGACTAGAACAAAAAAAACAAGGTGGCGATCCGTCTCCTTGAAATTCTGTGGTTTTTTGGTTACATGTTAAACTAACACCTTCGATCGGTAAAGTTGAAATTTCTGGCCTTCTTATTCCAGGAATTTCTGTCATGAACGTTCTTTTCGTTGGCCAACGGGAGAATGTAAGTCCACGCGGGATCTCGTCTCCAGAGTTACTGCTCCAGTTGCGTGGTAACCGTGTCGAGGTCCCCAGCTGAAAAACAAGGTTTAAAGCGTTCGCCTTCCATATATAACCTCATGTGATGTCAGACCTCTTGTGACGTCAGACTTGAGACGTCCCCGTCCTACCCAGTGCCCACTGGGATTTGTAGTGGCGGACAATACTGGATACAAAATGGCCGATGAACATGTAGCTACAGCAGACAGGCCACTTGATGTGTTTGACATAACATTATTTAGTCGAGATTCTGGATTTATGAAGTAAAGGAGGTTGGATTACACTAACATAGTTACACAGCAGCTACAGTATCGACATTATTAGGCAAATATTAATTTAATCTGTCAACAATTTTTTGAATGTTTTAAATGGTGGCAAGAAATAATGTTCAGCACTCAAAGCTTTGTTATCCTCTTCAGGTTAACACTGAGAACGGGACAAACAAACAATCAGATTAGTTTGTGAAATATTGTAACAACAGGTAAGAAAAGGTGAAAAGCTTCATCTTAAGCATCTTATCCTTTCCATTCATTTTTCAAACTGGAATACAATGTTCTTGTTTTTCTTAGTAGCAATTATTTCTATGTAAAAGGAGCAAAAAAAGGAAATTAACTAAACAGAGACATTCTGTTCACACCTAACAACTCCACATGTATTAAAAGTTAAAATAATAAAACTTTTGGCTTTTAATGGGCAACGGGATGATGCTGACTATAAATAATAATGGGCGTGATATGGTGTAAAAGATATTTATGAGATTTGTTTGTATTATTCATTCATTTTTTACCTGTTACGGCCTTTCTTTGGCCTGTTCAAAGATTAAATACAGTCCAATAACCATTCATCAGCTAAACTTATACGAAGCTGTTCTAACATCAGATCACAGACGTTGTAGGTGTAAAACAGGACACTGAAGGCAGCCTATCGTTCGTAGCTTTCAATTTTGTTGTAAAATAAGTCAAACAGCCGTTTCAGACATTACAGATCATACACTAACTTTGGCTTGTTACAACTGATAACCTTATTTGGCTCAACTGTTATTTAAGGAACATGTTAGAATGGTGAGCAATCACTCTTAGGTACTCTGCAAATTCATTTCATTACAAACTAACTCATTTAAACATTCTTTTTGCCTACTTACATTGGATCAGCTAACTGATCCAATGTAAGTAGGTATTGACAACAGAGGGAGGTCCATCAGAATGTGGAGCAACAGGACGCAGGGACAGGATTGTTGTTTATAATTTCTGAGTCAAAGCTGTTGTAACTGCAATGGGTGGGCCATTGCTTTTTAAAACCTTTGCATTAATAATTTTTTACTCTTAGATATAAAACCAATTTAAAAAACTGAATTTCACTGCATTGTTTGATTACTAGGATCAATTGGAATGTGTGCACTTGACCTCTGTCTGTATGCTTTGATTGAACTGACTTTGTAAAGTACCTTGAGATGATATGTGTTGTGAATTGACGCTATATAAATAAACTGAATTGAATTGAGATCTAAAAGGAAATGTCATTAAAATTCATGACAAATGACCCAATACTTTTGGCACTATAGTGTAGATTATAATACCAAACTAATCTACTGGTAATCTTAGATATATAACATACATAAAACAGAAACATATCAAATGTGTCCGCACTATTATGATCAACTTTGAGCTCTGTTCAGCAGCCAAACTGATCCAAATATAATAATATATAAAGATTTGGGTATTAAAATTATATGATGCAAAATCTCCAGCATACTGACTGCCTTTCTACATTGTGGTTAAATGCCGTGCCTTGCTGATGTAATGGAGATGATAATTAAAATTCTCAGCACATCATCAACTCATCAGCATTTTATCAGCCGGTTATAACAGTGCAACATAACATGTACTGTTTCAATTGCAAATGCAAATTGCAAATAGCTCCCAAACAAATCCAACTGTTTCCCCAGAAAAGGAAGAACAAACTAAATTAACCCCTCCTGTTCATGTGTCACAGCAAAAAGATCATCCCTAAAAAAATAAGAGAGAGGGTTTAGCCTGAATGAGTTATTCCTGTGTCTTTCCATATTTTTATTCCCTTTGCACAGCAGTGTGAATCATAAATCCTTCAGATTACAGCAAAATTACAATCTGATTTTATGCCCTGCCATGGTTATAAATGAACAAGCTGTGTGTCATTGGTAACAAAATAAAATCTATCACTGCTTCTGCTCGGGGACAGAGCCAATATGCTCTCATGCTGGTTTGCCAATGAGTCAGTGTCTCAGATGAAACTGGACTTCACAGCACCAAAACACAGTGACATGTCTTTAGAACGGCAGGAAGTTGGCAGTGGCAATATAAACCCACAGTGTACAATATGGGTACATGTGAATTAAAGCAACAGAGCCTGCAAAGTGTGATTAGACATGTTATACAATTATTAAATAATATGAATAAGATATTATTGGGGGCTGCATGGTGCAACAGTGGGTAGCACTGTTGCCTTGCAGCAAGAAGGTCCTGGGTTCGATTCCCGGCTGGGGGTCTTTCTGCATGGAGTTTGCATGTTCTCCCCGTGCCTGCGTGGGTTCTCACTGGGTACTCCGGCTTCCTCCCACAGTCCAAAGACATGCCTGTTAGGTTAATTGGTCACTCTAAATTGCCCTTAGGTATAGGAATGAGAGTGTGCATGGTTGTTTGTGTGTCGCCCTGCGATTTGACTGGCGACCTGTCCAGGGTGTACCCCGCCTCTCGCCCATAGACTGCTGGAGATAGGCACCAGCTCCCCCGCGACCCACTATGGAATAAGCGGTAGAAAATGACTGACTGACTGACATATTATTGGCTGAAGATCATACCCTTTTCAGCTCTCTGAATGTCTCTGGGCTCAGGAGCTAACACTCACATGAATTCATTCAGTGTTGCACATTGACAGTGTCAGTACACACTTTTATGCTATGTTTCTGTCAGTTCTGAATGAGCCATTTCTAAATTTAAAGAAACTGACTTTACATGTTCAGTCCATTTCATGCGTCTCTATGTCTTTGTTTAGGTCAGCCTCTGGCTTCATGTTTGATTTATCTTTTCCTTTTCCTGTTTTCTTATAAAGACATGAAGATTCTTCTTCATTGTGTTTAGATTTATCCTTGCAAAATTGCTTAAGCTTAAGCTATTTAGATGGATAGTGTCTGTGAACATCATTCTTTAAGTTTTGCTACAGAAATGGATCTAAGGTCTGGATTTTCACTGAATGTTTGTAACACATCGATATGCTTTGACTAAACTGTCACATTACATTTGATGAAGAAAAGGATCCCTGCAACATGATGTTACCGACCATTTTTCACTGTGGGAATGGCGTGCATGCCTGATTTGCACTGTTAGGCCTACACCTCTAAACCATTTTTCCTGTAACACACATCTTTAATTTTGCTCTGTTTGACATGAACACCTTCTCCTTAAGGCAAACTGTACTTCAACAATGGCTTTCTTTGTGCCCGTCTTCCATAAAGTTCTGATTTCTGAAGTGCTACAAATCAGACAATTGTCTTGTCAATAGATTTTATAACCTGAGCTTTAAATCTCTGCAGCTCCTCCAGGGTTCCTCTTATTGCTTCCATGATTAATGCTCTCTTTCCCCAGCCAATTACTTCAGGTGGAGAGCCATGTCTTGGTAGATTCGTAGTTGTGCCATACCCTTTTTATTTTAAGAGGATGGACTGAACAGTACTCCATGAGGATAGGTATATACTAGGACTGGTATATTTTGTAATATAACCCTGCTTTAAACTTATCCACAACTCTATCCCCACCTCTCTGGTGTCTCTTTTGACTTCATGATGCTGTTTGTTTACTAGTGTTTTCTAACAAACTCTGAGGCTTTCACAGAACAGCTCCATTTATACTGAAATTAAGCACACAGGTGGGCTCTAAGTAGGGGACTTATGATTTTATTTAGGGATGTCAGAATAAACAAGGCTGTATGCAAATGTATGCAACAGTTTTCTGATTATTATTAGCTGGAAATTTAGAAAACTAAGTATCCTTTTATTTTCTTTTAATTTAACCCTTATTTAACCAGGTAGGTCAGTTAAGAACTTATTCTCATTTACAATCCTTTCCTTCCACGTCCAAATTATTGCTACTTAGTGATTAAATTGAAGTTTGTGTTTTGTAAACAGAAATTCAAGGGGTATGAACACATTTGCAAGGCACTGTTCATGAGAAAATAAATATTTGTCAGCTTTATTAATACCAAAACAACAAGCAAGTCTATGATGGAACTAAGATGAAACTTGCTTGCTCATCACAGTTTGTTTACGGTTTTGACTTAGAAACATTGCTGTTTATGATAATGTTTCATGACATTTTTCCTTGCCTTTTTCTGCAGAGGAAACCAACCATGTTGTTTTCTGTGTTATCCAAGCAGCTGTGATTTGCTTAAATAGAAGCAAATTAGTCGTTTTTTCCTTTTAAGACAGAGTGTGAAATAACAACACAATTAAAACAATCTTTTGAAAAGCTGCTTTTATACTTCTTCAATAGAAGCTATAACTTTAGACTATTGGAAACCTGGTGAAGTTAGGCATAAATTAATCAGACTGTAGTTTTCATTTCCATTGGGAGGTTGTCATTTAAGAAACACCTTGATATTTCACTGTGAGGAAGAAAAAGAGCTATGACATTTCAACATTTCGGCAGTAACCAGAATTCAGGTTCTTTGAGGCTCACAGTATAAATTCCTCACTGGTAGTTAATAAAAGGTTTTGACACTAATGGTACATCGTGATCAGTCATGCTTAAATCTTTGCAAACAATACAGCACTGATGTGGTTAAGAGACAAAAAAACTTTCCAACAAATATGAAAGCTGTCAGTAACATCTACATTTTTAAGAAATCTATAATAATTGCTTGCAGCACTGTACAAATTGAGATTTCATTAAGTTAGTGCTACTTATAAAAAAGTATGGGAACCACTGCCCTGTAGGAAACTTTTAAGTTCATGTTTAATAGCCCCTAAGGAGAATCTTTCTTTAATTGTTTCATTCTATTTTGTGTTCTAATATCTACATGAAATAACGTAGATATAAAAAAATGTCAAGCAGTAACCTTTATATAAAGTAATCTGAAAACATTAAACAATATGTTTAAAAAGTGACAAGCATCTTGACTCATCGCTAAGAACAGAACATATAAAGGTCAACAAGCTGTAATTACTGATGAGTCATTAAAACCACATTGAAAATAAGTAAATCTGAAAACATTGTACAGACAAGTTAAGGATCCTTTCCCACTATAGCTGGCTGGTCCACTTTAAATGAACCAGTTTGTGTCCTGTAACCGCCGCTGGTGTGAAATTGGAGTATGTCCAAACCATTAAACTCTGGTGTAGTTTTTTGACATAAAATCCCATTAAAATATCGGGAAGTTTGTGTTTCCATCGCGACAACATTTAAGACCAGACAAGATTTAAGTAACGCGTTTGTTTTAAAGTAATTCAAAGTTACAAATAATGTGCTGATTTTAATTATTTCTTTCTAGTTGTACACTATGACAATGGTTATGTTTATGTGTAATTAAGATGTTTATGGTTATGTGTAATTAAATGTTCAAAAATGGACGATAGAAAGAAGGAGACCTTAGTTGAATTGTAGAGATGGATGGTAATTGGTGCAAGGGCATGAAATCATATTTTGTTGGGAAACCCCAGGGAGTTTTGGACGGCCCCTTGGGGGTTAAAATGGTTTAAAAATAAAAGAAATTGTGTTTTATATCCCCCAAAACCCTTCCCACTGCAGGGCAGGCAGCAAAACAGTAGTAGTAAAACATTAAAATGTTTTGTTTTTGCACTACAAAGCCATGCTTCTTTCTGTTATGTGAAAAAATTGTTTTAAGGCCTGTCATGGTAAAAGGGAGAAAAATTATCCCGGAGTAAATTTTTAAAAAGGGAAGAGCAAAAAAGGGCCTTAGTTACGGGGCTCTTTAAACAAACGGAGGGTTTTGGGAAAGTACCCAAATTTTTTAAAGGGGTTTCCGGCCCTTTAATTAAAAAGAAAACGTTTATCCCCCCAAAATGATTTGGGGAAAATTTTTTCCTTAGCTTTCCCCCCTGGGAAAAGAAATTTGAATTTTTGATTTTTTCAATATGAGGGGTCAAACATTGTAAAACCCCCTTTACAGCCACAAAAATTAAACTGTAGTTTGCGGGAAACGGATGCCCTCAGCAAAGTAAATGCCCCGTTTTTCACAAAGTGAAAATAAATGTTTGGGTTTTGTTTTTGATCCACATGTTTGGGGAATTCCCCCCCAAAAAGGACAAAATCAGGGGTTTTTACTGTGTTTCCTTTAAACATGTTGTCAAATTGTATCAAAAAAGAAAAAGAACATGTATCATGAACGTAAAAGGTGTACGTTTTTTTTTCTTTCTTTAGTGTGTATTTTTTTAAAATGGGAAAATTCATTTGCATCACATTTTTTGGAACTTCGAAACCCCCCCCAAATGCAAAGGCATGAAAAGGGAAAAAATTTTAAATATTTAGACTTTTTAAGTATGGAAAGGCAATATTTTAATTGTAATTTGGGGGATTTAAAATTGCCCCTCAAAATTTTTTCCAGGCAAAAAAAAAAAAAAAAAAAAAAAAAAAAAAAAGGGGGGGGGGGGGGGGGGCGGAAAAAAAAAAAAAAAAATTTAAACCGGCTTTGGGAAAAGGGGAATTTGCAAAAAAAAATTTAAAATTTAATTGTGAAAAAGGGCTTTTTATTTTTTTCATAATGTATCTTTTGGGGTTAAGTTTAGTGTTCTCAGAAACAGTGATCAATTACACATAATCTGTCTGAGCCTTTCTTCAAAATTGAAATATAGATGGGAAAGGACTTTGGCTATTGAATAAAAAAAATGTGCAATTTCTTAAAAAACCCAAAAATAGCAAACAAAAAAAAACATTGTGGGGCAAAATGTGCCAAATTTAAATAAAAAATTCAGCGCCCGAAAACAAAAATCAAATTCAAAAAAACTGGAAGACAACGAATTATTTTCCCTTCCCCCCCCCCAAAGGGCCCAAACTTTTATTTTGGGCTACACACACCGAAGGAGGAAGGTTTATTTCCCAAAAAAGGGGGGGCTTTTTGGGCATTCACAATCTCTGTTAAAAACCCATTTTTTTTAAAGGCCCCTTTTGCATATTTTTCCCGGGGGTTTCCAATAATTGTGGAATGTACTGAAGCACAAGAACATAGGTTTACATACTACCTGTGTCACACTGTTGTGTTTAAAAGTTTTAGCTTTAAAATGACCCCTATATGGGCACAGTTTTACAAAAAATAACCCCCCCCCAAAAAAGGGCCCCTTTTTTGCCTCTCAAATTTGTGGCAAAAACCCATTAAAATTAACTTGGGACTTTTAAAAAAATATTTTGGTGGCATGAGTTTTTGCTCCCGGGAATGAAAACATTTTAAAAAAAAAGAGGGGCCCACTCCCTAAAAAAACAAAGTAAATGCTGGTAAAATTTTTTTAATTTTATTTATATCCTTTTACAAGTGAAATTATTTTAAAAGCCCTTTCCCCTCAAAACACTGTCTGTTTGAAGAGGCTCCAAGATGATGCAGTGAGACCAGTTTTTTAATCATCGATTCAGCTAATAATTAGGTAACTACTTGGAGGCACACAAAAACTGTGTATAGAGCATTGAACTATCAGCACAAGACGGTAAGGCCATATTTAAGTTTGGGGAAAAAGACAAAGTGAAGTCACTGCATGTTCTTTATTCAACCCTGACACTGTAGCATGCTGTACATTTTACATCCTTTGTCTCAGTATACAAAAACTACATACATACATGACACGACTTGATGGTTTTTAAAAATGTCCTAAATGTTTTTACAGTTAGACCTACATAAATGCTTTTTTAGATAAGCTGACATACATGGCTAGAAACCACAGTAACAGTAGGTTAAGTAATCATATGAAAACGGACAAACAAAACTTTTGTCAATATGCTGCCTTTCCAGTTTGATTGTTATGAAGTCTGATATTATTTACAGTGAATTTCTTTGTGTGCCTGGATTCCTACTGGTTTTCTCTTGTCAATGTTTTAATATCAGTATAGTTGAGAATCTGTTGCCTGACTCAAAGAGTATTGCACAATTTTTTGAATACAAAGGGATGAATATTGATGCAAGTTTAAGTTTTCTGCTCCCATTTAAAAATGTTTTGCACTGTTAAAGAGTTTGGCCATTTGTGTTAAATAAATTACACAAACCCTGAAAGCAATAAAAAATATATTTTAATTTTGGGTTGTTAACACTTTTTGCAAGCCACTGTTTGTTAATAATAAATAATAAATACTTTAGAGAAAAATATAAAAAAATATATTTGCTATAGCAGTTTTATACTTGATATCTAACACATAAATGTATATGTAATATTTTAGATTGTAAATAAAATTAGAATTGCATTCTTTCTCTGTTTGGTCAAATTTTATTTGGGCTCTACTGAATTATCATTTCAGTAAGTGAAATTTTCAAATATTCCATCATCAAAAATTTATAACTTCCTTTATTCTTGTTACTCTGAAAAAAAATAAGAAATGTTTCGATGTAATTACTAAAGCTCTGACATTGTTTGCTGAATCTGAATAAAATTATTGTGTAAATAACTATTCTGAGATGATAATATAAACATAGTGATCTAATTTAAATGGAATATTCAGCATAGATGCAATGAGCATAAAAATGTAAAACCCTCAATGTATTATAATGGGGTAATGAGTGTCACTACTAATGCTTCTGGTCATATCTGTGATCTGTCTTGAGCCTGGTAAAGCTGAGTGTCTGACCTCCACTTATGTGTGCCTTTTGGTGTCCTTTCAGGTTCCAAAAAAATTTGCAAACATATAATTTCACATTCAACAGGTGATTTTGTCTTCCACATCCCTGTACTTACTGCATTCTGCTGCTACGTTTGCAATTCTCTAATTACATCACAAAAAAAACAGGTTGTGACACAGATGTACACAAATAAATAAATAACTGATAATCATCGAAAAACTTTCATTATATGATAGTTAGAGATTTAATGCAAATGTAGGATAGGGGGGAACTAAGTGTTGTCAGAGTCTTCCATATTTACAGTTCCATGGCAAAATCAGCTGTTTCCACCTTAATTGTCAAGTTGAAAATTCAAATTTAAAAAAAAAGGTAACATTTTGTACATCAACTTTCTTTAAAATCTGTTGTTTAAGAAAATAACATCAAGCCCACTGCGGAAAACAAATTTGCAGGCCCCACCAGTATTCAGAGACCAATTATCAGATGTGTGTAAAAAACAGGAGACAAGTTGGGACACAGGAAAGAAAGGATGAACAGCAGCAGAAATGACTGCCAGGTAAGTAAGTAGATGTTCCCCAGTCTCACCTTCTGCTGCCTTTCAGTCTGGAAACTGGTGACCCACCAACAGGTAGAGGCCGGCATTGTGAGCTAGGTGAGCTTCTGGTGGAGGATGTCTGGGTTGATGGTGTTGAAGACCAACCTGAAATCCTCTAACAAGATCCTGGCGTACATCTCTGGGTGGTTGAGGTGGTGCAGGAAGAAGTGTACACCTAAAATGACTGCATCATCTGCCGACCTGTTTGTCCAGTAAGCAAGCTGCAAGGGTTCCTGCAGGGGGCCTGTGATGTCCATTAAATGCTTTATCTGATTTAACCCCATGATGGTGTATTTCTTGGGGACTGGGGTGAAACACGAAGGAACGTCACACAGCTCCATATATGGAAGATGGGGGGCAGTTGTACAGCAGAGGTTCTCAGGCATGAGGGTGGAGAAATGATCCAATCATGGAGCTTTCCTGGTCTTCAGACACTGAAAGAGTCTATTTACATTTCCTCAGAGATCTTTAATTCAGGTAGGAGGTCTGAGGAAAGGAGGGTGGTTGGAGCTTCGGGAGCTTTTGTGCCAGAGTAATGTGTGGATGTGTTGGTGGGAGGTGTGAAAGGCTACTTTTCATACCTGCAGTAGAAGATGTTGAGGTAGTCTGCCAGACAAGGATTCTGGTCAGGGTTGGGGGATGGCCTCCTGTAGTTAGTGATGTTTTTCAGACCCTTCCAAACTGTGAGTCAGAACTGGGTCGTTAGCTGAGAAGCTGTTTTTTAGCTTCTTGCTTTAGCTTCTCTTTGCTGCCCTGATCTCTGTAAGTTTATTCCTAATAACCAGTCCATCATTATCATATGCCAAGCTAGATGGTTATTATCAGCCAGACCAGAACAGAGTGCATATGGTACAGTAGAACAGTGGAAGGAATTAGACTACAGCGACACATATTGTACTCTAAATAACTGCAACATCATAAAGCAGCATACTTGATGAGACCACTGAACATATAGAACCTATTTTCAAGTTTTGGACTTCCAAACTAAACAACGTTAAACCCATTACCTTTCAGCTTAACTACACTGTAAACCCACGTACAAATGTGACTTTACAACATAACATGACCATTAAACAAATTTCTGAAGCAAAGTACAATGTCTGTGTACTTTTAATCCAGATATTTAAGGTTTGGCTAAGATGCTCTACTGTACCTGGTTTGGTACAAGTTATCATCAGAACCTACTATCAGAACCTCATCAGAACCTGCACATTTCATTTAGAGTCACTTGTTAGTCTCCTGTTCACATTGTTTCTCAGGTTTTGGTTGTTTGGTGTGACTCATCTCCTGTATGTTGGTTTGCATTTTATCAGGTTCAGGTTCATACATGTTTTGAGATACATCCAGCTGACTAGACTGTGTAATGCGCTCTTCGGGCTGTGGTTCATTTACAGGCAAAAGATGTTTTTGAGCCTGTATTCTTTTACATCCGACTCCACCATGTAAGAGCAAGGTTCAGCACATGTCTTACATACTACTCCAATCTTGCGGTGTCCTTTCTGTGTTTGTAGTCTCACCACTTGATTTCGTGTCAACGGACTAAACTTCTGACTGGACTTGTCATGGTGCTGTTTTTGAGCTCTGCGCTTCTTTGTGAGCTTGGGTTTTGATGGCAGTCATTACGTTTGCTCCTGGTTTTAGCAGTTTTTTACATACTGGAAGGGTTGATCGAGTTCATCTTGATAACAGCCCCTGTGCTGGTGAGAATAGATAATTATCTCGTGGTATATTCCTTAGGTGTAAGAGGTTTAAGTAGAAATCGTTTCCATGTCTCTTTGTTGTTTCGAGAAGTCTTTTAGCACTCCGTACAGCTCTTCCACTAAGCCCACTTGACTGAGGAAACTCAGGGCTGCTTGTAACATGTTCAAATTCCCAAGATGTAACAAAGTCCTTAAAGGTCTGGCTCGTGTTAGGAATAACCTTTATTCATATGACTTGTAGCTGTTTTTCCCATTTATACCATAGTGATATAAAGTATAAGTTCTAATGTTTCCCTTTTTGTTAGAATAGGATAAGAATGGTCATCGACACACAGTACAAGGATAAATGGCCCAAGGTTTGTCATGAACGACCTGAGGCTGGGGCACTGGGGTTGATAGTGGAGAAACTGGTTTGATTAGAAAGCCACAGCACACTTAAATTAAGGATGGACAGCCGCTACTACACAACCTAACAGATAGACACCACAATGTTGACACATAGTCTACTGATAATCACTGAGGGGATGCACATCTTTTGCATTGTAGTGCCAGATATAAAACTACATGTGACCTTCTATCGGGGCTCTTTGTCATCCTTTTACAGACTATGACGGCCCGAGACGGGAGCCTCAGCGCTGATCTCTGTAATCATTCCTCTGCCTAATTTAGATTAAAGGAGCTAAAAGTTGTAAACTGTTTGAGAGTCGTTCCTTTAAGAGTCTTTAGAGTGTGTGATTGCTTCTGGGGACCAAGGACCAGAGGGGCTCCGAGGCGTCTGACCGCCAACAGGGTGCGGTAGCTCGGACACTCATGAACTGGGTACCATTGTCTGAGTACAAGCTTGAGTTTGCTAATCAGTTAGGCTGATGTTAGGATTACCAATTTGTCGACTTCAAAACACCCGGAGTAAGAATCCACGAGCACCAGGTGATGGTCTTTGTTCCACTCAAATATGTCTGTGGCTGTGATGGACCAGAGGGAAATCTGGAATTTGATGTAGTTTCAGTGGTAGTTTTTTGTTGGTGAGGCTCAAGACAGTTGCAAACACTGCATGATTTGACTTTGTCCTCTATGTCAGTTTATTGACAACCAGAACACACTGTCTCTTGCTCTCCTTTTTGTAGATTCCATGCATGGATGTCCTTTGTGCAGTTCCTGTAGGTAAACTTAATGCAGGGATGTTGGGATAACAGCTCTATTGTCTTTCATAATGATGTTGTGTCAGAGTCTGGGCTGTGTTGTCTCCCTGCTACTAACTCGTTGCCATCACCAGGTGCCGCTAGCCGATGGAGGTTGAGGGTGCGACAGGTGCGGCTCATTGCCTCATCAGCTGTGAAGCTTAAGAAGCTTAATAAGCCAACTGAACTATTCGGGACCAAGCCCAAGCGTTTACACTTGTTCAAAAAAAATCTGATTTGGGCCACATTTGCCTGCAGTGTGAACTATGAGTCTGAACTTGCATTTTTTTGGATTCAGCTTGAGATTTACTTGTCCGGCAAGTTTGAGTACTTTTTTTGACATGCTCCTCAATTCCTTTTCCTCCCACTAGGATGTGTTCCATAATTACTGCACATGGATATCCTGCAAAGATCTGCTCCACGGCTCTTTGGAAGACCTCAGAGGCAGTGTGGATGCTAAAGGGCATCCTCAGGAATTTGAATCTGCCGAAAGGTGTTGCAAATATGGTGAGGAGAGATGAGGCATGATCCAGTTTAATTTGCCAGAAGGAGCTCTTTCCATCCAGAACTAAGAAAACAGTTGCTCCTGACATCTGAGCTGCTGCTTCCTTAATGGTGCGCATGGGATGGTGAAGTCGTATCAATGCCTTGTTTAAATCTCTCGGATCTATACAGATGCAAACCTCATCCATATCTGTTTTGTGTGTGGCGACCATGTTGGACACCCATTCAGTGGAATCCTCCAATGGCTCAATTACTCCTAGGTTCTGCATTCCCTTGAGTTCGACTTTTTTCTGCATGGGAACATGAATGCGCCCTGGAGGGTTAATCACGTTAGGGGTGAGTTTCATTGAGTAGGTGTTGGAAAATGTATATAAGTTATCATTGTTCAGTTTAAATCATGTTTATGTGTGAAGTTCTACTATAGTTCAGATGATTCTTATGATTGTTTTCTTAGTATGAAAAAGGGTTTGTGGAAGGTTAAGGAATGCGGTCT
The DNA here is from genome assembly GCA_036173005.1 of Crenichthys baileyi. Classification (NCBI taxonomy): domain Eukaryota; kingdom Metazoa; phylum Chordata; class Actinopteri; order Cyprinodontiformes; family Goodeidae; genus Crenichthys; species Crenichthys baileyi. Next base: position 390,866 of record JAHHUM010002934.1, on the reverse strand, counting down.
GGAGTGGATCACTCTCTGGACATGACAAACTTATACCATATATGGGAATGACTACTCTTTTAGGTTGAAATCTCTGTAAGAATTGGCTGAACTGATTCCCGCTTTTTGCTTGTAGGAATGTGAGTTGTAAATAAAAGGCTGGTGCAAGGATTTTCCCTTTGTGAGAAAGAAGTCGCTGTTATGGCAGAGGACTGTCTCACCCTTGCAAGTCAGCTTTCTAACTCTAACAGTAGGGTACTGGGAGGTCACCAACTTCGTCTTTGAACGTGTCTGCGTATTCATGAAACACTTTCTGTATTAAGGTTCCCTCCTGATCAGTGTCAGTGTGGAAAACTTCATTACTGAAGAATGTGTCCAGTGAAATCACATTGCATCTAGCACCAGTGTCAACTTTTGTTGACTAGTGTCAGCTTTTGTTGACAATGGTGCAGTATCGTTCTTTTTATGACTGTCCTTATTCTATAATTTCAATTGTAAATCTCTCATCACTGTCTGACGGAGAGTCTTCTGACATTTGATTCACCTGTTTGCCTCTTTGGTGTGGCTTTGCAGACCTGCACTGTTTTCTGAAATGGTTGTATCTTTTACAAATGTGACATTGCTGTTTATAAGCAGGGCATGGGTCCTGTTCAGCTGGATGTGAACCTACACAGTTTTTGCAGTTCTGATTGTTCAATGGGGGCTTATCTTGTTTTCTCCAGTATTTGTTCTTGCTGTGTTTAACCTGCACAGCATCTACACTGGCAGATGTGACATGCTTTGGTGTAGAGAGAGCTTTCCTGTGCTGGTCTTTGAGCTCGCATATTTTGCATATCATTACTTCTTTAGTAAGTGTTAGTTCTGTCTCTTTGAGAAAGGAGCATCTGACGCTGTCACTGCTTACTCCACACACCAGTCTGTCTCTTATTAGCTCGTCTTGCAGTGCACCAAAGAAATGGGTTTTTGCCATGTTTCTTAATGTGCTCAGATACGCTGCAGTTGTTTCACCTGGTTTCTGTTGCCTTTTGTTGAATTTATGCCTTTCCATTATGACATTACTCCCTGGGTTGCATATCTCTTTGAATTTCCTTTTTAGACATGCTGGGTCCCCCCTCAACTCTGCAGGTACTTCAATTGTGCCTTCATCTGATATGACTGCGGGGGTATACGTGAATGATAGCTCTCTTTTGATGGCCTTAGGTCCTGCTAGGAGTATATAAGCCTTCGTTTCGTCATTTTTGTTACTGTGTGGCAGCGGCGATGAAAAAATCATACTCTAGCTAGAACTTACGCCAATTTTCAGCGATGTTGCTTTCAGCTGACGGGACTAAGAGCAGGGACCAAGAAAGTCAGTTCCAGGCCAAAAAAGGCAGTAATGGAAATGGTCGCAAAACGGGCTGAGTGGAGTGGAGCCGGCCAAAGTAGAACCCATGGAAACAGGGCATTATTCTGTATATGTCATGATTTGCAGATGTTTAAGTTTTGTTTCGAGTTTTTTCTTTGTCAGAATTGTTTATGTTTTCCAGGTGGTGCTTCAGTTCATTCCTGTAGGTTTAGTTTTTTATTTGTTCTGTTTATGCTGCATTTTAGTCCTGGCACTTTTGTAAGATTTATCCTTTGGTTATACTGTTTTTTTTTTTTTTTGTCTGTTCAGCTCATTCATATTTTAGTTACCACTCCCTGCAACAGTCAGCTCATAATCAGCTTCATCCAGTCCACCTGCACCATGCCAATCATGTTTTATGTTTTTACCTGTGCTATGATCTGTATTTAATCTGCTGTTCTGTCTCCTCCTCACGAATACATAGTCTTTGCCATGTCAAGTCTATCCATGTCCGTTCAACCAATGCCATGCTTTCATATGTTCATGCCTACATCTGCTACCTCCCGCCTGTTGTAAGTTTTTGCTATTTACTTATTAAAGCATTTTGTACTCACCATTATTCTGCTGGCTGCCTGTATGCATTTTAGGTCCACTCCAAGAACCACTTCCTAACCGTTTACGAGTATAGGGCTTGCTGTTCTAGAATATCAGTGCCAGAATTCAAACCTTCATCTACTGGGGTTGGACAATGAAACTGAAACACCTGTCATTTTAGTGTGGGAGGTTTCATGGCTAAATTGGACCAGCCTGGTAGCCAGTCTTCATTAATTGCACATTGCACCAGTAAGAGCAGAGTGTGAAGGTTCAATTAGCAGAGTAAGAGCACAGTTTTGCTCAAAATATTGAAATGCACTCAACATTATGGGTGACATAACAGAGTTCAAAAGAGGACAAATTGTTGGTGCACGTCTTGCTGCAAAAATCATAAAACCACGACTGCTCAAATCACGGCAGAATTAAATGTGCACCTCAACTCTCCTGTTTCCACCAGAACTGTCCGTTGGGAGCTCCACAGGGTCAATATACACGGCCGGCTGCTATAGCCAAACCTTTGGTCACTCATGCCAATGCCAAACATCGGTTTCAATGGTGCAAGGAGCGCAAATCTTGGGCTGTGGACAATGTGAAACATGCATTGTTCTCTGATGAGTCCACCTTTACTGTTTTCCCCACATCCAGGAGAGTTACAGTGTGGAGAAGCCCAAAAGAAGCGTACCACCCAGACTGTTGCATGCCCAGAGTGAAGCATGGAGATGGATCAGTGATGGTTTGGGCTGCCATATCATGGCATTCCCTTGGCCCAATACTTGTGCTAGATGGTCGCGTCACTGCCAAGGACTACCGAACCATTCTTGAGGACCATGTGCATCCAATGGTTCAAACATTGTATCCTGAAGGCGGTGCTGTGTATCAGGATGACAATGCACCAATACACACAGCAAGACTGATGAAAGATTGGTTTGATGAACATGAAAGTGAAGTTGAACATCTCCCATGGCCTGCACAGTCACCAGATCTAAATATTATTGAGCCACTTTTCGGTGTTTTGGAGGAGCGAGTCAGGAAACGTTTTCCTCCACCAGTATCACGTAGTGACCTGGCCACTATCCTGCAGAAAGAATGGCTTAAAATCGTGTATATGTCATTCACAAGACAAATTGATGCTGTATTGGCCGCAAAAGGAGGCCCTACACAATACTAATAAATTATTGTGGTCTAAAACCAGGTGTTTCAGTTTCATTGTCCAACCCCTGTATTGTTCTCCACACTGCACCAGGCAGGTATTCATAACTGGCATAGACTCTGAGAGTTGTTTGGCTATTAATTCCTGATAATCAGGTGGTGCACCCACTTGGTAATTTTGATTAAAATTACTGAATTTATTAATCACTGCCTTTTGCACTTATTAATAATTATTCATAAACAAACCAAATATATTTTTGGACAACATCACTCAAGTTAATGCTGTGAATTTTAGGCCATGCCACTTTGGATCAGGGATCTAGATGCATGTTCTGACAACACACACAGGACGTCATTTCTGTGAATCCACTCATATGATGTTAAAAGACAAAGTCCTCCATAATGGGGTGTGGCAGCTATTAATAAAGCAGCAATGAACTCAAAGCACCTAATCATTAGTGGTGGCTCATAAGCAGTTCAGCTTTGCTTAATATTTTTCATTTGCGTTACTTTTTGTAACTTGACATAGTTTTCAATTGATTTTTGCTTTGTTTAAGATTTCCTTTTACTGGCAGTTATAATTTTATAATTTTATTAGTTATTTTTGCTATACTATTCCCTCGCCCACAAGACTAATTCGAGTGCTTGGAAATATGTCTGACAAAATACACAGACAATTTTAATGTGAGAACTAAGGGAACACCTTTCATTGCTCTTATTAAGGTAACATGGATTTAAAGCTGTACTCAGCGAGCTACCAGCGACATGTCTATCAGCCGACTGGGGGCTGACTGCAAGAGTGGATAGCATGACTAATTAACAGGCAACAATCAGCAAGTTATACTTGTCTTTCTTGATAAAGAGCAGAACAGCAACAAAAAGGTTTATTGTGTAATAAGCACTTGAAAACTGCCAGCATATTTCTGCTTAAGCCTGTTTATCAAAATCAAAAAACAAAATAAATTCTATAAATAGCACTGGTAAAGCGTTTGTCCTTAAAACAAAAGAGAATTAATCATGTTACATTTTTTTAATCACTTTGTTAATAACATGAAACAGTGAAACTTCTGTGCTTTAACTTAAGCTTATTATACCGTGAAATTTTAATATCTTCATATCCTTACTTCACAAAACAAAGAAACAAAAGTTCTTATCTTAAGCTGTTTAGACCCATTATAGATTTGCAGAACATAATTTTCCTTCTCCTTCTTCACCTCTATAACATTATCACACTTTTATCCCTTGATGAAATGATCATACCACACAGATATATCACCAAGCCTGCTCACCTGAGGGTTAAAAGGAGCACAGTCTTCGTACCTGTTCACACATCTGTATTTGGCCTTTAGTATGATGATGTTTGCGCTGTCATGCTCTGGTAAAGTATTAGCTTCTTCAGCTGTATGGATTTACTACCATGACACAAGGATATATGGTAGAAAAGGACAATAGTTTCATTATGGCAAATAAATCAAGACATGTAAAGGCAGAGAGCAACTAAACGTATGCATGTTTCTAATTCAAGTTACAACTGATTGTAGGAAACATGCTATTTATTGTTGATAATATTTTTATTGGAGAATGATGAAGCTTAGAGTAAAAAAAAAAACTCTAACTTTCCTCTGAAATGCAGGCATCATCCTCTGCTAACCCCTTGCTTGTTGTTTTTGACTCTCTCTGTTTCTCTCTCTCTAGTGTGACGTGCAGGAAGTGACTTTTGCTTGTTGGCTGTTTTTTAATTTCCCTCAGGTATAGTAGTAAAGTGATTTCCTTGCATTACCTAAGTAGTCATTATGTGTCATAACTTCTGCTCTAGTAGATTAAAGACAAGATTGAATAGAGGGCAATGAATAAGCTCACGTCTGTATTGCTGATAACCAAGCCAAAAAAAAAATAACTGCTGAGAGATACAGGAACACATTTACCCTTCAGTCATAACTAAGACATTTGTACAAAACAAAACAAAACAAAACAAAACAAAACAAAACAAAACAAAACAAAACAAAACAAAACAAAACAAAACAAAACAAAACAAAACAAAACAAAACAAAACAAAACAAAACAAAACAAAACAAAACAAAACAAAACAAAACAAAACAAAACAAAACAAAAAAACACACAAAAACACACAAAAAAACTAAATCTGGCTTATGATAGCACCTGCTAATACAAGTGAAACATGGCACAAATGCAAACCCTCTGAGTGTATGAGTTTCATTAGGATGGAGCAGGAACTTGGTTCTGAAAATAAGTTTAACCCAGGCGACTGTGTCTCGGTGGGAAGGGTATTTGTCTTGCAATCCAAAAGTTGTGGGCCCGATTTCTTTCTGCTTTCTTTTGCCACATGTCAGTGTTCCCCTGAGCAAGGCCCTTAACCTTAAGTTGCCTGCTGCTCTGTGTATCGGTGTATGACTGTGTGCACGTTTGTGAGTTCAATTGGGTGAATGTGGGTCTAGTGCAGAGGTCCCCAAGTTTAGTCCTTGAGAGCTACTATACAACAACTTTTAGATGCATCCCTTCTCCAACTGAGAAGAGTAGCAGGATAGTAGCTCTCGAGGACTGACTTGAGAACAGTTGCTCTAATGTAAAGCACTTTGAGTGGTCCGGCTGATGAAAAAAGTGGTAAATAAATTCAGTCAATTTACCATTACAAACCATTGTGAATGAATTAATAAACTGACAGTGACAAACTGGCATTTAAACTTTACCTTCAATTCCTGCAAACCAAAGGACCATCTAATCAGTCAACAAACCAACCAGCTCACCAAACAGTCAAAGTACCAGTCAGTCCTATAACTAACCAATTAACCAACTAACCAAAAGCTCATCAGCCAGCCATCCAAAGACCAGCAAACCAACCACCAACCAACCAATCAACAAGCAGGCCATCCAGCCATGCCAACCAATCAAATAGTCTTCGAAAAAAAGATCTACAAAAAATGCCCCCAAGCTCAAACATGCAGAACAAAGTTCAGCTCTGTCTCTCCTCATACATTTGCAGGTATTCATTGTAGGTAAAAGTTATTTAACTCCAAGCAGCAAAAAGCCACCTGTCAGTATTAATATTGCAAATATCTGCTTTCCCTCTGACCTCAAACCCTGCCATCACTTACTAATAATTTTGTATCTTATCAGTCAATTAGGCTAAGATTGATTTAATTAGAGAGGTGCAAAGACTAAAATTCAACCGCTTTGTGTCTGGTAGACAGGTTCCTTTATTGTATGGCTAATGGTGTTAGCCTGAGCATAGGCACCACAGAGGATGAGAGTGACCCAGATAATGCAGTAGGGAATCCAACATTAATCCTTTTCTGAGTAGGGTCAAGGACACAAGAAATAAACACATCAAACTGACATTGACAAAGGACCTCGCTTTGAACAGTCTACCTGGGAAACCACATATTTTTATGGTTTTACTCACTGTATTTGGTGTAGTGTAAAATGCTATGTGAAATATTGTAGACAAAATAAGCAAAATCATTTATTTTATTAATCTCTGTCCTGTTATGTGAGTTTGTTTCTAAAAGCACTGACTTCACTCTGGAGGTAAGATACAAGCTGCTCATAATTAGTCTACATATATGTAACCTCTTTACCTAAAACACTTCCTGTTTACTGAACTATATGCAGTAAAGACACTTCTTTTGTTGCTCATTTAATTTTTTTTTTGGTAATTTTCACATGTGAAAGTCAAGCTAATTGCTACTTAAAAGAGGGCCAAGTAAGTGAGTAATTTGAAACAACTCTTCTAATTCAAAGCAATTCAAGGGACTTTACTCGTTTTATACCATGTCACTATTGAGTATGACAGTTTTCTATGTTGATACTATTTTATTAATTAAACATATGTGCAAGGTGCTATTGCAAATAACCCCTTGACAAATTGTCAGCACATCTACAGACAGAAAACTGAGTAAGAATGATTTTCCTAGTGCACAGAGGAAAAACAGTTGCTTCTAGAGACAGGGTGATTTCTCATCTAATCAGATATAAGGGATTCAAAGCTACAGTCACACTGTTTGCCATATTGCCATCCATTCTGGAGTATTGAAAAACAAGTGTTATGCGTGTCTGAGTATGAGGTAATGAAGTGGATTTTAAGTGTCACATCTTCAAAGTACTGTATGTATGAAGTTTTTGATGTGACCCATTTCAGAATAGCTCATGTGTATTGGCATCAAGGGTAATGAATTAAAAGTTTTATACAGCATCAGCAAAGGGTAACTTTTTATTTGCTATGATATCACATTCTTGTGTATTTCTTCTTTTCATGTCTAAGAGTCAACTGACTGTTTTAAAATTAAGTTGTAACGATCTCTGACTGCCCCCTAGAGGCCAGATAATTGGGTGAAATATGAAAAAAAGTACAGTAGGCTATCAGTATTAGTTTCAGCTTCAAGCCTTAAGCATGTTGAGCTGAGTGATACTTCATCAGTGCATACAGTGACTTTAGATTAAGCTACTGTTGCTGTGATATCTGAGTCGCTGTTGCATTGATTCTTCAGCAGTGGCAAACGTGTGTTATACGTGTGTGAACAAGCCACGGCACTCTTGACACAGAACTTCTCGACATGCCCAAAGCATCCATGACAGCAGGGTTTACCTTGTGAGAGGATTACAAAGTATAAGAAGCACAGTAACATTTTTGGTTGAGAAAATAAGGGACAATGTAAACAACTGTCTCATGCAACAGTTATGTGATGTAAACATATTCAGGACAGCATTTATTAAACCTGTTTAGGGTTGGAGTTGTTACAGATGGTGTAATTTCCTTCTGAAATAAGGCCTTATCCAAGTAGCTGTTCGCATGATTTCCCATAGAAAATTATTTTGTGACTGTAAATAAGGGGCTGACTACTCTACTGCAAGAACAAACTGTAAATTATTTTCAGTGAACGCCCTCTTCTGAACATCTTCCCATCTTCTCAACGTCAAACTCACATTGATTCTTAGAGGACTGGGGAGAGACTGTATGTTTATGTATACATGTCAAAGAGAATAGTTGAGTGATTTATTACAAAGAGCACACTGGGTTACTACCATTGTTTCCCAGACAAACTTCCCCACATTCAAATATCTCAGGTGTTCACTAAATATTACAGTCTCTCATCTATTTTTCAAAGGAAATTAAAACAATACATTCCCAACAGTGCTGGCTTCTGAAGAGAATGTAGAACATTGTGTTTAGAGTATTAATTTTGAAAAAAGGGCTGGTCAAAACAATAAATGTCTAATAACCAGAACAATAAGATACATACTGAGGTAAAGAGGCTTCCAGTAAAGTACGAATATTAATAGGATCAAAATAAATTAGTTCTTGTAGTTTGAGGTTGTTTTTTTTATTAGTTTTTTGTTGAGATATTTTTGGATACTGAAACCTACATGTATCTGTCTATTTAAAATCTTATAGAATAATTTTAGGAGATATATATTTTTTATATACTGCATATCCTCAATCTCTCCAAGTGCGACAGCACAAATGCTAATTCTAAAACACTACACACATATATCACAGTGTGCTATTTCCAACAGAACACCTGCTTCTGTTGCTGTTTGTGGCTCCATGATTTGTTAAGTCTGCCACAGCTGGTTGAGGTTCAAAAAGGAGCAGCTTCAGTTTTATCTGTGAAGGGAGGCTGAGTAGGGAAAAAACAGAAGTGCAGGTTGTTGCAGACCTAAGGGAGAAAAAACTGCTGTTTGCAAGGTGCTGCCCTGCTTCCATAACCAACCCCAAACCACGGGCTGACAGCCAGTCAGGTAAAAAAAAGCACAGCTTTAGTAAGGAAGATAACTGAAAAACAAAACTGTGCTTGGAAATTTGACTCCAACTACCGCTGATGTGGTGGTGACTGAGCTCTCACACAAACATTTCAGTCATACCTGCGTGCACATTGAGGTGTCATTTAACTACATCCAATGCAAATAGTGCAGCAATATGCATGTATAATCACACTGTTTTTCCACAAACAAAAAATGAGAAGCTGACATACGTTACCTCAGTGAGCGAAGTGAGGTATGGTTCCTGGGAGAGAGTCAAAGATCATTCTGTTGGTGCCATCTGTCAAGCAGGTTGGCTACAAAGGCTGTAGAGGCAAGTGTCCCTCTCACTCCCTCCTCTTCACTGCCTCAGTTTCAAAACAAAGTCCCGTCTTAGATCAGAGCGGAGAGCCACGCTCCACAAGCAGGGGAATCCTCTATCAGTCTTGAAGCCAATCTGAAGCAGCTTAAATCCCCAGTGAGAATAAAGAAAGATGCACTACTCTTTCTGACTTGCTCCTGTTCTATCTGCCACCGCACAAAGCCCTCTGTCCTTGTGTTTCTTCTGTCTCCTTTGCTTGTTTTCCCTCCCCTCTCCCCTCTCAAATCCAGCTCCTCTCACACATTCCACGCTCTCGCTCACTCTGGCAAAGCACACTTTACCCGCTGAGGCTCGCACGGACACACAAACCCCCGTCCTGTGCAGACAAACATATGCAGATACCACAGATAAATAAACACATTGACACACACACACATTCAACTCCTGCACACAGTGTTTGTGGAAAATGGGGCTTGCTTCCGCCCACAGTTGCAGTCACATATACTATCTTAGCATTGTATGTGTTTCTGTCATCAACATGATCTGGAGATAAAAACTGGAAGCCCTTACAGCTAAGAGAAACACATGGTTGTTGCTTTTGCTGTTAAAAGATTCACACACATTCAACCAGGAGAGTTGTGTATGAATGCATCTTAACAGAACTGAGGTAACCACTGCTATGATGTAACAACCAATATCATGACAGACCTGAAAGATGTGATGATTTCATGAGCAAATCCTATTTTCTCATGATTACATAAGACATGCCAAATTACATGTGCGTACGTGTGTTTAAGAATACAGTATACAGCAACTCAAGCGTAACTGCTCGCTCTCTAGAGATGTTCTATTTTCAGCCTTGCGTTGTAATGCACAACAGAAGAAAGAGGACAGCAAGACGCTATTATGAGAATCTCCGTTAAATCTGCCCCCTCCTCCTGACATCACTGCTGCCGCCACCTTCTTATCTCCTTCTCTCCATGCTGAAAGCCTCCACTCTTAAGGGAGAGCAGCAGGGGGGGCGTCGTTGTCTGAGAGATATAAATAGTCTGCAAGTGACCTGATCCATAGATGCTTAGAGCAGTTAACAGCAGGTTGTAATACAAAAATGTAGTTAAATGTAGTAAAAAGTAGATCTAACATACATTAGATACATACATTTATATACATATATACATACATATATATAAATACATATATATATATATATACATACGTATATATATATGTATATATAGTTATATTTATAACTGCATATTATATATATATTTATTATTTATACATCATATACTAAATAGTATAAGATTAGATAGTGAATAATATAATACTAAATTATTATCTATAATCAAATAATGTATATATATATAGATACACTATAAGATAGATATATATATCTTATGTGTGCTGTTGTCAGTCCCGCAGGAATGAGTCTTTTTATTGTGTATTATATTATTAGTATTTGAAAGAACACAAAAAGACTAAAAGATTATTATTAATATGTAAAGCATAGCATCCTAATCTGTAGATTATTTCAAGGTTTTAAAAGTATGCATAATGAAAATAAAAAGTTGGCAAGGTTGCCCACAGGTTGATTTTGCTGTAATTAAACTATATTATGGTTATATAGGTACAAAAAACTCTACTTCTGAAACAATCTCAGTGTTGGAAGTGAAAAAAAACATCTATAAAATATAGATAAAACATACTTCTATAAAATAAAAATCTCTAAAGTGACTTAAGATTGATTTAACTGCTGAACATACAGCAGTGCCTTATTTTGTTAAATTCAGTTTTTTAAATAGTTTTCAAAAGCAGTTTGCTATATCACTTATCACAAATTTGTGGGTTATAACAAAGCTGGAAAATAACTAAAATAAATAAATCAGTCCATTGTCCTATGATTATATATTGATACTGTTTGAAGCATACCTTTTACTAAAAATGTGTATTCTTGTTCAATATTAGTGCATTCCAGCAAGAAAATGAACTCATGGTAGATTTAGTTTGGGGAGGGGAGGGGGGTATAATCTGGTAACTTGTGCTACATTCATGTGCAGCTTTACTTCTTCAGCTTAATTAAAAATGGATTTGGACCAAAGTTAATAATGTGACCTTTATCATATAAACTATTGTGCCAGGGTGGATACAACAGTAAAACACAGTGGCTTGTTGAGCCATGAATGATTTGGAATCATAGAGACAAAGAGACAAACTCAAAATTTATTTAGCTTTTTTTTAAATACTTTTTTTACACTTTACAGTTCTTGTTCATCATTAGTAAGAAGATTATATAAAATGTCTGAATCGCTGAATAATAAATGACTGATAACACACCCTAAGAAATTCAAACTTTTCAGAAATCTGACAGCAAATTATATTGAACAAATCTCCATTTTCCAGCACTTTAGAACTTAATAATTCTACGGGCTTACATTTGTAAGATGCATGTGACAAGTAGTTTCAAGCCTATTCTCTCATGCATAATCACAAAATAACAGAGAACAAGCCTTTAACTCTTTCTAGTACACCATTTTTTCCAGCAGGACACCAGAGCATTATTATGGGCCCACGAGGGAAAACCTTCCTATAATACCATGACAACTTGATCATGTGACCATGAAATAAATATTATCAGGACCCCAAATCCTATGAGAGACTTAATGCACATTAACTGTTTTTATGATCATCTTCCAATATATGTTTCATTTGTCTTACTAATTTCAAAAATTGCTCTTGTCTATTTTGAATGTTTAAAAATGAATTAGTTTCTATATTATTTCAATTAAGTTTATTTATATAGTGCAACTTCAAAACAAATGTATTATGCTTGGTGTGCAATCAGGATCCTTATATTATTTGATATTTAATTAAATAACAAGTTGGTTTGTCAAGGATTGTCCTGGGAATACCAGTCCAATGTGGTGATGGTATTAGGACAATTCAATTTAAAAATACTTTGTTAATCCCAATGGGAAATTAAATGTTGATGTAGCTCATATTATGGAGGTTTCTTCAAAGAGCCGTTGTAGATGCTGATGCCTGTGGACAGGAAGGATCTCCTGTAGCGCTCTGTCTTACAGCACATCTGAAGAAGCCTCTGACTGAAGACACTCTGTTGTTGTAGGACAGTCTCATGAAAAGGATGCTCAGGGTTCTCTATACTGTTCTTCATTTTATGAAGAATATTTCTTCGCACAATGATCTCCGGAGGTTCCAGAGGAGTCCCCAGAACAGAGCCAGCCTTCTTTATTAGCTTGTTGATCCTTTATAAGTCCCTGGCTCTGATGCTGCTACCCCAGCAGATGATGGCAGAAGAGATCACACTCTCCACAACAGATTAATAGAAGATATGCAGCATCTTGCTGCAAACACTGTAAGACCTTAGCTTCCTCAAGGAATACAGTCTGCTCTGTCCCTTCTTGTCGACAGCTTCACAGTTGTATTTCCACTCCAGTCTATTGCCTAGGTGAACACCAAGGTCTTTTTACTCCTCCACCATCTCCACTTCTTCTGCCATGATGGAAATAGTGTTTGACCTATTCTTGTTTTTCTACAATCTACAATCATCTCCTTTGTTTTATTCACATTCAAGATGAGATGATTGTTTCTACACTATGCCACAAAGTGGTCCACCAGCTCCCTGTACTCAGCTTCTTGTCCATCTCTGATCCACCCCAAAACTGCAGAATCATCCGAGTATTTCTGCAGATGACAGGAGTCTGTCTTGTACTGGAAGTCTGAGGTGTACAGAGCGAAGAGGAATGGTGAGAGTACAGTCCCCTGTGGCGCTCCTGTGCTGCTGACTACCTGGTTAGACACACAACCCATCAGTCTCACAAACTGTGGTCTGTTTGTCAGGTAGTCTTTGATCCAGGAGATTGTTGAGGCATCTACCTGAGTCTTCTGGAGTTTCTGACAAAGCAAATCAGGTTGAACTGTGTTAAATGCACTGGAGAAATCAAAGAACATGATTCTCACAGTGCTGCTGGCTTTGTCCAGATGACAGTGGGTTTTTGAAGCAGATGTATGATGGCATCTTCAACTCCAACTCCACAGCGATGAGCAAATTGAAGGACGTCCTGATAGTTTATTGTTTGCTTACTCAGGTGGGCCAACAGACGAAAGAGCGAATCATGCTCTGGCATTACTAAAATTATGCAATATTCTTATTCAGTGTTATCTATGTTTGACAACCAAGTTTTATCTTACAGAACCTGAATTAGGTTAGATTAGTCTTATATTGGGATTATTAATCTGACAATATTATTTAATGTTAATATTTTAATATTTTATCAAATAATATTTCGGTCTGTTAAGGGTTGTCCTGTGAATACCAGCCTAGTAAGGCGATGGTATTAGGACAATCCATTTACATACGGTGCAAAAGGCGACGTAAACTCTGCACAGGTCGCCAGCCTATCACAGGGAAATACAGAAACAACCATGCACACAGAATTATACCAAAGGGTAATTTAGAGGGACCAATTGATATAACAGTAATATTTTTGGACTGTGGGAGGAAGCTGGAGTACCCAGAGAGAACCCACTTATCCATAGGGAAAGCATACATGCCCCCTGGCCAGGGTTTGAACCCAGGACATTCTTGTTGCAAGGCAACAGTGCTAATCTTGCGTAATGATACAGCCTTAATAACCAATTTTGAAGGCAAAAGAGTGTGATAAAAATAATACAATATGGCCATACATTGTTGAAGGCATACAATGTTTTTAAATGTGTCTTGAACATTTGGCTGTAAAACTCTTCATAACAAATCCAGTAACATAAATGTCTCTAGCAACTGTGCTGCCAATCTTTCAATTATGTAACCAGAATTATTTTTTCACTTAAAGGATCCTGGGTACTGTATGCAGCTCTTCTTCAGAGCTTCTTCATGCTTTGACTAAAAAAAACACTTAAACAATTAGAAAGTCTGCTAAAATCCAATGAACAAGATTGTTGTCGAAATCATGCTCACTGCTAATCATTAGATTGGTTTACATAGCAACGAACCACTGCTATTTAGAATATATACAGTGAGAGGAATGTTCTGACTGTTGTCTTTGCTAATGCTACAAACCGCAGTTGAGATTTCCTGACCTACTTGGATTCTCTGGATGGTGTCCAGGAAGGGATGCCATCTAGGAATACCATTGTTCTACCCGGAGGCGTGTAACTGGCCAGAGCAGCCTTCCCTATCTGAATCTGAGTGGTGTTTTCTTATTGGGCTACTGCGCTAGGCAATGGATGTCCATAACAAATGACAGTTTTGAGAAGAAAAGGCTTCACTAGTCTAGTTTGTTACAGGTTATCTTGGATCAGACACTGGTGATTGATTTTGTAAATGTATCACAGACATGTCAGAGTACAGTCATGTGAAGAGAGGGGCAGAACTGATAATTGATCACTAACTGGTTGTGAAGTTAGCATGATGGACCTAACATGCCCACAAGCCCATCATGCCAAACAATACACTCGTAGTAGAGCCTCTTCTTCTCTACATTAAAATGACTGCTTTAAGGTGGTTCAAGAATCTCATCAGGATTGCTCCTGGGTGTTTTCCACTGGAGGTTTTCGGGGCACATTTTCTTGGGGGCAGACCAAGATTGCACGGGAGGGACTATATATCCCTTTTGGATTGGAAACGCTAGAGACCACCTGAATGAGCTGGACAGTATCACTGGGGAGAAGAATGTCTGGATTTCTCTCCTGGTCTTGTTGCCCCACGCAACCTGACTTTGAATAAGCAGAAGAAAATGGATGGTGTCAGAATAAAAGGGCACTGAATGTAAATGTAGATTTTTATTTGTAAAATAAATGTTAAAGCATGTATTCTTGTTATTCCAGTTCTCAGTTATGTACAGCTTTGTGTTAGTTTATGACATAATTCCCAATAAAATACATTTAAGTTTGTGGTTGTAATATGAAAAACTAAAAAAGTTTAAGGAGTATGATTACTTTGGCAAGGCACTGCATGTTTTGTTGGGTGCACTCAATGGATAAAGCATGGTCTGAACCAAATCAGGAGTTAATTCAATTCAAAAATACTTTATTCATCCCAAAGGGAAATTAATTGTTGTGGTAGCTCATATTATAAAGGTTAACAGCTGCAGCAGAGGTTTTAAGTTTTACTTTGGTTATATAACAGCCACACAGTTCAAGAACAAGACAGAACACATTAATATTTCATATGTTCCTGGCCTGGTGTTGTCCTGATTTACAAGATTTCAAAACTGGAAGTGATTTCCCACTTTATGGCCTCTGACAGTTAAAATACACTGCTGAATGTATGTGCTCATTAGACAGACCACTCCACACATCCTCTGATAAATAGGCTGCAACAAATTTTTGTGGCAGGCAGCTAAAACTGCTGCACTTCCTTTAACTAGGCTTCCTTCTAAGCCTGTCTTTTATTTCCATTGATTATTCAAAACAACGAGGCAGTGCACTAAAAGCATCTTTTCATTTGTAGTTTATGGTATATCTGTCCCTTGTGAGTACGGTTAAAAAGCAGTTTTCATTTTCATCCTGCACATACTATACCTTGGGAGTTGGGGTCCAAAATGCTGTCTGTGTGTGCACATGCTGAAAACCGAAATTTGTTTGGTTTCCATCAAGCAAGAAGAAGAGTCTGCTCAGGCAGTTGGGTTAGACTCTGTCCTCACGATGACCCAAGTTCCTACCTCTGTTATAAAACAACCTTTTTCATCTAAACTTGGGGTCTCCAAGGCTGCTTAAAATAAATTATATATTTAATTTTAATAAACGATATATATTTGTCCTTTATAGGAACAAAGAATAAATCTGTTGTGCCACCATGTGGTCAGCAAAATGCACCACACTAACGGATACAAAAATGAATCAATAAATATTTGAAGAATGCAAAATAGTTTTTATTTAAATGCCTTCTATTTAAATCTGATACTTTTTTTATTGGTCTCTGCTTTCCTCAGAGGAGAGGAAATGCCTCAGGAGGGTCTGACCAAGCCATGACCCTGGAGAATGTGTTTTATCTTCAAACTGCACTGGATGCAGAAAGCAAGACGGAGACTGAATCAATTTGGCTGCATTGTCTCATTAGCTGGGGCCCTTGGGTGAGCCGGGCTCCATGGTGATGCCCTTGCAGGAACAATGTGGTGTCATTTACAAGAGCAGCAAGGCAGGAAACTGGAAATGTAATTACAGGTGTTAAAAATTCCTATCTTTAGCTTAGTATAAAACAGGAAATTGTCATTTTATACAACCACTTAATGTTTTTCAAGATTGTTAGGATTGTAATTGAATAGATTTGCTCTTAAATTTGCCTTTTATCCTGCAGCAGTACCTAGGAAGGCTCCGGTACAACTTACAATTATGTGACAACGAATAAATAGACATGGATTAATTTTTTCTAAATGTTAACCTCAAACTAATAAGTTTTTGTTTATCAATACAAAAGTATTTTATAAAATATTTTTTGACCATAGACTGTGAAAATGCTGATTAACCTTCAGCACTTGGATCTGCTTTCAAACTCTCAGAGCCTTTCTCTGCCTTATATAGGAAAATATGTTTCCATGGTTTATGCTGTCTGTGAGCAGTGGAGAAGTACATCGTTATATAGACCGAACCAAGCAGCTACAATTTTAATATAAAAAACATAAATATTATTTTATATATATATATATATATATATACATATATATGACAAAGTACTGTATATAAGACAAAGTACTGTATTTTTCTGTGTACATCATCCTGTAGTAATAGTATTAAGTATTATTAATTGACTTAGCAGGCTACAAGATCTGGCTAAACAAGAGACCAGTAATCTGCACCTATTGAAATAATGCTAAGTAAAGAAATCTGATTTTATTATTTGCTTAGCTTCAGAAAAACAGAGCTGGAGTTTATTCAAAAGACCAAGGGCTTCAAATTGGTTTTTACTAGAATGTACATGGTCCAGTGAAACTGAAGCTTAGGACAGGAAACTACACAGTACAAGAAAACTCTGTAGCACTTCAGTAAGGTCAACTGTCCACTGTTCTTCCTCTGAAGGCTACAGTCTTTTGTGTATGTGTCACCCTGCTGTGGATGTTTAATGAGCACTGCTGTCTTGTGTCTCTTTTTCAGTTGTGTCTTGCTGGTTCAGAAGCCTGAAGGTGAACAAAGACAGAATCCTTGACGAGCTTATTCTTAAAGCTTGATCAATTTTGGAAGGATTGAGGATATGAAAAATATGAGTACAGTAACAGAGAAAATTATATTGTCAGCATCTCTTTATAGCTATGGCAGAATGTTGTGCAATACGTTAATCTAAACATAACAAAAATTTCAACTAGATGTCACCAGGAGCCCTTCATTGCTGTGGAAATCCAATCTCTGGATTTCTTTAATTCTCTAATTCTGCTTTAGATAATATTTTAAATATATTTCACATGATATTTGAAATATTTTCAAGATTTAATGCCAAAAAAACATTACAAAACTGATAAACTGTTTAGATTAATAATATCCCATACAGCAAAGCGCAGCATTGGGTTTTTACTCAGACATATGGCATAAGTGTTGGTTAACTTGTGGCTTGTGATCCAATAAATAGCTGTTTTCTAACCTTCTGGGTTGCAGTTTGTAAACAGGTCACCAGATAAACATCAACAGGGGGCTCTGAATTTGAGCAGAATTACGTTTTTTTGCTGTTTATATTATCTGAATCTAATTATCTTGGTGGGTAGCTTAATGGTGTCTGTGACTTATTGGCCTCACTGGTTTGCTGCCTTGCTCATTTGCTAAGGGAACATATCATTTATAGACTAAGCTGATGGAAGAGGGGCAGAGGGAGTGGGGTGAAGAACTAAACCCCTGGATGTTCACTGGTGAGTGAGGTGGTGTCCTTCTCCTGAAGTCGATCACCATCTCCTGCGTCTTACTGGTGTTCAAGCACAGTGAAGTAGTCAATGGTCCAGGCAGCAAGGTGTCCATTCACTCCTGCGTCCTCCAGTTTCCCCCGCAGCAGCACCGGTCTGATGATGTTGAAAGCACTTCATTTCAAAGAACATGAGTTGGTACTGGGGTGGACTGCTGGGAGTGGGGAGCAGAGTGGGGTTGGTGCTGTGTACAATCCGAATGTTTCTCATTAAACAAAAAAAAAATGTTGTGTCTTTTGTCTACATTATACATTTATGGGAGGCCCAAGAAGATTTGGTGGCCCTAAGCAGAGGCTTAGTTTGCCTATGCCTTGCTGCAGCTCTGCATATTTGGACCTTCAAATTATTTTTGGATGTCAAATATCATAGTATATGAAGTACAAGATTTTCTTCGGAGTACTACATTCATGTACATCAAAATTACTGTCTTCCAGAAAGATGACAGAATATTAATGAAAAAGAATTGTTTCAGACTTAATATGAGAAAGAGCATATGGACTGTTCGTTATTTTGTAATACAAAGAAGAAAGATACAGTATGTCAGATATTAAATAGTCTCAATGTATAAATTCAAGCAACTAATTCATTATTGACTAACTTAAGATATGCAGAAGAGTTTAACAAAGGTCTTCACACCTTCCAAGAAGGTTTCACAGAGCATTCATACATAAATTTGAAAAGTTCTATGCATCAGTGTTAGAAAGTGAAATAGACATTTTTTGGATGTGTTTACTCAGTCCTTTGAAAGAAAACAAATGTTTGAGAAAATTGCGGCTTTATTCACATTTTCATTCATTTTAAAGTTATTGCTCACAGTCTCAAAGTGAAGAGTCTCTCACTATTGCCAACAATCTTCCAATTAATATTTTTTCAGGTCAAAATAGAACAAAACTGGAAAGACATTTTCTTAAACCCAGATTAATAAACCACTGTTCCACTGTTTTGAACTCAGCTGTGTTTTTGGATTATTACAGAGGGCAGAATTCAGCTAAAATAACCCAAAGATAAATTCTGGGACCTGAAACTTGGCTGTGGCTCATTGTACAGTCACAGCTTTTGAGTATGTGCTCATTAGCATCCTCGTACAAAAAACAGCATCCATTGAATGTACTGCAGCGGAGACGAAGGCTGGAATTAGCCACAGCACCAAACTGCCATCATTTAATAATTTAAATCACTCTGTCCCAGTTTCACACAAATACATAAACAGCAGACATGCTTGTCCGGTCTATGTCCAGCTAGTGCCAATATAAGACACGTAGAGTATGCATACAAGTTTAAACAGCATCATTTATGCTTGTATTTTTTAATTTGTACACTGGCACTTTTTATTCACCAACAACAGAATTGTTTTGTCTCGGGCTATCTAAACTAAACTTGTTAACAGTTATTTAACAGATTGGATAGAATACATGCAATATAACATGGAGACATTAATTATGTTGCCAACTGTGCTTCTTCAAAAGTTTACTTGCATTCATCATGGACATTAATGTCAAAGTAAGTCTGGGCGTTTAATGATTCATTTGAACCATTATTTTTCCAGTGTGGAATTACTATACAGCAAGAATCAGGCTAGAAAAATGTTAAATAATTAAATAGTTAGTTCACTACAAAGTGAGTTTAACCTCAACATTGACTGTGATTGTACCAGCAATAAAGAACCGCCTGCTACAAAATCGACACCTCCAAACAAGAGTGAAATTTGCAGCTAACCACATGGATAAGCCAATGCCTCCAGGAAGAAGTTTTTAATATTAGAGAAGACTAAGATTGTGTCACCATCTAGAGGTGTTTATTATTAGTTTATTTTATGTTTTGCTTCTTCTATTGTTTATGTACATTTGTACTTTTATTTTCTTGTTAGAGCTCTGTTAGATATTTTCCTGGGTTTTCTTGTTTTCTGCTCAGTTCCATTCATGTTCATTAGCCTCCCACCCTCAGCCACAGCTATATGGAGTCAAGTGGATTCTGTTCACCTGCATTGCCTCAATCAGTCCATAGCCCTCACATCTTTCCCCTTCTATTTAAGGTTCTGTTGGTCATTGTTTCTCCACTGGAATATTCTGTTATTACATCAGTTTGCCATGCTCTATGTCATGATTCCTTGTGCCATACAGTAAGTTTTGTTTTCTATTTGTTTTAGTTAAATGAGCTTTTGGTCCAGCCCAAAAACCGCACACTATGACAGATTGAGGTATTTGGCCACAATGACATGAGGTATATTTGGATGAGCCAAGGTGAGACTTTCAGACCTAAGAACACCAACTGTAAAACATGGTGGTGGCAGTGTCATAGTGAGGATCTGTTTAGTATTGCACAAGGTGGATGGAGAAATGAAGAAAGAGCACTACCTCCAAATTGTTCAACTTCCCCTCAGATCAACAGGACAGTGATCCTAAGTAAACATAAAGCAAATTTTGGAAAGAATAAAGCTAACGTTAGGTTTTCTGGAATAAACCTGACCTCAATAGAATACAAAAAACTGTGGACTATGCTTTGGCATTAAACTGACCAGTTTAAAGGAGCTCTACCAATTCTGTTAGAATAACCTTCAGACACTGAGCCAGAATTATGCTGGTAGCTAATTTGTGGTGGCCACAAAAAATGCATTGTTTCTCTACAAATTGGTAAGGAACAGTTAACCAAATATTAGGGTTATGTATTTATATCTTAGAAACTGGATGCATATTTTAGACCCTATGTAGAATAGAGAAAATCTTCAGTAAATTTAAACTTGCATAGCCATCTCAAAAGATATTTAGTGACATCATGGTTCATCAAAGTTATTAGAGTTTTTTTATACTGTTACATCATTATTTGGTCAATGATAGAGCTCGTATTTGTGGTCAATAGATGTCACAGATATTCAGCTTGCCCTTAGTGAGTAACAGCAGCAGGGTGGCTGTCTGAACCGGGATGACATTTTTATTGCGTTATCCTGCCATAGACACAGCCGGCGGTGCTGCCACCACAATTATAGAAAACCTAAAATTGTGCCCTCCTGAGACATGCTTGCACCTGACAAGTGAGCCCATTCAGTGGAGCTCCCAGTGTCCTTCAGCTCACAGTTTTACAGTTAATGGCTGTCATCCACATTCCATATTAAAGAGGGATTAAATGTCCTGGTAATGACAACCTTCTCAATTTTTATCGGACGTTTGCAACAGTGAATCACACCACTATAACTACAAAAAGGACCTGATAAATCACTCTGTGCATTAATTTTATCCTTCTATTGTGAATGGAGAAAGAAATGCTGATCTGTGATTAGTTTATTCAGAATAAGCTGTTGGATAATGCAATACAACAGATAATACAATCAATCATTCAAACATACAAGACACATCATTAGATTTCTGCCCCTGTTATGGTTGCAGTTCAATAAAAGCCCAAACATTCCACCAGCCCCTCAGGGCAGACAAAAATCCTGAAAATTTCAGCCCACACCGAGTGTATGTTATAAGAAATCTGGCACATTTCACACTTCAGGTCAATCTCATCTCATTGAAAAACAAAGATTTTTCTGTCTTCAGAGCAGAATCATTCTTTAGATCATACCACATCACTAGACAGATGCCCCTGGTTTTCGAAACACTCTCACTGAGCTGTGTAATTTGGCTCTGACACAGTTGGCTCTCATCGCTTGTACCCAGAGAAAGACAGATTTGTGACATTGGATGGGCTGATTACTGTTCAACAGAGGAAGACATGGAGGCCTAATCACCATACTGCTGTGGCAGCCAATACCCAGGTTTCATATTCTACAAAGCCACAATTAGAGACTAATTGTCCCAGGTGAAGGCTTCCATAGCAACAGGGAGAGATGCCTGCTTTTTCATAGCAATAGTTCACACAAGGCTTATATGGAAATGTATTGAAATTTGGATGGGTTCAGAATCGTTTTCATTAAAACTTTGAAATGCGTTACTGGATTTAAGAGAGAAATTCTGTGAATTATTTGGCTCCTAATTTCCCATTTTCAAATTAAATGTAAAAGTTAGTTCTGTACTTAGAGCATTTTGCAGTTTTCTACACATTTACAGTCAGCTAAGGGTGTAGTACACATAAGTTTTATGAGAAACAACATGCACACTAGGCTTTTACACTTGTAGTTACAGTGCCTTGCAAACCTTTTGCGACATCATAACCATACATCTCAATGTATTTTATCAGGATTTTATGCCACAGATCAACACAAAGTAACGTTTAATTATGAAGTAGAAGGAAAATATAATAGTATTGGTAAATCTATTTTTTACATATGTTACAAATGAACACTATTTACTCTACTTTTC
The DNA here is from genome assembly GCA_036173005.1 of Crenichthys baileyi. Lineage (NCBI taxonomy): Eukaryota > Metazoa > Chordata > Actinopteri > Cyprinodontiformes > Goodeidae > Crenichthys > Crenichthys baileyi. The sequence continues at coordinate 368,540 of JAHHUM010002934.1, read as the reverse complement.
ACACTATGTAATGCTTGTATTGCAAAAGATGATGTATCTTTATTGAAGTTTTTCATACAGACAAGTTTCTGCCTGACTGTAACCAGACAGCAGCTGTATTGTACACAGTGATCTAGAGAAGTGATGAGTCTGATGAAGATTAGACGTGGCAAGTAGACTGCCATGCTGAGATCTGGAGAGAACACACACACACATGCTCACACACACACAAACAATATTAAAAACACTGAGGTTATAGTCAGCTGAAGTAAATTATCAACAAATATTTTGTTATTAATTACTTATGTTTTTCAATTAGCTTAACTACTAGCTTTTATGGTCTGGATTCTAGTTTAACAAATTCATTTTCATTATTTCTTAGTTTATGCTAAGACAATCCAATGCATGAACTGAATTATTCTTTGCATCTGTGAACGAATTAAACCATCCAGATGGAGCTCATTGGTAAGACTAACAAATATAAAAAGCATTTTTCTGATGTTATTAAGTGTCACACAGCAGCTTCAGAACCATAAAAACACACATTTATGCACAACACAGCTCGCTCTTATGTTGTTTTTTTGTAGTTGTTCCTCTGGTCACAGATCTGAAGTTCCACAAGGGGGAGCTTTAAGCAAAGCTTCACAACAGCTGCATCCACGGAAAGGAATTCACATTTCTCTGTTTTGTGTTGTTGCTCTGGACAACTTAGTTTTATTACCTTTAAATGCACCGATGTATATGGTTGTTTTTTTCTCTACATTTTATTTTATGTGCATTTAAGCTTTCAGCTATGATTAATTTCACTGTGCGAGGAAAATCAGTTGCCTTTAATTATTTTTTTCATCTGTCAAAGTTAAAAGAAATTATATTTTTTTCTCAGTTCAGCTTGTCCACAGCACCTGGGTTTACACAGGTTTCATCAGAGATTTCAGATAACGAGTAATCCATCACAAATTACACGAGAGCTATCTCCAATGAACACTAGGGGGTGCAATTATTTTAGCGACTTCTTTTACAGAAACCTTTGTGTGGCAATCTACTTTTATATACTTAGCAGATTACAGAAGGATTCCTAAAATGAAATCTGAATTAGTAATTATTGAGTTGAAAAGTCATGTCAGAGCCAAAAGTTTCATTTTTTCTTCTGCACTTAGGCCTGTTAGAGAGTGAAGGATTTCATGTTTGACTCAGAATAAACCCATATAATGATTTTTAAAATCTATGTATTGATTGAAGCACAGGTAGACTCTACTAATTATGTGACTACAGAAGGCTATTGATTGTAGTACATTTAATATTATTATCATTATTATTTTTTACCTGTCCTGTCTGGCAGCGAAGTACAAGAACAAGTAGAACATCACGCTAACGCTATAATGCCCCGCTAAATACATAAAAAAAACAAAAAAACAACAACAACTTTAAAACTGCTTTGGGACAATTTCAGTTGCAATGGACACGGAGACTGAAACGAAAAGGAAAAACAGAAGCAAGAAACAATGCAAAGTCAGACAAAAAGGAAAAAGGGAGAGAGGTAGAAAATAATAGAGGAGAGAAAGAAGGATAAAGGGAATACAAGATACTAGAAGACTGCTTCTACACCGGCAGAAACATATATAACAACAGCAATGTTACTGAAAAGTGCACGGTAATAATGAATGCAAGATGTACTTTGTGATAACAGCAGCTCAATATAGAACATCTGTGTATTTGTTAACACCTGAATCCAAACACATGTGGATTCAGGTAGCCACCTTTTGCTTTGATTACTGCTCCGCACACTCTTGGCATTCTGTTGGTGGGCTTCAAGAGGTAGTCACCTGAAATGGTTTTCAAGCCTTATAAATGGGGTTGGGACCATCAGTTGTGTTGTGCAGGAGGTGGATACAGTACACAGCTTATAGTCCTACTGAATAGACTGTTAGAAATTGTATTATGGGAAGAAAAAAGCAGCTAAGTAAAGAAAAACGAGTGGCCACCATTACTTTAAGAAATGAAGGTCAGTCAGTCCGAACAATTGGGAAAACTTTGAAAGTGTCCCCAAGTGCAGTCGCAAAAACTATCAAGCGCTACAAAGAAACTGGCTCACATGAGGACCGCCCAAGGAAAGGAAGACCAAGAGTCACCTCAGCTGTGGACGATAAGTTCATTTGAGTCACCAGCCTCAGAAATCGCAGGTTAACAGCAGCTCAGATTAGAGAACAGGTCAATGCCACACAGAGTTCTAGCAGCAGACACATCTCTGGAACAACTGTTAAGAGGAGACTGTGTGAATCAGGCCTTCGTGGTAAAATAGCTGCTAGGAAACCACTGCTGAGGACAGGCAACAAGCAGAAGAGACTTGTTTGGGCTAAAGAACACAAGGAATGGACATTAGACCAGTGGAAATCTGTGCTTTGGTCTGATGAGTACAAGTTTGAGATCTTTGGTTCCAACCACCGTGTCTTTGTGCGGCGCAGAAGAGGTGAACGGATGGACTCTACATGCCTGGTTCCCACCGTGAAGCATGGAGGAGGAGGTGTGATGGTGTGGGGGTGCTTTGCTGGTGACACTGTTGGGGATTTATTCAAAATTGAAGGCATACTGAACCAGCATGGCTACCAAAGCATCTTGCAGCGGCATGCTATTCCATCCGGTTTGCGTTTAGTTGGACCATCATTTATTTTTCAACAGGACAATGACCCCAAACACACCTCCAGGCTGTGTAAGGGCTATTTGACCAAGAAGGAGAGTGATGGGGTGCTGCGCCAGATGACCTGGCCTCCACAGTCACCAGACTTGAACCCAATCGAGATGGTTTGGGGTGAGCTGGACCGCAGAGTGAAGGCAAAAGGGCCAACAAGTGCTAAGCATCTCTGGGAACTCCTTCAAGACTGTTGGAAAACCATTTCAGGTGACTACCTCTTGAAGCTCATCAACAGAATGCCAAGAGTGTGCGTAGCAGTAATCAAAGCAAAAGGTGGCTCCTTTGAAGAACCTAGAATATAAGACATGTTTTCAGTTGTTTCACACTTTTTTGTTCAGTATATAATTCCACATGTTAATTCATAGTTCTGATGCCTTCAGTGTGAAGCTACAATATTCATAGTCATGAAAATAAAGAAAACTCTTTATATGAGGTGTGTCCAAACTTTTGGTCTGTACTGTATATACAAGTATACATACATACATACATATGGCAATCGTAACATAAATAATAATGATCATAAAATAGTATTTATTAATCAACAAGGTTATTCTCAAAGAAAAATTATCCTAAATTGGGAAAAAAATAAATCAGTTACCTGAAGGATGATGTATCTCCTTGGCCCTGTCAGCATTTTGCTGGATATTTGCTGGATTTTTTTGCTCTTTCTCTTTGTATCTTTGTATCTTTGCATTCCCTTCAGATCCTGTTTATCTGCTATAGCCAACATAATTTTTAGGCATAGGATTTTATTGCTTTTAAATAACATGTCCAATTTTCTCTTTTTTTAAATAAAACACCATGCCAGAATGCCAGTATGCCAGAAACAGGGACAGAGTTCAGGCGGGCGACCAGGAGGTCGTCCCCTGCAGGCACAGAGTTCAGGCGGGCGACCAGGAGGTCGTCCCCAGCAGGCACAGAGTTCAGGCGGGCGACCAGGAGGTCGTCCCCAGCAGGCACAGAGTTCAGGCGGGCGACCAGGAGGTCGTCCCCAGCAAGCACAGAGTTCAGGCGGGCGCTAGAGGCTGACATTTTTTCGGGAATCCCACGGGTCACGGGATTCCCATGGGAATCTCCCGGACGGGAGACAGCATTAGTAAAGATCACGTGATTGGGACGGTACAGGATAAAAAATGAACGGAAGCAGACGGGAGCGGGAGCTAACCAATAGGTGGGAAAATAAACTAGGATCAATTGTCTTTGGAAATGTAAAACTGACACTTTGTTATAAATTTTAAGAAAAAAAAACTTGGCTCGATGCCGCCATTGTGTAGTTTTTTTCCAAGAAGCATATACTATAATGCGAGTCAAACGAACTACACGACCCACAAGCCAACAGTGCTTCTGATCGATGTTTTCCACCTGCGTTCAGAATGGAGGGAGCAAACGCAGGTGGAGAACTGGACGTGGTAAAATTGGATTTGCAACGTAAAGTCAGAAGTAAGGACTTATCTATTAAACTCATAGAGCTGACAGGAAAGTCGCAAATATTACCGAACTTCGGAGAGATGAATGCAGCGTTGTTAACACACAGTATGCTGCTTGTAAAACGTGTTTAGTCGTAATCAAGTACACCATTGATTAAGGCAAACTTTTTAGACAAATTCTGGATTGAATCAGTCCTCCATCTATTCATTCGTCAAACGAAAAGTACCATCACGCGTCAAGTCTCATCTGACCAACAAAATTGCTCGCATGTGCACTAAAGATTTAAGAGCCTTTGCCACAGTAGAGGGGAAAGGTACGGAGACCGTGAGGAGACATGGGGGAATTTTTTTTTATTTCGTGTCCCCACGCAATGCTTTTGCGTTTGCTCGCAAAAGTTGTTAATCGCCTTGAGAAAGCTGTACATTTTGGAACAGCAGCACAGATGACAAACTGCTTACAAAACAAACAGCACTGATATGGCATTGATATGGTTCATTTGTCATATGCAGGTCAACATGCAGTTCACAAGGCCTGAAAGGCTTAAGATAAGAACAACCATTCAAATCCAGATAAAAACAAAAGCACTAATGGTGTGCAAAAAAAAAGTACACATCATACAGCAGCAATAAGCAAATAAAGTTTCACAGATGTGGTTTCGTGCAGTATTATGGTCCAGAGTACAGTAGTCTGACAGCTTGTGGATAATAACTGTCTTTAAGTCTGATTGAAGATCATTTTATTTAAGGCCGATTTCAAAATAAAACTCAATAAATCTCAAAAACGGGTGTAGTGTTTGATCCATTTTTGCAGTTATCTGGTTTGGAAACTATCCCACAAAGTATTGCGAGATAACGCAAAAAGTATTGCGAGCGAACGCAAAAGTATTGCGTGGGGACGTAAAAGAAAAAAAATTCCCCCCATGTCCCCTCGCAGGTTCCGTAGAAAGGCTTCATCAAGGGAAGATATTAAATAAATATGTTGTTAAATAGAAAAAAATTGAATGTACCATTAAATGTACAATTTATTTTAATACATCATTAAATATTAGGTGTACCACTAATTATGTCATGTCGTCTTTAAAATTATACTTAATTATTCAGTGGCACATTTAATTGCATAATAGTCCATTTCATGATATAATGGTACATTTATTGTTTCTAATGATGTATTAAATAAATAAATAAATAAATGGTACCTTTAATTTAATGCCACATTTAATGTTACATTTATTTCATGTTACATTTACTTGACTTATGGGACATTCACAACATTTATTTATTTAATGATGATTTTATTGTATTAATTTTGTCCAGTTTGACCCTTCATTCTTGGTGCCTGTATAGGAGGTCATGTCAGAATTTGAATCAGGTGTGCTGGAGCAGACACACATCTAAAACTTGCAGGGAAGGGGTCCCTGAGGACCAGGGCTGTGAACATTCAGGTACAGTTTCTAAATTGTGAAGGTAATGCCTTTTTGCCATTTTGTTGACCAAGTACAGTTCTCTTGCTAAGTGAACTTTTCTTTCGTTTTAGCAATTTGAAACATAAAAGTAATGTCATTGTTCAAAGGAAACAATCACTTAATAAATGAGTAAAATACAACTATGTACATTTAGTTTATTCCGCTAAGATAGGCATGGTCTGTTTCCTTGTTTGATATTTTATTATTTCTTCATTATTATTCTTTATAATTTAACTGGCCTTTACTACAGTTAGAAACAGGGACCTAACTGGTCCTTCAAACAAAGAAATTGCCAAAAGACTAACTGAAGAAAACAAAAATGGGAGTGGCACAGGAGTGGGAGTCGTTCTAAATGGGAGCGGGATGGGAGTGGGAGTCAATTTACCAGGAGTGGGATGGGACAGGATTTTTTTTTTTATGCTGGCCTGGGATTGGGATGGGACAGGAAATTTTTCTGTGGGAGCGGGATGGGACAGGAGAGAAAATCCACTCCTGTGTCAACCTCTAGTGGGCGCCAGTGAGCCAGGGCCTCATAGACAGGGTGTGAACCAGGGGCCTCATAGACAGGTTGTGAGCCAGGAGAACCCTCGGAGGCTGAAGCAGAGCCTGGCGAACCTTCAGAGGCCGAAGCGGCGCCTGGCAAACCCTCATCTCTGGGTTCAGAGGCCAGAACGAGGACAAACTGTTCCTTGAACCCTTCAGGAACAGGGTCCAACGGCACTTCCTCCTCGAACCCTTCGTCTCTGGGTTCAGAAGCCAGAATGAGGACAAAACTCTCAGTGGCGTGAGCAGGAGATGTGGCGTCGCCGAGACCCTCAGTGACGTGCGCAGGAGCTGAGGCATCGCAGAGACCCTCAGTGAAGTGCGCAGGAGCTGAGGCGTCGCCGAGACCCTCAGTGGCGTGAGCAGAGGCTGAGGCGTCGCCGAGACCCTCGATGAATTGAGCCAAGGCGCCCCTCTTATGACGTCCTCTGCGGCGTGTGGAGGAGGTTGAGGCAGACTTGGGGTCAGGCTGTGGTGTGTCAGGCCTGGAGTCAGGCAGTAGTTCCATTAGCACCCCCCATAGAAAAACCAGAAGGTGCTCAGGACCTGGTTGTGGAGGCAGCCCACCCACAGGCCCCTCCGGAAACTCTGCAGCAAGCTGTAGACCTGGCATGGACTGTTCTGCAGCAGCAGGAGCAGTTTGGAGACATGATGTCGGCTGAGCTTCAGCAGCTTTCTGGAGACCTGATGTGGGCTGCTCAACAGCAGCAGCAGCGCTCTGGAGACCTGACGTGGGCAGCTCAGCAGCAGCGCTCATGTGGCTTGGTGTGGGTGAAGGAGGACGGCAGTAAAACAGCCTTAATTACTGCCGTTTCATAATCCTCCTCCATTTGCTTGATTCTCTGCATCTGCTCAGGAGAGAAATACAGGAGGCTAGTCGTCCTGAGGCTCTTTATTTGGCGGGCAAAAAACCTTAATCGCTCCTCCAGCTCCTCTGGTGTTGCCTCAGAACATCGGGAAGACGGCATGGGCGGAGCTGCAGCGAGCCTGGGAAACTTTGCTGTAGCAGACGAAGGTGCGGGCTTACTTGCTGCAGCCCTCACATCGGCTGGCAAGGGAGTTACCGCTCCGGGCATGACAGCAGCAACCGTGAGAGACTCCTCGCCGGCTGAAACACGGTAAGGTGCTCCACGCCGGCGTTTTTTGCGGCTGGAGGAGGACTTGGGTTTGACTGCCATATGAAGGGGAGGAAAAGATGAATGGCGACGAAGGGGACCTGTCCCCGGACATGGAATCGCTAACCTGGATCCATCATAACCCGACTGCGGCACAGACAGCCCCTGCAGAACGGCGCAGCGTCTTCTCCGCTTCCCGAGACAGGAAAGTAAAGAGGTCCATCGACCTAGCCTGATGATCATCCGCGAGGTCCATTGTTGGCGGAAACATTCTGTTAGGACTTGCGAGATAGAACCCCAGAATGCAGGGGAGCAGGCAGCATGACGGTAGGTGAAAAAGGATATAATAAACAAAATAAGTAGGCTGGCTAGACAGGCATGGGATGAACCACAAGACATGAGCATGATTTGAGAACAAGACATGATAAGAAATGTTTCCGTGATGTGTGACTGAACAGGTGTGTCTTTATGGAGGGTGACCAGGTGAAACAAGAAGACAGATTAATTAGGTGCAGGTGAACCGAATAAACTTAATTGACAGGAGAACAAAACGTGGCCGGATCAAAACAGAGACTCTTGAACACAAACTAACAGAAACTAAAAAAACATGAAACAAAACCTGAAACATAACCAGATCCTAAAACCAAACTTGACAAAACATGAACAAGACGACAAAACTAAAGCATGACCCGAAAAACAAACAGAAACATGATTCAAAAATTTAACAAGAATACTAATAATAATCAGACGAACTATTCAAAACCTTAACTGTGAAAAACATAAAGAAAAAAACAGAAACCAAAAACCAAACAACCCCAAATCATAACATATGCTAAGAGATGGAAACAAACATAGAAATTGGGTGGTGATTGGTTTTGGCTTATTTACAGATTAATTGACTTTAACAGGTAACTGGCTCAAAGAAAATTAAAAAATCAATTTTCTTTTGATCAGTAACAACAACAACAGGGTGGGTTAAACACAATACTCTTTGCTGTGGGCTCTGTAACTGAGAAATGTTAGACATTAGGTTTGCTATTATTAAGCACAGTTAAGTGTTTAAATTAAGGTCAAAGAAGGCACAGGGATGTGTTGGGGTCATCCATTTTGGTCGGATAGACCAACTGGGCTGTGCAGTTCGACACGCACAGCTCAGCAGTTATAAAAAGCTGATGAAACAAAGTTTTCGCCGCCATTTCCAGCGTGTCTCACACGCTGACACAACGGAGGCGCATATCTGGAGGGACAAAAGCTTGCAGGGGAACGTTTCCTCCACACAGCCATTCCTGGAAGAGCTTGAAAGCTGCAATTCAATCTGATACAAGAAGGTCAGAAGATTCATAACCGATCGAAGACCCTACCGACACTCTGCCGCAGGTGAAAACCCACAGAGGTGTTTCCAAGGAGACAAGTTTTCCTTCTTGTTTACCGTTTTTAAGTTGATCACAGACGTGTGACATTCTGGTCCCCACCAACTCCCCCCCCCCCGTTTTCTTCAGACCAACAACCCATTCTCAAACTGGTGAAGAGAAGAAGTCAACGAATGTAATTTCGGTCTTTTTATTGAACTGAATGCTGTGAGATCATTGCATTTGTGCAACTGACATTGCAGAGATATGGAATAATATGTAATAAAGATTTGAATACTGAATGTCCCCATCTGTAACCAAAATGCCATTAAAGTAGTGCGGGCATGTGAGTTTGCATAGTGCCTAGGCATGCCAAGGAGGAGGTCTCATCACACATGGCTAATCATGTAGAACAATGAGAACAGAGGCATGAAACGGGGTGGAGTAGTGTGTTCTGGCCTTGAAAATCTGATATTCCTTAGGATGGATGCTTTTTTTTGTTTGAAAACATCACATGTAACATGCAGCCTGAAGCCAGATTTTAATTTTATTAGCCTTTATGGTTGGATCACTTGGCAAAGTGTGTTATTCGTGCTTTTGTGACTTCCTGCCACCTTCTCTGTGCGTCCTTGAAACAGATAAAGCCACCATATCTCGCCTTTGCCAAGGTTTATACATACTGTGTGTCTTGGCAGTTCGAAAGATTGCCAACACGATTCTATGTTTCATCCTCACATTTTGAGAATCTTTGGCTCCCAGCGACTGTGCAGAAATAAATGTGAATTGGCTGCAAAATATTATTAGGGTGAGGAATGTTATGTATTGTACTGAAAAAGTACTCACATATTCAATCAGCTAAATCAAGTTTTTAATTTCAGGTGCAAGAGGTTTTCTAGTCTTGGGTAGATTTCTTCCAACTAAGACACCCCAATTTGAAATAACTAGCATAAATATCCACAAGCTATCCTGAAGCTAGCTACTCTAGAAGATTGGTAATTAGTCACAATTAAATTTAAAGCCCAGATTCAGTAATGATTAAAAAAAACTTACTGTGCCTTTATCTTAAAGGCATAGCATATAATGCAGTTTACACTTGACAAACTACCCGGGACAGTGACATTACTTATTTATATGATGGATAAGATATTAATGAGATAGGAACAGCCCTATTATCATCTCTTCTGTGCAGACAAAGCCAAATTTTAAACCATCATGCTAATAAGTGACGGTTATTGTCCTCCAAAAAAAAAAAAAGCCCACTGAGAAACAGATGTGAAACAGACGTTACATTAATATGTTGCCCTGAGTTTAGACCCTAATAAATATTTTTGTTCAAGTTTAGCAGGTTAGGTCAAAGACGTAGCAAGCATGTCACAGAATGCCGTTGAAACACCTGTAGGATATTAGGAGGGACAAAGCAAAATTAATTTTTTTTCTAAAGAAAATAGCAATAATTCAGGATGAGTTCAAATCCTGACCTCAGCACTCTTACATTTTCATAGCTTAATATAGAATCGGTGAAATGTCTAAAACCTGGGCTACAAATGTCTGTTAGACTGTTAGACTAAATGTAGGTCAGTTTTACCATTCGTATGTTGCACGATTTGTAATAATTTACCTGAGACTGCTGCAGTTTTTTGAATTTCACAAAAAATATTTTTTGCTTAAAGTCTTGAATGAAAGTACAAAACTCCTCGCTGGCCAATAAACAGTCAGTCCTTATATGCATTATTTATTACATGGGATGCCAACTTCAAGGTCAGATCCATCCATCCATCCATCCATCCATGTATCCATCCATCCATCCATGTATCCATCCATCCATCCATCCTTCGTTCCTTCCTTCCTTCCTTCCTTGTAGGGTCGCTGCAGGGCTGGTGCCAACAGTTAATGGATGAGAGGCAAGGTACACCCTTGAAAAGGCATCAGTGCATCACAGGACAACAAAGAGACACAATAGTCCAGTCAGAGCAATGGTAAACAACTAGAACTGTGATAAAAAAGCACCTATATATATCTCACATGATGCACAGTGAACAGGGTGATGAGAACTGATTTAAATGGTAGCATCTTGTAGTCACCCAGTCTCGATAACAACAATTAAAACAGTTTTTATCCCAACTAATATTCTGGAAGACATCTGTCCAACCAACACAAACGTAAAAATTGTTTGCTTGATGCTACTGGGACAAATTAAAGTAAGATTGAGCTTTACAGGAACAAACACGCCAGGTGGGTCTGACCCAAGAATGAATATGTGGAAAAATACCTCATGGCCACTGTAAGGCATGAGGTACTTGAGGCATTTTATGTGATGCTGTGGGCCTCTTTCTCTTTCAAATTCCCAGGGAACTTTTGAAACAGCAGGAGATTCTAAACATAAATATACTGGCCTCTAACAGAAAATGAGTCACCAACAGGCTCTTTATAAGGAACATCATGTAAAACATATGGCCAAATCAACACAGAAAGGGTTCCAAGACACAAAATCAATCTTCCTTCATTGCCGTCTCAGTCCTCAGACCTAAATTCAAAAGGTTATCACTGTTGTCACTATCATATGCAGATATACTTTCTATAAGACATCTTAAACACCTATAAACTGATCAAATAAAAACCCTTATTGAACTTGTTAGTCTGGGGTGGAATTGCGTAACCCTGAAATGGCGTACTGCTAATATTAATGTTTTCTCATATTTGGCCTTCCAGGTTTGATTCCTGTGACAAGCAGACAACATATTTTATTCTTTTTGACAGCTGTCAAATTCTGGTTTAGTCAGCCAAGCAGACCAGACTGACCCTTCCATAAACACGTAGAGCATACAAGTTTCTACTAAGCATAAAAGCTCTGACCTTAACACTTCTCACACACCAGTCTCAGCAAAGGAGGAGCTTCTAATAAATTATGCACCATTTTATAACTCTAGGAATCTCCCTCATTCTAATTCTAAAGGAAAATGTCAAAAGACCAGTTAGGTTGAGATTGAATATTTTATTTGCAAATGAAAGAGTAATAACTCAGAAGTCGTAAAAATATACATTTTTTACTTGTGATATTTACATGGATTGTTTTCACCAAACGAATAAAAGCAAAAAAAAAAGAGTCCTTTATTGTTTTAGAAAACCAAAATGACAATGCACATCAGAAAACAGATGAGAGTAAAGTAAACAAAAGTGTTTTACATTTCCCTTTAGTCAAGCCATGCTGAGCCTGTCTGCCTCTGACACTGAAACAACACGGTCCAGAGGAAACAGCCGACCACACAGAATCAACACTCGCCCTTGATGAGCATAGCACACAGAAAAGTGCAAAGTACATGGATGAACATTTGAAAGACCCAAAAGAAGACAAAAATAAAGCTTCAAAAATCCTTTTGCGTCGATATATTTACAATTTTAGATTTTCTTCATTCAATTACTTTTAGTTGATTACAGTTATGTTACATCAAAGCAAAGCATTCCCGTTCATCTGCTCAATCTGCTATGACATGCAGGTACCTTTTGCAATCTCTCTCTGAAGCATTCTTACCTTTCTTGAGGTTCAATGAAGCCTCGTCCAGTCTTAAAAAGCAATAATACATCACATTCTCTTATACTGACAGACGAGGCCAAACCACAGATTGCCCTGCTCAATAGCTTTAATAAGAAATAAAATGTGACTAATACAATGTAAAACACTGTAGCTACATGAGATTCATTCTCCCATCACGTACCGCAGGATAACCATTAACCATTTAACTGTTGATCACAAGTGCACAATGTGCAGTGCTGATGGATAATATTGGATGTGGAGCCGACGCTCTCAGTTGTGGGTCGTGTTCAGACTTTCTCCTCCTGTGCTCACTGAACTGACAAAAGCGACTTAAAATTCATTAGTTGGAAAAAGAGTGAGTTTGTTGGGCCACAAAGGGATGTAGCGCGAGGGATCATAAACTGGGGAGTCTGCCACCCGAGACTTGCCGACGCTGGATAGAAAATCAAAAAAAAGCTTGGAGAATTTTAAAGCTGGAAGACTTGCTTCCCAACCTCCTCCACCAATGCTACTTTCATCTGTGGATGAGGGAATTTCAATGACAAGGGCCCACAGCCCTGGCTCTGAGCCAATCCTGTCATAACTCTCCTGTTTCCCGGTACCACTCTTGTAAATTCCCAAGCAAGGAGAAAAAAATCTTTCAGCATATGTTATCAAGATCTTGAGGACGCATAGCAGCGTCTGTTTTACTGAGTGCTTGCAAGTGTCGGTTTGTTTTCTTACTGTATCCTTTCTTGTGCAAATGTCCTCTGAGTGATGCCACGTCCTATTCTGTGCCACATTTAGTTTCAGTCAGCCGTAATACCTCCAGACATTCAATCCATCAAATTGATTCTGAAGGAGCAGAAATAACAGGGAATGCTTGTTCAGGCTTTTGTTTGTGCAAATGGTGTCAACTTTTGTGAGGTGTGCTTGCATGTGCACACAACTGCATTCTCATATGGATCCCGCATATGATATGTGCACCTGTTGATGTGTGCGTATATACAACTTGTAACTGTGTGTGTGTTTGGTAAGATGCCATCAATACAACCCGGACAAAGTGCATTCTGCACAGAGATAGGAGGAGTGCACAACTTCCCATTCAGGGCTGATGAGAGTTATGAATTATGGACGCTCTTTGTCTTGAGATGCCACCCCCACAAGCAAAAACATGACTGCTGCCTGTGAAGCCAAGTTCAATGTGCATATAAAACTAAGCAGAAGCTAAAATAAATACAGCCAGTCTGCAGTCATGTACATTTAGACAGCGGTTCCCCTGCTTGACTGCATCCTTCGACCTCATCGAATGGGCAACATCAGAGTGTGTGGGTGTGGCCCTGGGGCAAATACTGAATTTACATGCATACACCCACACATACACATTCACACACATTTACAAGTGTATTCGCAGACATGCTAGTACACACGCTCACAAACAACCCTTCTCTATTTCGAACAAAGAGTAGCCTCCTTGGTCAAATATCACACGCTGTTGCTAGTTAATTTAGAAAAAAAACAAAAAAAACCCAACTTTTTTTCCCCAATTACCCCTTTGATTAAGTCATGTGTGAAATCCAATGTGTGAATTCAAACAACACATCCTTTCCTGGCAGATGTTGCAGATTTAGAACTAAATATGACCAAATCCATTATAATGGTACAAAGACAGGGGCAATGGGAGTTCTAAGATGTTAAATAACAAAATAGAACAGGGTGGTATATAAAAAAATGACCTATTGGCATCTCTGGTAAAAATGTGTAGAAAAGCAAGGGAAACAGTTCTGGAGGCTTGGTGACGCCAAGATGCCACTCTTAATTAATCCTCAAGACAGTGTGTGTTTGCAAGATAAACCTAGGTCCTCCCACAGCTTTGTTTTTCACACTTCTAGTTGTTTTAAACATTTAAATTATTGCTCTGACCACAGATGTAAGCAAGTTTACACAGATAGTAGTACTCCAAAGGTTAAGAAATCAATATCCTGAAGTAATATTTGGATTTGTGTAGCAATATAAGCAAACTGCTCAATTAACACTTTCTGCTCTTACTCCTCACGTTTATTGAGAATAAATGCAAAAAAATTTTAGTGAAAAAGTTCCTGGGGCTTTTTTTTTTCAAACCCTTTTGTGTTTTTTAACTTCCCGGCTGAGCTAAAGTTTAAGACGAGGCCTTTCTTAAAAGATTTCTTCATAATGAGCTGACTTTCTATCCAATTAATTTAATTGTATTTTTAAAGCTATATTCCCGCTGTCACTCACAAGTGAAGACTTAACACAATGAAGGTTGTGAAAACTTGCCCAAGTGACTATAAATCCATTTCAATATTTTTTTCAGAAATAGAATAAATATGGTAATCTGGAAAGTGGTCATGATGGATGAGATGCGTTTTTCCTTTACTCATCCACACATTTTGTCATATAAAATGCTTCCCATTAGGGAGACTGATGATCTCATTGTCATTGGTTGCATCAGAAAAAAAAGCAGTTTGACCTCACTTTGGATTTCTCACTTGACAATTTCTTGTAAAAGGAAAATCTTTTCTGACATACCCTTATTTATTAACTGAACTGACAATGTGTGCATATATCTATCTATGTACAATATAAAACAAGACTGATTACAGAATGTACAGTACATAGTCCTGTGGCATGGGATTGCTTTCTCACCGCTCACTCTACTTGGCGCTCCCTCCGCAGCATCTGTTACTGGGGCAGTTTTTGTGATATCAAGTGCTTCCTGCTGGTGACCCTCAAAGCTGCATGTGAACAGAATTAACCACTGGTATACTGAAGATAAGGACCAAGGAAGGGAGGCGGGGGGTAAAAAAAATCTAAAGGGAGAGGGATTGCAAAGGCACACTAGAGAGGGTACTTGCCCTTTTTCAGCTACTCTAAGTCAAACTGCACTTTGTCTCTCAGAGGATACAACAATTGGGTTTCTTGCTTACAAGGATTAACCAAGCAAGTGATTGGGTGAAACAACAATCAAGTGCCACACCACTGTTAAGGATCCAAGGAAAATGTTGGATTTATCTAGAATCCCACTCCTTAGTCTCCTTCTTTAGACACACTAAAGTAAAATTTAAAAATTTCGTGCCTTAGTTTGATAATGAACCCTGAAGGAGGCTGAAAATAATGGACTCCACCATCTTTGTACATCACACATTCATCGCAACAAATTTTGGCTTCAGTTCATAAATGTAGCTGGTGAACAAAAACAAAACAAAACAAAACAAAAAAAAAAAATCAATTATAAGCCATCTTGGGGCATTGGTGGCATTTCTTAAATAAATGATTGGACACATGGTTGTCTTTGACATTTTGCAACCTGCTCAGGAAAAAGAGACAAAGGAAAACAGAGACAAAACAAAAAGAAAAGATTAGCTATTCTAATAGATGCTTACCCCTATGTTTAAAGTATCGCTATAGGGCTAATAAATGCTACTAAATTACTTAGGAGAATATTTGGTAGCAGTACAGGAGTAACAAGTCCATTTATTTGACTTTACCATCAATGCTACATCCTTGTACTTGAGGTCTTCCTCCCCGCCCCCCCTACCCCAGCTGAACGGTGAAGCACATGAGGCGTCTGCAAGTCAGCTGAGTCAGTATGTGGTTTCTCATGGGTTCCTTTGCGAGAGCACAAAAGACCGAGCGCAACGAGGCGGATGATGCACATGCCGAGCACCGTGCCTGTCCACATGGATGGGCAAAACTGGCCAGGCCCATGGGGGAGGCAAAGCGGTTTGTGGTTTTAGAGCAAGTAGTTGGAAGCAGACAGACAGAGGCGCAGAGTGACATGAATCAGAAAATCACCCCTCCTCCCTGGTCCCCAACTTTATAAAAACACAAAACCCAGCTTCCCACACAGTCTCCCACTTTCCCCCTCATTTCCGCCCCACTTATATTCATCTTGTATAACTGAGAGTGAACATAAGTATGTTTTTAGTTTCCTATTCTCACTTCAACCGCATGCCTAAGCCTACAATTTGATAAATTAATAAAGCTCTTCTAGAGGGCGCCTTCCACCTCAATGCACAAGGTGCTTCTCTGTGCCATCCGAAGCAAAAAGAAAAATTCAGCAAAAAAAGTTCAGCCTTCAGCCATGGGATCATTTTGCATCTCAGGTTTCTGCTTTTTTTTGTTTGTTTTTTTAATTCAGTAGGGGCAAGCATGTCTTATATTTTACCCTTTAAATTATGCATTCATTAAAAGTACTTTTGGAGTTATAGTAATGATTCTTTTAATTACATCCTTTAAACTAGTTGCATTTCTTTGTTTATGGAAGAGTCTCAGTCTTTGGGAGAGGGGTATACGAGGCTTCGGGGAGGGGTTGTAGTCTTACATGGCTGAAGGAAATGGTGTGGCTTTCAGTCCTACACAGTCTGAAAGGCCTTAGTTTGGGCTGGGACCATGAGGGTTGGGGGTGTGGGCCCAGACATGTTCCTGGAGTTGAACTTTGGAGTGATAGGAGGCTCGGGCTTTTTGGGGGGCACCACTGCAGTGTAGGCTGGAGGGGACTGGGGGAAGCCTGGGGGCTGTCCGTTTTCCTTAAGAGCCGCCACAGCTGGTGGACGAGGGCGGTGGCCACGCTGGGTGCTGTTGTGCACCATTGATTGGGTGGAGGAGGCACCGGAGCGCGAACTGCCAGAGCGGGATGAGGATAGGGAGTTTGGCTTCACCAGTTTGGCCTTGGGAGCCTCAGCATCTTCCCTGTGTATTGAGAAACACAGAACATAAACACAATATTTATTAGATATAAAAAGAAAGCCTTGAAACACAGAAAATAACCCCCCACACAATAACAACACAGCACAGTGCTCCTGCCTTACACTATTCCGAGCTCTAAGGCACAGGGGACTTGTAGTTTGCCAGGGCTTCATGTAATTCATGAGATACCCCCCAGACTCAGAGTTTTCTGAAACACATTTGCATGTAATAATGCAATCTGCTATAATCACTAGCTCCCCAGACATAACTTTTGAAGTGTGTGAATTTGCTGAAAATACCATGAAAACTTTCCCAAATAACTTTCTCCAGTTTTAGCATGACATGATAAAAGACTATAAGAAAGCCCAGAAATGTAGCACCTTGGTGACCCATGGTTGTTAAGAAGGACTGACCATGGCGCTTTTTCTTGTTCTTTCTTGTCATATTCAAAAGCAAACTATTTTAACACAGGACAAAGATCTTACAGCAAGTTTATAAAAAAAAAAAAAGTTATAGGTCTGTACATAAAGTCAGATAACGCTTGCAAACATGCCAAGACAGAAATGATACAGTTTGCTTCATCAGAAACAAATACAACTTTGCACATTTTAGGTTGAGCTCATACATTTTAATGTAGCCAGAGACACTAAATAATAAAAATAGAATGCAATCGGTAAAAATGGATCAAGTTTGAGGTTTTATCCATTACAGTTTCATACAAAAACATCCAGGTAACACCATGCAGAGAACAGGGATCACGTGTATTGTGTTCCTGTTTTTTTCCAGGCAAAATAGAAAAAAAGCAACAATTGCAAGACTGAGACTGCCACATTGCTTTATAAATAGAAATAAAGAGTACTGCATTTGAAAAAGTGTTCTGAAAGTGTTCTGATTCAACATCTGATGTTGACAGAACCATAAAAACTACATAAACTAGGCATGCGTTTGCATGAGATTGTCAAAATGTAACCCTGACTAAATATAAAGCTCTTTCACTGTATAACTGCATGTATAAAATATTTTCAAAAACAACATTCGATAACATGATCCAATTGGTATTAAAAAAAATACAAAATCAAAAATGATTTCTTCTGCTACAATACATTGATTTTTAATAATGTAATCAATAATTATCGATTGTTCTGGATTTGACACATACTCTTAAGCAGAAATATAGCCTATACAGCCACTACATTAAGCAGAAAAAAAAAAATAATAATGGTTATTATGTAGAATATAATACTATTTTGGCATTCTACTCTCTACAGAATAGCCCAAGCATAACAAGCTGATATTAGCTGCTTAAATAGTCTAACTATCTCCTAAGGTGGCCTTCTTGCAGTTAGTTGCTTAACAGGTATGATTATTAGAGCTTGCCATCTGGAGTATTTAAACAGCGGTAAATTAATGAGTGTTGGGTGGATGATCGTAAATGTGTGAGACGACAACTTCTGTCTTGTCTGAATTTAGAAGCAAAAAATTTAAAGTCATCCAAGTTTTTATATCTTCCAGACATGCTTGTAGTCTATCTAACTGGTTGGGTTCATCAGGATTTATGAGACAAATGTGTATCTTTTGTAAGCGAGGGAAAAGTGTATTAGCCTTAATTTATTCAGCTGATCGCAGCGTGCAGCAACATGTGGGAGAGGGGGAGCGATAAATTGTTCTACACTAGAGAAACATTTGGTCACCATAGCAACTTCTCCAACATCTTATTAAAAAGACTTAAAACCACAGGATAGTATAATAGAAAACTTTGGTGGGTTTGGAACAGTATTGCTTATAACCTTGTTGAAGCTTCACACCAGTTACCGGCCTATGCCTAACATAACCGAGACAAAAACATGTCTGAAACACGTGAACAGGCAAGTATTTCTGTTCCAAAGTTTAGTGAGCCACGTTTTAAACAGTAAAAATGTAAAAAAAAAAAAAAAAGGGACAAAAGAAAAGAATATGACTGAACCTGATCTCATTTGGGGTCTCCTCCTCTTCATACTTCTTTTTTTCTTTCTTCCGGAAGACGAGCCAGATGATTAATATGACAATGAGGACACCGAAGGATATTCCCACCACTGCTCCCGCTACCATCCCAACATCCCTCACATCTTTAGATGAAAAAAAGAAGAACGCAATGACAGAAAATTCAGTTACTCTCTGGTAAAATAATATTCCGTTTTCCCTGTTAGTCTTAAATGTATTAATAATCATTTTACATCCACATTTACCAGAAAAAGATTCACTTCTTTCTTTTGAGCCACTCTATAATTTAGGGGCATTCATTTAACACCAAGGTCTGAAAAGCATTTCTGCTGAGCTCCTAGATCTGTTGTTTTTTTTCTCCCCCCCTCCCACACATGATCCTGTCAGGGGACGCTCAAGGGATGCATCATTTTGACAGTGAAACATGGCATTTGAAGCAGTAGGGGTTACCAGTGGCCATCGCTTAGAGTTTACTGCATTCGAGAGGAGGGTGATGGGAAGGAGAGGCAGGGTTGAGAATAAATGTATTTGCAGCTGCAGTTTAAAACAATAACCATCAATCCGTGTGGCAGCTTTGTGCGATGTGAAGACTGTGAGGTCAAGGTACCCCCCCACAACTCACGCTGCATCGTGACCTCAATGGTGCAGTTTTCCTCTCCCACGTCGTTGCTTGCCGTGCACCTGTAGACACCTGTGCTGTCCATGGTGAGATTCCTCAGGGTGACGATCTCTGGGTTCTTCAGATCTGATGAAAAAAACAAGACGTCATATATGAGCAGGGAATAGGATTATAATCAACAAGAAGGAGCAGGGGTGAAACCGAGGGGGATATTCTCCATTGGAGGACAATCACAGTCAGGAGGACCTGAGGAGAGAAGCAGGAGTACGTCTGACAGGGTGACTGAGCCCCATGGCCCTATGGGATATTTAGTCATCTCCACCACTGACAACCATGTGGTATTAGCTTTCACTAGGCCCATAAATAATGGCTGCTGAAGCTGTGTTATTGTCCCGTGAAAAGTAATTATACCGAACAGGTGGCGCTTGGTTGATGTCATTAACTGAAAGGTTTTTGTCTGGACATGTGCCACCAAATACAAAACTCAGAGAAAGAGGCAAATACTCAGTTTTTCTTCATCCGCTGTTTGGTTTCTCGATTGCTATATAGAAAATAATCGCAAACCCTTTCAACATATTGGATTACATTTTTTTCCACTTCAGCCTCACTCGCAGAAAATGCTCACTCCGCCTTCACACTCGCAACTACGATTCACCTGAGTCGGCTTGACATTTGGAATTCATTAAATCCCAGTTTTTAGCATGAATCCTCATAATAATGCAAGTAATCCCAACAGAACCACAAATCACAATGTTGTGTTGTTTGATTTAATGGAAAAGAATAAATAGCACTCATTTTATGGCTTTAGGCTTATTTCTTGTATGTGGAGAGAGAATCAGAGCAGCCTAAACATATTAACTCATTGCAGTATCAGTGGATGAAACAAAATAAACGTGTCCCCTTGAGCCAAGTGTTGTAACTTTTAATTATTCTTGTGAAGCTACAAAAGGATCAGCAGCGGGAGAATGAAGTTCACTTCCGCAGATTTAGGTTCCAGTGTTTAAAGATGTATGAAAGTAAAGATGGGAGGAGGTGGAGTTACAGTGGTGAGCTCAGCAGAACCCACTCCTGGACCAAAAAACGTCACTAACATAAAAGTGAATTATCATAGCATTTCTGGACAGAGAGACTGTATAGTGAATCAGCACACCATCTCATTGTAGTGCTATTTTTATTTTTTTAGGTCTTTGTAGAGCATTATTTTTCTTACCTATCAGCGCCAGGTTTGGCAGCTTGCCCAGACTCTTCCCTTTGTCGAGCACTCGCTCCCACTTGTAGCTAATGGGGTCTGAACCATCGCTGGATTTACAGCTCAGCTTGACATCCCTACCCTCCAAGAGTTTTCCATCCATCCAGCACCTTGGCTTGGAGGGCTTCACTGTAGGAAAACAAAATATGTGCCCCAGAGAAAATAAAATTTATAACAAATAGCAGATACAGTTTTAAAAAATTTCACACTTCCAAGTATAATAATGTTTTTATTCAGATTCAGTAAATAACAAGACTTTAGGTAATCAGTTGAACAAAAAAAGGATTTTTAGTTTACTTATTGCAGAAGAGTGTGGCTGTTGCTTGTTGCGTAGCCAATGGTCCATGGAAGCGAAATTTAACCTGCTTTAAATGCCTTTTCTCCTGGTCAGTCTTTATAGTCTTGTAGGACCACCAATGTAGCCAAAGCAAACATCGTATTGGTGTGATTTCCACCAGAGATCTCAAACACATGAGCATATGACCTTGTCGGTTATGTTCGAGCTTTATCTGAACACCAGTCAGTACTTGTTTAAGTTCCATTTTTATGAATAATCTTATTTTGCTCATTTAGAAATCCAGATCACTTTAAAATAAATGGAGATTAGCTATACATCTAAACTTTAACGATAAACTGTGTGAAACCTTGAACATGAATGCTGTGTGTTATTCATTGAAAGTTATTTTCTGGTTAAAAAGTATCCCCTTTTAATATTTAGAAAACAAACTATTTGTGTCAGTGTTTTTGTTTTTTAATTCTTCCAGTTTGTTTTGTTTATTCTGTTTTAGTTCATTATTAGTTAGTAGATAGCAACTTAATAAACCACATTTTTTATTGTGTTGGGAACTAGGTTTTATCCATCCATCCATCATCCATCCATCCATTTTTTATATCTTATTTTTAAATTTGATCAATTATAAATTCCATCATAAACTCTAAATCCTGAGAAAGAGATGTCCTTGTCCTTTTTAATGTAATATAGATCACCTGGTTGGAAAAGTTATAAGACTAATTGAATTCTGAATTTTAATATTATTAAATGTAGTATAACTGTGCTACATTACAGCAGAATCAGATACTGAGACTAATGGTGTGTTTAAACAATGTAGGGTATTTTTAACTGAAAAAAAGATCAATAAAACTTGAGAAAAAAGTCTAAATCCACTCAACAGAGGTCCAGTAGTAACAGTATTCTCTGTATGTGAAAAGGTAAGATGAATTACTTTTCTTACAAAATAGTTTTAATGTATGAATCCTGATTTCAGTTTAAAGACAATCCAGCAAGAATTTCTATAAGGAACGGATCACAGAGAAGAGAAGAAGATAGGCAATAGAAATTTAATAGAAATTTAATTACATGCTAAACCATGAATAGCAATGCAGATAGATCATAGGCAGTAGAAATCATATCTTGGGGCCTTGCAGTGTGGGGTTCACCTGCTCTTCAGACATTCTTGTTCTGGTTAACGCCTTGAGGCAACTATAGTTTTTTTTTTTTTTTTTTATGTGCCACACATTTTAGGCATACCATATGGAAAAGCTGACTACTTACATGTCCCAGGGTAGTTTTGCTCTAAAAAAAGGATATCTCAAGAGACAATCCTAATTGACTTATTTAATCAAGACTGCGTCTAGCATTACAGTAGATAGGCCACACTACTGAAATAGGAACCTGTGTTTGTTTAACCTTCAACCATTCAACACTCAGCACTCATGAGCAGCAAAAGGCCGACAGACACAGCTCCAGAAGCAGTGAAGAAAGTGCTGGAGCCCACAGTTTTCTCCATCTGTTTAGGCATGATTTGGGGGAGCACTGCCTTTTTTTTTTTTTTTTTTTATTTTTTTTTTAAAATTTATTTGTTTTTTTTTTTTTTTTTTTTTTTTTGTTTAAATTTTTTTTTTTTTGTTTTTTTGTTTTTTTGTTTTTTTTTTTTAATTTTTTTTTTTTTTTTTTTTTTTTTTTTTTTTTTTTTTTTTTTTTTTTTAATTTTTTTTTAAACTTTTTTTTTTTTTTTTTTTTTTTTTTTTTTTTTTTTTTTTCTGTTTTGGTTTTGTTTTTTTTTTTTTTATAATTTTTTTTTTTTTTTTTTTTTTTTTTTTTTTTTTTTTTTTTTTTTGGTGTATTTTTTTTTTTTTTTTTTTTTTTTATTTGTTTTTTTTTTTTTTTTTTTTTTTTTTTTTTTTTTGTTTTTTTTTTTTTTTTTTTTTTTTTTTTTTGTTTTTTTTTTTTTTTAAAAAAACCAGACCTGTTACCAGGCACTACGAGTCAGCTAGTTGACAGAAAGATGGTACACTTTTCCCGCTCTTCCAAGAAAGACAAATACTAGAAAAGTATGACTAGTCTATGTGTGGAAACTTAAGGACAGCATCATAAGCATGTCTAGAGTTTTTCTAGTTTTTTTTATATTAGGGATTGTTGTAAAGTTAGTGATTTGATGCAATCAGATAGGTTTCCTCAGGTAGAGAACATTGTCACAGTAAACTTAACTTGACTTCAGTGTTTCTATCTAGGATCGAATTGGAATTAATGTAATCAGCTTTTAATCTGTTTATGTGATTGGATTAATTTAAATATGCATTTCTGTATATAAACTGAATTTGTTTGTTTTGTGAAGTGTCTTGAAATGACATCAGGGCTATTTTAATAAACTGAATAGATTTATATCAATATGTTGGCTCATTTTGATGTGGTAGGAAAAATGTTCTTTTCCTGCTTTAAACAAAATCTAAATCATGTTATGCATTTTTGTTTTAAATTTTTTGTTTTAAATTTTCATTCTAAAACAGTGAAAATGTAATTTTTCCTCAGGTTTATCATACTATGAGAATCTCATACCAGTCCACTCATAATTCCTAATGAATGAGTGGACAAGTTGAACACAAGGAGGGATTAACAAGCATTAACTATCTTATTACAAAAGAAGTTTCAGATTCTACCAAATAGGTTTGTTTTTTTTAAGTAGCAGGAATATCTTACTTTTCTCTTTTAAATTAAAGAACAAGTTACACAATTTTATTTTATTTTTTTGTGCAAATACTGTGATACCATAAGACCGTGATATTTTCACTTTGCTGTGAAAATTCAGTCCGGCTAATGCCGTTTGTTGTCTGTCCCTGTAAGTGATTGATCACCTGTCCAAAATAGATCCTAGCTCTTTTTCTAGGAATGCCCCTTTGTGCTGCAGACCAGGACCAAGTATGTGTATTTGAAATACCTGGGTGCAACAAAATAGTTAACCTTGATTCTTTTTCATACAAGGAACACATTTCAGTCAGAGGAGAGTTGTTCTCAGCCTAAACAAGGCATGTTTTAAGTATGGTGTGTTCACCGATTGAGGAAAATATCCGATTTTTGAATTTATGACAGGCAGGTCACCGGTCATGGACGAACAAGCTTGAAATCAATTGATTCTACTCACCATCTTTCTCTGAGCATCTCTAAATAATATTTAGATATTTATTTTATGCGATAAAAGGCCCATTTCTTCTTACAACTTTCCATTTACATAAAGCAGATACGTGTTTATTTTTATAGGTCAGAAAATAGCTACGAGAAAATACCTGCTTGTTAATTTGTCCCATATCTATAGCCCGAGTAATAATTAATAACAAATGGAACTCTAACAAATAAGGCTGGATGAGGACCCAAGTTTATCTTGCTGTCATGCATGGTGAGCAGGATGGGAAGAAAAGAAAAATGGGACATCTTAGGTTCACCAAGCTACCTTGACAACCATTTATTTTTTTGAAATGTTTTTCTACATATATTTAACAAGGGTGCAGGTTATTATGGAGAGTGCTGTATGTGGCTTGATATGGCAGATCATTTCGAAAGATTTTCAGTTCACCATAGACTGCAGTTTAATTTACTATATGTTTAAATTTAAGTCTTTTTTATGTCGGTCGGCCATTTTAAGCTTGTTGCCTGCAAACTGGTGACATGAAAAAAAGGGTTTTCCACAGGGAATGGACAAACAGGGCCTCAGACCAGGCCACGAATGGGTGTAGTAACATTTACTCCACAGGTCAATGGTTTTGGTCATAGTCTGCCACAGCTGGAGGTACAGAGAAGCATAGCTGCAGCCGGCTGAGAACCGTACATCTGCTTTGCTTAGATTCTTGATGAGAGGAACTGCATCGCTATAAAAAGAAAATGGAGCACAGTTGTCTCCCTCTCTATGACATATTTTTAGATGATTGTTGGACTAAATTTATGTATCTGTTTTGTGTTTTTGTGCAACTGTCAAATTAGCCATGTAGAGTTGTGGGTGCTTGCTTTTTTAGCTGCTTGTGAGCAAAGCTGGAGAATAAGTAATTCTGACATGGTAACATATTCGGGAGACAGAAGCAGAATGTCACACTCAGTAAGCAATATAATGAGAGCTGCTGATTGAGGAGCACTGAGCATCTGTCAGCTCTGTCATGGTGAGTTGGGCTGAACTGCAGCAGAAGTCCTTAAAAAAGTTTCCCAAACTTACACCACCAATCCATTTCACTCCTAAAGCCCAAAATCTGCACATAAAAATTCAAACACTCACTCGAGCAAACAGTAAACACCTTGGCATGAGGGACCAAGCTTGCACATAATGCTATACGCACTGGCAAGCAAACAAATGCAACCACTTGCATTTACTGTCTCATGTCAAGCCAGCGACAAGTTCAGCCGCCAAGTTATTATCTTAACGTGGGGGTGTGGGAGGAGAATCTCAGACGCTCCTCCCCTCTCAGAAGTGAAAGTGTCACCGCAGAGCTGAAGGCAATTTGTAAAATTGAGGCTCTAAGTCACCAGAATGTCTTTATGGAAGCGAGAGGAGAGTGAGAGAGAGAGGATTAACAGACTGCTCCATTAGAAAACCAATAACTGCTGGTTGAACTAATCTCCCGTGATGTTTTATTAAATCGCCTGCTTTTCTGACATTGAGAACAATCACGTTCCTCCCGCCAGACTTTGTGTCAGGATCTTGTGGCAGAGCTTCTCCTCTTTTGCTGCGTCTTCTTGAAAACAGTGGAGCTATATCTGTTATCAAGGCATGAGACATGTGTCGTAGTAGTACTAATTATAGATTACTTTTTTATGTATTTATAATGGACCAATTTAATTACACGATGTCCAACAAACTGAGATAAGCCATGTTACAGTGCTGTGAAAATGCATTTGCCCCCATACTGTTTTCTGCAATTTTTTTGATTTTTGTCACACTTAAATGCTTAAAATTATGAATTTTCAATATTAGACAAAAACTAATAATATTAGTTTTTAATAGATAATTCAATTATTAAGAAGAAAAAATAACAGTATAAAAAAACTGGTTTATTTTAAATAAAATCATAATTTGAAAACTGTACTCTCTGTTCCCTTAGAGTATCTTTGTGAAAAAGAGTGTGACAAAGAAGAAATCTTTCAGGGGACACATGCTTTTTCAGAGTGCTGTATGATTTATCTAACAAGGGATGTTAAGTATCTTTGAATTTACCAGTATATCTTGTCTGTGTTACTCATTTACTGAATTCATCCTCCCGAGCCCACTTCTCTGTCCTCCCATGTTTTTCCGTCTCACCTCATCAAGAAACCAATCCAAACGGACCCAAACAGCATAGGCAAAATCAAATCACACCGTCTGCATCAAATTGAATCATTAGATCAGTCAGCATGATGGAGGAAATGTGCCAGGCTAATGATCTTATGATAAGGCCAAAATGTGTATGTGTGTGATATTCTTTGTGTGTGTTTTCAGTGCAAATGAGTTCCTTCATAACCTAATGGCATCTGCATGTGCATTCTTCTGTGTCTGCTACCTTGAGTTTATTTGTTTGTATGAGAATATGTCTGAAAACACACCCAGAACAATGAGGTTGACCTGACTCCAGTGGTACTTTCCCCCAGTCTTGACTTTACAGTAGTACTCCCCAGAGTCGGTCAGCAGCAGGTCACTGATCAGCAGAGAGGCGTCACCGCCCAGGTACTCCCCGGCGAAGGACAGGCGGCTGGCGTCACTCCCAGTGGCCTCGTTGGTGTAGACCTGTCCTCCGAAGAAGGTAATGATCTGCAAGTGGAAAAGAATATTTACTTTAACACTGTTAAATCTCTCATGTGTCTGAGAGACAAGCGTCTAATGTTTTATACAAAGACTCAAATCATATCTGCCCCACTGCTTCCAAACCTGTCCTTTTCCTGTTATAAAAAGCAAAAACAAAATAGCCCAAGCTCCCTCTTGAACCCAGTATTTACATTTGAAATGCTTGTTATTTTATCATTGCAAACATTACTCCATTAATCCTGTCACTTAGCCCATTTGCCTAACTAGATCTGTCTCAAGAGGAACACCCTCAATCTATTTAACTGGTAGGCAGCCAGAAACATTAAAAATTGCATAACTCCAAAGATGCTGCATGCATGACTGGTACATAATCATAGCGACGCATCGCTGTCTGAGCACAGTGTTGAAGAATTCACAATCCCGGTACTTACAATATGAGTAACAATGTTAACAGTTACTTTATAATTAACCCCTGGGACAGAATATTTTACAGATGAATGCTTTTGTTGAGATGCCACAGCTCATTCAGCTGATTATCTGTGAGGCCTGCTATCTCCTTATGGTTTTTGTACAAGCGAAGCTGTCAAAGTAACCATACAAAAGGACAGAAAAATCTGTTTGGTTGCTGATAAAAGATTAAACCACCCACTGTGGCACAGATGAGATGTTGGAGCAGAGTAACAAGCCACAGAGAAGCACAGCAAAGTGCATAATATAACACTATATTTTCAGATGGCAAAACAATTCACTTGGCTTGCAAGGAAATTAAATTTTTAGTCAAATTTTATTATTCAGTTGTAAAAAAAACTAGAAAAAAAAAGGAATCACATCAGTTTGTCCGCTGTGTGAGGCAACGCGAAGATTTTTTTTTTTTAATTTAGAGCAGAACTTTAGTGATTTTTTATGCAGCTCAGTGACACAATGGATTTAAAACTGTCAGTTTAGAGTCTTACATTCTTTCATGATAAAATGCTATTAAGTAGAGTAATATTGATTAAAGTACAAATTAATGTCTGTAAAAGGTAAGTAGCAGTACATCGGTGTAGTACTACTAATCAGTTAGTACTAATCAATGTGAGCGTAACTCTTAGAAGCATAGTTTCTACAAACATTGAATAACATCTATAAATCGTATAATAAATGTGAATGGAGGATGACATGAGTTTAGACTCTTGCAGAGCAATAGTCTGTAGTGGAAACTTCTATTAGTTCATTGTGAAAGGTCAGGCCCTGCAAATTGTTTGTGCATGTGGTGGGATGGTCCTTGCTTAGCCCATCTCAAAGTAAAGGTTTAGGTTATTTATAACGAAGGTTTGTAGGTGTCTTTTTTCAGAAAAGATGATCGTGTCAGTGTGAAAATTCATTGTTTTAGAAGAAAATCTCAGATCTGGATCTGTCATCGCATGTTGATGGGTTAAACCAATTCTATCAAAGAAACAGTTGAGCTTTTAAACCTTTTCTTTATTTTATTCTGACTTGACCTCTGAATTTTTCCCCTCTTGAGTGTTTTTGAGGCATTTTGAAGGTAAAGACAAACCATTTAAGAGCAGGGATGCTATCCCACTTCAACTATTGTAAACAAATGAAAGCCAAATATCAGTAGCATGGCCTGGTTTATTCTCATTGCTCCCTACATTTTGTGCATATTCTCGTACTTGTACTCGTCGTCTTCCGCTTTATCCGGGACCGGGTCGCAGGGGCAGCAGACTCTGTAGAGATGCCCAGACATCCCTCTCCCCAGACACCTCCTCCAGCTCCTCCGGGGGAAGCCCAAGGCGTTCCCAGGCCAACCGAGAGACATAGTCCCTCCAGCGTGTCCTGGGCTGTCCCCTGGGCCTTCTCCCGGTGGGACGTGCCTGGAACACCTCCCGAGGAAGGCGTCCAGGAGGCATCCGATATAGATGCCCGAGCCACCTCAACTGACTCCTCTCGATGTGGAGGAGCAGCGGCTCTACTCCGAGCCCCTCCCGGATGGCCGAGCTCCTCACCCTATCTCTAAAGGAGTGCCCAGCAACCCTACGGAGGAAGCTCATTTCAGCCGCTTGTATCCGGGATCTTGTTCTTTCGGCCATGACCCAAAGTTCGGGGCCATAGGTGAGGGTAGGAATGTAGACCGACCGGTAAATCGAGAGCTTTGCTTTTCGGCTCAGCTCTCTCTTCACCACGACGGACCGGCGTGGAGGCATAAAGCTGTGCCCCCATTACTGCGGCAGCCGCACCGATCCGTCTGTCGATCTCCCGCTCCATTCTTCCCTCACTCGTGAACAAGACCTCAAGATACTTGAACTCCTCCACTTGAGGCAGGAACTCCCCTCCAACCTGAAGAGGACAACATATTCTGTGCATATTTTGTAACAATTTCAGGTTTCAGAAAGCAGGTAAACAGGTTTTAGTTCATGTAATTTGTTGTGCAAGATTTTAACATTTTTCACAATGAATTGGATGCAAAATTATGATAAATGGTAAATGGCCTGTCTTTGTATAATGCTTTACTGTAAAAAAAAAAACAGCCACAGCTGCCCTGAGGCAGACTGACAGAAGTGAGGCTGCCATACACAGGTGCCACTGAGCCCTCTGACCACCATCAGCAGACAAGGAGGGTGAAGTGTCTTGCCCAAGGACACAACGACTGAGAAAGACAGAGGGGGGATTTGAACTGGCAACCCACCAGTTACAGGACAAACCTCTACCGCTGTCGCCCCATCAGCAAGTACTTTTTGTAGCCCACTAAGGTTCAAGCTACACTGCAATAATGTGAACATGAATTACTTTAAAATTCTAATGAAGAGGTTCTTAAGCATGGCTAAAGCATTCTCCAAAGCTTCCTGTCCAAACTCGAAGTCAGAAGATGGCAGTAATGCACCATAAAATGTATTTGCCATCTGCGATAAAACACCGAAATGAGAAAAAAAAGATTCTATGATTTTCTTTGCTCTTTTGCATGTCCTTCTCCTTTAAGGTGGGCTACTTTCATTTATATTATTTGATATTTATAACAGCGAACGGTGGGGGCCACAGCAAGGTCTGAGGTTTCTACCTCCTGAGGTCATCCTTCATGGATTTAAAGATGTATTGAGGATTACTCCTGCTGAGCTGCAAAACATGTGCTTTTTATTGTTATCATTAAAATGTGTGATGTTCTGCTTGAGAGAGCTCTATAATGTGGCAATATCTACTCTTAAAATTGTCAGATCCTAGAGTGTTTAACAAATTGTCCTTTCTCTTGTCCTTGGGTCATGCCTGACTTCCAACGCAGCAGCATGCAAGGCCTTTGTTTAACTTTAGATATTTTCCATCTTTCCTTGTTTTTTAATTTTATATTAAATGCTAAAAAAAACAATCAATCAAGCTGTATTTCATCTGGTATTGCTGATTTCTCACCACACCAATGTTCAATGAAAGAGTCTCTAGTTGAGAAGTGTTTCCAGTGCCACCGGTGGTATAAAGTCCAAAGGGGTCCCTTTATGAACATGTTAAATAAATATTTTATAAAATAAACGTTTCAAAATCGGCTTTTTTGACGACCTTGTGCATACAAACAAGAAATTTGACTTCGGTTTCACATGCTGACAGCGTACAGACAATAAATATATAAATATGTAAACCTTAGAGGTGCTAAAAAAATAAAAAGAACAAATATGTACCTTTAATATTTTTTTAAAAGACAGGTTAGACTAGTGCAAAAATCTTATTTATTTCACATTAGAGTAGCTGACTACAACAAATAGCACTCTGTGGCGCTGACCTGAAAGTAAAAGTCTTAACAAATTTTGTAAAGAATGTGTTGGGTCAGCAGATATATTAGTAGCCTATTTCCTGAGCCTAGACTGGAACAAGTCTGGAGGGAAGGTCTGCCTTGAATATCTGCGCTGCAGACATGATTGTCTGTCTGTTGCAGCCTGGCCCTGTCCTGTTTTGCGGCTGAGCCAAACCACACAGTGATGGATGTGCCGACAGCCTGGACGACGGCTGTGTAGAAGATAACCGCCAGCTGATGTGGCAGGTTGTACTACTGAAGCTGCCTGAGGAAGTACAGTCTCTGCTGGGCCTTCTTCCGGACAGTCTCTATGCATGAGGGCCATCTCAGGTCCTGAGAAAGGGTGGTTCCTATAGGAACCAGAAGTGATCCACAGTAGACACAGTGCTGTTAAGGATGGTTGTGGGAATGAGTATTGGGGGTGCTCTCCGGGTGTCTACTGTCATCTCCACAGTTGTAAGCTGTTAGGAGGGTTTATTTATTTATTTATCTACTTTCTCTGACTTTCATCATCTTACATTTGTCTGGTCTTGTTCTTTTCTGTACTCCTTAAGTTTGAATTCCTTGGTCTGTTCCCAGGTTTGGTTTAGCTTTCACCACACCTGATCTGAGTTACCCATGAACAGTTATATGCATATATATAGGGTTTCTTGGGGCTCTTGGTAACAAATAAACCTGTCGTTTTGCCAATATTTGATCCTGTTTTAGACTAGTTCCGGCCCGCATATGAAGCTTGTTTGTTGCCTTCAGCCTCTCAGCCTGCTTTTATTTCCTTTCTCACACCACCTTATGATACTGTGCACCTTTTCCCTCTAAACACTGCATGTAAATTTGTGCAGCCAAAAACATGTAAATGCAAGGACATAAGACCTTTTGTTCAAATTATTTTCCCATGGAGGGCACATTTGTGAAAAGGTAGCTTTTACGGTCAATCGGATTTAAAGTGCTTTTCAGGTGATTTTTCTCAGTTTTCTAGCCCTAAACTCAATCTCCACTTGCTAACTGAGACTTTTTTCTATATTTGGCAAACTGAGGAACCAGCAACTTTTATAGTCCTAGGCAACTGCTTTGAGACTTTGGAAAACAGTCTGAGAGATTTCAGTAGCGCTGAGTATATTACAACAAAGCTGCCCTGTTTTATTCATTTTAAGCTTTCAGCTTCCGTCTGTTTTAGAAAGAGCTTGTTTTAGAAATATTGATTTCAGATATGGAAATGGGGAAGGGTCTATATTCTCGAATGAATTCACATATAGACCAATGACTGAGACTGTTTTTACCATCAGTCATGCTAGCTGTGCTAATTATGCTAATCCCTAATATAAAATGCTAAAGACAGTTTAGAATATCAGCTCTGTAATCATTTTGTTTTTGTTTTGATACCAAAGCTCTGAGTTACTGCATGACCTTTTTCACACAAATGAAAAAGAAAAAAAAAAACATTTTGATAGTTATTAATTACAGCAAATCAGAATTGGTTAAAATTGTTGTCGGCAGGGTAGAGCTTTACAAAATTCTTATTGTAAAATCTCTAGTTTATTGCTTAACATAACTCTGGAGGTCAGGCAAACCTTCTTAACATCATCATACCTAACCTTAGGCTAGATAAATAATTCAGTGATTTGAACATTTTAAACTGAAGCAAAATGAAACAATTGATGTATAGTTTGACTGTAGGCATGTTCATTTTCAGCTTTTTCGATGTATTTTCTCAGTTTGGCGTGCATGTGTTCCTCTCCTTTTCCCTCCCGCTCTATCCACATGCACAAACACAAACAAATGCAGCTGTCACGGTGGCCTATTACTCAGGGCAAGTGAGAGCCTGCAGATGGAGGCCAGCTAAATGCCGGTGCCACAGCACATCAGTGCCAAACAAACGGGGGCACCTGCTGGGACCACAGGTGACCACTAGCCACTTACACATGCATATACCCAGATCTTCACACACAGTAGCTTCTAAGGGCACCTTTTATAAATGTACAGACATACATAACGGTGCAAACTTGAACTGCCTTGGAATCATAAAAAACATATTTTAAGATTTTTGCCTATGGGCACGTTTTTGCTGTTTTTATGAACTGTGGACATTTATTACTCATACATATGTGAGTGCAGACGGCACCATATGACTATGTGTATTTATGCCTCTGGTTATGTCTGGGTGTATACTGCTAACACTCTTATGAGACCGAGATACTGAAAGTGCCCATGAGTTTAAGGGATTGGGGGTAAATTGTACGAAATGACCACAGGCTGTTGGTACAGTTTCCAATTAAAATGAGGTGGTTTGTTTATTCAGCATGAACTGAAATACTCGATGAGAAAATTCAAAACTAAAATTCAAAACTCCCCTTTTCAGTGGGGATCAGTAAGGCCAGATGAGATCAAGGAGTCCCCTCCCTTGTTTACATTAATAATTTCCTTTGCTTGTTTCTTACCTTAAAAAAATTAATTACCCACATAATTCAGGGTGCTGTCAAATGACGAATGCGTGTGTTGTCTGCTTTTTAGTACAGTCATATTTCTGTTATGATCGTGAGGTAATTGAGTTCTGAGTTTCTTTCATGTCTTATTTTTCATAATATTTCTGTTCTTTATATTCTCTAGTGTTGCCATTTTAGTTTATTCCTATGTATACTTATTTCTTTTTTCATTCTTGTGTTCTTTGTACATTTAGATTTTCTCTGTGTTAAGACCACAGCCATGGTTACAACATGAAGTCCGGTACAGACTTTGCTGGAACTTTCAAAATAAATTGCACTAACCTACTTCCGGCACAGCCAGGGAAAGGGGTACTTCCCATGATGCCACTGTCTGTATAAAAGCACCCCCTTTCCAAAGAATCGATCTCTTCTATGCGGGTTCCTCCAAGGGGGTACGGACAGAGAGACACAGCGCGCTAATGTCTCTTTGCAGGCAAAAAGACATAACTCTTCAAACTGGATCCAAGAGTACCATACGGTCAGCCGATCATATGCACTAAGTTAAGTACGAATGAATTGCTATATGTGTATCCGGTATTTATTCAAGAACGGGAATAATTAAGGTACAAGCGTTGCCTGATTTTCTCTCTGAAGTCTGCAGAAACTTTGTTCCCAGAGAGTTTCCCAGCGGAGACGTTGTCTCTACGACGCCGAGTGAAGCAGTTTCCCGGTCTGAAAGGAGGACAACAGGGGCTGCATCACCGTGGTTACAGTAACTGTGCAGTTGGTTGGCGGACAGAGCGAGCCGTTCTTCAACCACAGCTACGTAGGTTAGCTGAAGCTAACCCTTTGTTCACAGAACTTTCTTCAAACTTCGTCGTTGCCCAGACAACTTTTCCTCATACGGTTCACATACAAGGTTAGGGTTTGGGCAGAGTGATAGAAGTGATTTAGAATGAAATAATCTAAACGTTTTTCATTTTATGAAGTTTGGTTTTGTTTATGTTGAACTCAGCTATCTTGGTGCTAGCAGGCTATCTGCTCAGCATGTGCTCAGTTTTGTGTTCTGTGTTTGTGTGTTTTGAAAGTTAAGAAAAACTTTATTGAAAGGGTGATTTTAAACACAGAAGATTGATCATAACGCGCTGTCCGTGCTTATGCATTTTAACCCTTTTATTAACGATATTTTAAAGGTGTGTGTTTGATTCTGGTGCTAGGCTATCAGCTTATTTTGTTAGCTTTAACTGCTAACAGCTAAGAACACGTGCGTGCCTGCTAAAGAATATTTACCCAGAAAGGTTGTTAGTTTTGAATCCAGTAAATAATAGTTCCCTAAACATTATTTTACTAAACTTGATAACTAAGTAAACAACATTAAGCCCCATTTCTCCAGAAAGACTTGGCTTTTTCCAAAATATTTCCATAAATATTTTACTATTTCCTTAATAATATTTCTTTAAGTATTATTTTAATAAATAAAGGCAGCTAATGAGACACCGGTGAGAATTAGTCATCCAGAAGGTTGGTTTTATTCAGCAGATCATTCTTTAAAACATTATTTTAATAAAATATTATTTTATCAGATCTTGCATTGTGAATCGTTGTCTAAAGGTGCACTGATTATTGCCTACGTTGGTTCCAAGACTAACTTAACTTCACTTCCAGATTCTTCGAGATAATCCTTGGTTCTCAAACATAAACATTGCATGGTAATGTTGCATCACTTTTTCGGTCATGGTTTAAACCATCTTTAATCCACTTGTTTATATTGTACATAGCCCATTAGTCTTCCTAATTCTTTCATTCTGTTGGGTGGTTTAGTCGGATTGTTTTAGCATAGTAAAGAGTTTGTTGATTGAAATATGTTTGACTTTGAGTCGACTTATTTTTTTAAATAAATTCTTGTATTTTAAGAAATTGTGTGAATTCATTCCATGTTTGCAGAGTTTTGCTGTTCAATAATGTCAGAGCTTGGCTCACCCTTTTTCAATTTTGTCCTAATACCACCGCCTTATTGGGCTGGTATTCACAGGACAACCCTTAACAGACCGAGTATTAAAAAGTATTAATATTAAATATTAAATAATATATTCAGATTCATAGTCACAACATCTGTTAGATTTCCAGCTGTTTTCCCGTGTTCCCCTGCCGTTTTTAGCAGTTCCACTGCCGATCTGAAGGTTTCCTATGAGGACTTCAGTCATCAGAGCTACATCATAGATTCCAGTCTCCCAAGCACCTTCATGGGTCTCCATCTCCCGAGCTCCTTCGTGGGTCTCCGTCTCCTGAGCTCCTTCATGGGTCTCCACCTCTCAAGCTCCTTCGTGGGTCCCAATCTCCTGAGTTCCTTTATGGGTCTCCATCTTCCGAGCTATTTCGTGGGTCCCAGTCTCTCAAATTGTTTCGTAAGTCCCAGGTTCATGAGCTCCATCCTGGACTTTTCATGCCTCCCAGCTGGCTACCAGACTAGTTCTCCATGGGTCATCTCATTCCCCGAGCCGACCTTTTAACAAGATTTTTCATGGGTTATCCCAGTTACCTGGTTGACCTCCAGACAAGGTTCTTTGTGGGTTCTCCCAGTTCCCTGGTCGACCCAGAGACAAGGTTCTCTATGGGCTCTCCCAGTTCCCTAGTTGACCCTCAGACCTCCTTCGCCATCGTAGGCCTCCTTCGCCGTTGCCGCCCAGATCTTCGTGCCATCACAGAATGACCTCTGGTTCATCCTCCAGAACTCTGTGCCTTCTCAGGATGACCACCCAGTCACCCTCCTAAACTGTGGTTTTTGTTTTTTGTTTCTTGTCTTGGATTTCTGAGGCCACCTCCACCAAACCTGTTTGGGTTGTTTTTTTGTTGTTTAATTTATCTCTTTTCTGCTTCTCAGTGTTATTCATTCTAACTCTCCATCAGCTCCCTGCCTATCATTAAATATTTTTACTATTACTGAGATGAAGATAAAGAATTTTCAGCATGTCATATTTTAATAAAAGCTGATAAAAAATTGATAGTCCTTTTGCATTGTAATGCCTGTTTCATTTATTATCTGAACCAAACCTCTTGGGTGAACAAAAACAATTTTAAATCTAAATCTGCCTATTTTGGGCTTAACTGTATGTCTGTAGATAAGCTTTGTGACAACCAACACAGTTGAATATTTAACATTGAGCAATTCTGAAGAAACATGTCTCCACCTCTGATTTCCCAAGTCATCAACACCTGTGCTTGTTCAATCAGTAAATAGGAGCTAAATGTTGACAAAATGCTAATTCCTTCCAAATTCTGCCTTTCAGTAGAACAAAAAATGACTCACTCATTCAACTGCAGGCTTGGTTTCATAATCAAATTTTCGGATGTTTGATTTTAATTAATGGTGCCTTCGGTATTATCATCACTTTAAATATTCATCACAATATGGCAGCCTTTTTCTGAGATCATTAAAATGTAAAACTTGTTTTATTCATTTTTCTATGTGAGCTCCTTTTTTCTGCTCCACAGTTTTTCCATTCTGATAGTTTTACATCTAAGAAAAGATTCCAGCTCTTCATTTCTTCAGAGATTAGTGTGAGTTTATGCTTTCTTAAACTTTCATTTTAGTTAAAACAAACAGACAAACTGCCTGGAATGACTTCCAGAAAGACTCAAAGCTAACAGAGCTAAAGACTGTTGGTGAATTCAAGGCAATCTTAAAAGACCGTAATTGTTTTTCAGTCGGTACCTTGATCTTACGCTCCCAGATTTGTTCAGACGTGTTTTACTGTGTATGAATGCATTTTGTTTTATTGTAACTCTGCTGCAGTCTTGCCAGATCCCTCTTG
Organism: Crenichthys baileyi; assembly: GCA_036173005.1. Classification (NCBI taxonomy): domain Eukaryota; kingdom Metazoa; phylum Chordata; class Actinopteri; order Cyprinodontiformes; family Goodeidae; genus Crenichthys; species Crenichthys baileyi. Next base: position 331,879 of record JAHHUM010002934.1, on the reverse strand, counting down.
GAAAAGACATTTCTAATCTTAATGATGCTTTACATGGTGAAATAAAGGTCATATATAGATGCCATAAAAATTGTAATAAAAACATCTGACATGTTGGCAGAAACAATAGTAACATCATTTGATTTTATAGATAATGGAGTTTCAGACTGAATAAAACATAAAATCATACAAACTGAAGTCAAACTGAAGAAAGCCAAAGAAAATATACTAAAAACAGGAACTTTTGAGTGAATTACCATTTAACAAGCCAATCATGATCAAAATTACAGTTGGAGATTGATCATGAGTAAAGTGTAATTTTTTTAAGTTCTGATGGTATATAATACATTAAATATATTTAATGCATGATATTAATTTTGTTGAATCAACCTCAACTCTGCTTGTTCTTATATTTCTTATTTGGAGCTGTATAAATCTCTCAGTGGTGACTCCTACTGGTAAGGAAACCAATGCAGTTCAGAAATAAACAGTTTTTAAGACCAGCGCAGCTTCATTGAACCTGATTTTGGGAAACACCAATTATTCCTGAAAGAAACACCTTTTTGTATGGCATGTTTTCCAAATACACTGATAAGCAGTGCACAATTCTATTTTATAGACACCAATCTAATTTGCAAAAATAATTAATTTTTGATTACTTGAATCTTTTTTTTAATTCTCAACACAGTTATTTCACTGCTGTGATTTTTATAATTTTAGAATGAAAATACTGTTTTGCCTCCTGTGAATGTCAGAAAATTTCCATTTGTACTTATTGTATGTATTGGCATTCAAAGACCCTATTTGAAAGCTGAGGTGCTGATAGGCACATCTGTTAAAATTAAATCATTGTACTGGAATTATAATAGAAGGGCTTCACATATTTTTAAAATAAATCAATAGTTCAGCATCATTTCATAGTTTTTTTGTTTGCCTTGAATCATATTGTGTTCAGTTAAATCAAAACATTAAATCATAGTGAACTGTGGTTGAGAGGTGAATCAAATCATATTGTATCAGTGTTAGCTGCTAATTTATCTTTAGTTTATCTGATGATCAGAGTATTGAGATACATATTGTAATGGGGACAAAGCAGGAATATATTGCTAGTAGACCTTGATAATACTGTTCTGGCACAATAAAACCTAGCACATTATCTGTGAGTATTCTGAGGCTAGGCCAATCCAAAGACAGAACACCACATCCTTGTCTTATACAGTGTCGGTTCAACAGAAGCTGCTTAGTCTTTGTTGAGAATTGTCTTTACAAAGAAATGTTTTATTACTTTTTCAACATTACTTTCTTTTAGCAATTTCAAGAATTCTTCACATTTGCAATGCTAATGATAAGCTACCTATGCACCTATGCAGGGCCAACTCGCAAACGATTATAACAATTATAGCCAGGTTTCTGGGCAAATGGAACATATGCAATATACATCTGACAACAGACAATCTTACTGTCTAATTTCAAGACAAATGGACAGAAACAGGATTAAAATAAAATAAATAATTTAAATGAGAAATCCTTTGTTAAAGAGCAGTTAATGATTTTTTTAAACAGCAATTCATCCAGTTATGATGTAAAAGCAAAATATTTTCTACTATCCAATAAGATGCAGTTGTGAGAGAAATTCATACAAAATGAAGACTTAGAAATCTTACCACTTTCTGCTTTGAGTTAGGTTTCTGCAGCAGCCACTCAATGTCAAGAGAGCTGGAAGGCGGGAACTGGTGATGGCATGGTAAGGTGGCATTGTCCCCAACAACCTTCTTCATCTCTGTCTGGGCACCCACTGACAGCAGGCTGAACAGAACTGAGGGAGAGAAGAGACAGGGAGATGAAAAAGCAAGTGATGACATGTCAGACCCGAACAGTGGCCTAACCCTAGAATGAGAGAGACAGGTTGTTCAGCAAGCAGGCAAATCACAGAGATAAAACACTGCAATCAAAGATGAAGCTACATGTCTCTACAGACGACACTAAAAGGACACAAAACATTTTTACAGGAGATTAATATCAGCATAAGTGGTCTAACAAAGGTATTAGGAAGACTTCATAATCAGCCGAAGTTTTGAGCAGTTGGGGTCTGCCATCACATACAGTCTTTCCTGTTAGGAACTAATATCAAGGTAGAAACAGTTTGAAGAATCAATCAGACCTCGGACCACCAATTTGGTAGGTGTTACAAATGTACATGCCCCTCCCCCCTCTATTTTGCAGTGAAAATTTTGCATTGATTTGAAGTGTGTGTACATGTTGGAGTGACTTTAGGTGATTAGGACTTGTGGGGGACTTTAGGACTTGTGGGGGAGCACAGAGGCTAATTTATTAGAGGATACTAAACAGACCAGTAGGCTTGAGCACAATTAACTACAGGTGTCACTTGGGTTAGCTTTAAACTGAAATTATGGATTGTGTGTGTTACTGTGTGATGCTCAGGGCTGGTGCATATGTGAGGTATTTGACTCCCTCCAACTGGCACAATGCTGCATAGCTCAGCTAATTTTACACACACATATGTAGCGTCTATTTTTGACTACATGCTTAACTTAATGATCCATCTTTTAGTTAAATACAAAATAAGCCAACAGTTTAGTACCTAAAATAAAATGTATCAAAATTCCCCATTCTTAACAGTTTCTCTGGAACTAAAATGCTAACTCGATAATAGGTAAACATCATGCATGAAATTCACATTACGTTTTTTTTTAAAGGTCTACGTCTGCTGTGTGTGTGACCTAGCCTGGACATACTGACAGTGGGAATGCCTTTGTATGCAGCAGGCATAATCATGGACTGTCAAATGTTCCTCAGAAGGCCAGCCCTCACTGGGCCACTGTCCATTTGTTTACTGGTCTAACCTCAAAGGAGCCAACACCCTGATCACAGAAGTGATCTCCAGGCCAGTGAAAAAAGTCAGCAATTTCCCCTGTGAAACCAAGATTTAGTGCTGTGAAGGAATGGTGAAAAGAGCAAAAAGAAACCCCTTTCCCTTTATGTGCACCCAAAGAATTTAGCGTTTCTAATGGTTTTTCTTAAATTTTTGTCCAACTTTGTGAGTTACGTGTTGTCCACTAACAAAAGTCCACAAAAGGTTTTCCAGAATTCCTTCCTTATAGAAAACTGTTAATTGGTGGTAAACCCCATTTTTTAGCTTTTTCCACTCTGGGGAAAGGCTGGGCCTTTATAAACCCCAAAAACCCCATATTTTTTAGACATACCTAAAACAGTAAAGGGCACCCGATTTACAGCTTTTCCCCCCCCCGTTGGGCATTTTTTTACCCAGAAAAAAAACTAAAGTTGCCCATTTTTTTTATATCAGTAAAGCATTTAGTGAAATTAATTTCCAAAGCTGTAAGAAGCTATTGAAAAAGAAACTGTATTTTTGCTGACGCATTTCTGTTGTTCATTCAGGCTGCCACAACAGCTAGATATCAGTCACAGAACGCGATTTTTACCTGACTTGGGCAATTTTTATTTTAATTTTGTGAAGAAGGGGGAAATGCCAGGAGTTTTAATTCAGTCCAAATCAAGAAGGTTTAATGTTTTCAAAAAAAATGCTGTGTTTCATCTGTTTGAGAGCTTCCACCTTGGGCTGGGACCGGGAAATTTTGGATTTTGAAAAGTTTGGGAGCCTTTTTTTTAAACATCCAAGTTAAAGGTTTAAAGGGTCAAAAATTTTTGGGGAAAAACACCATAGCTTTTACTTTTTTCCGGGGGAAACTGAAAATTAGACTGGTTTTTAAAAAAATATCCCCAATGTAGGAAAAAAAGCTTAAAAAAATCCAATTGGTTTTATTGGGGGCCCCGCACCCTTTCCCCTTTTCGAGTTGGGGGACGGGCCCGGGAACCTTTGTGTTTATCCCCCTGCTCGAAAACACCCGAATCAAATTGTGGGAAAATCAAAGGGCCCCCGCAAAACCCCGAGGGGAAAAGCCAAGGACGTAATTCAGCCTTTTGATTCAAAAAGTGTTGGAGAGGGGAAGGGATCCCAAAAAAGGGGGAAGGGCATTGGCATTTTTAGGGAAGGAGTTGCAGATCCCTGGCCCATTAACAGTTTGCACCTCCGTTTTAACAGCAAAATTTTTTTTGGGAAAATTTCTTATCTGTCCCCATTTTTGCGACAAGTGTTTACAGGGGAAGTTACTAAAATTTCTTCCTTTTTTTCCCCGGGGCCCAATGTTTTTTATCTTTTAAATTTTTTGTAAAACCCCAAAAAAAATGGGCCCACCCCCCCACTGAGGAAAATCCCGAGCCCCGAAAGGGGTTTCCCGATTATTACTTTTTAAATCCAAAATTTTCCGGGGCATTTATATTGTGGGCTTCCCGCCGATATTGGTTGGAAAGTCAGGAAAAGGAAGAGAGGATTTTCCCAGTTTCAAAGAAAATCTTGGGGAATGAGAATACAAAGGGCCATATGGGTTGGGGCTAATTTTGCAAGGGTTTTGTTTGGTTGGGGGCAGAAATGTCTGCTGGGGGAAAAATCTAAACCCCTATTCCCCCCTGCGCTTTTTTAGGGAACCTCTTTTAATTTAGTGCCCCTGCCCCTAATTAGCAGGGTGGGGGTAAGCCCCACGTGAGTAGGTGGTCTCATCTTACCTTATTTTTCATGTTTCTGCCTGGCCCAAACTGTTGATTTGGACACTGAAAAATGGTTTTAAAATTTTCCCCGGGAAGCCGGGGCCCTTTTCACCCCAAATTTAAATTGGGTAATGAGAAATTTGGACAGAAATAATGAAGGCCCAAACTTGGGTAGGGTCTTTAGAGTCCCCTAGATGGTTTTTTCCCCAAATTGGTTTTGTTGTGCTAATATTGGGAAGTTATATGTACTAGCTAAAGGGGTGTATAATTTTTCTAGACAACAAAAATGTTTTTTAGTGAAAGGCAGAAGGGGGCTTTTGGGAAACCCTGGCGCCCCTCCCAAAAAAAAAGGGTTTCCTTGATGTAAGTTTTAGAAATTTTAAATTTGGGTTGGGCCCCTTTTTAAAAGTGCAACAGCTGGGGGTGCTGGAAAGCGAAAACCCCACCATGTGGGTAAACATCAACTGTGTAACCCAACAGAACTCAACTGTGTGGGAACCCCTTGGCCCCGATGCTAAGGAAAAATTTTTTTAGGCTTTATGACCTTTTTCTTTCAATTTTTCAGGGGAAATCACTGGGAGAAAAATAAAAACTGGAAAGTATTTAGCCCTAGCTTGGAAAAAAATTCCTCTCACAAATTGCGTGTATGCATTCAATTTCATTTTTTTTTGAGATTTTCCCACAGACTTGGGGAGAGGCCAAACAAAACGAAAAAGTGGCCCCCTCTTTAAGGAAAAAAAATGTGAAGAGGGGGGTTTGGTGAAAAGGGTATTTTTTTTCCCCTTCCCCAAGGGCCCCAAAACCTCTTCCCACTTTTTTTCTTTCCCCTTGTGCCCCCTTTCCCCTTTTCCTTTTTTGGGTAACCCTTGGGACTTTTTTAAAAGTTTCAAACTTTTCCCCGAAAGGGAAAAGGAAAACGTGTAAAATAATTAAAAAAAAAGTGGGAGGGTAACATAAATTTTTTTTTGAAAAAGGGGAGGGTGTTTAGGGAGAAAGTAGACAAATTTTTAAAAAGCAGGAGAGAGAGTTAGAAAACTTGGGGAAAAATGCAGGAAAACCAAAATTTTTATAAAAGGCCCTAGGGGGGGTTTTTGCTTCCAGTAAATCCCCCCCCTTACAGAACCCCGCAATCCATTAAAGTTTTAGCAAGTGGACGGGGCAACAGACAAAAAAGGGGCAGGCCTGGGTCCCTTTCCCCACGGCCCCAAAAAACAAGCCCCCAAACCCCCCACGCAAAAGGCTGGTTGGGGGGCCCTTTTTTTCCAAAGTTTCCCAAAACTTTATGACCTATCTATTCAAAAACAGCAATTCCCCGAAAAGGGAAAATGAAAGGACAGAGAAAAATGGGCTGAGGGAAGAGAGGGAGGGAGGTTGGTGCATTTTTTTGAGCTCTTATGCCAGGCTAAGTCACTGGTGGGGAGCAAGGATTATAGCATCACAAAGGTGGTTTTAGACACAGGAAACCTAAACCACAAAGATAAAAAAAAAGGTTGAAGGTACTCTAGATCACAATTTCCTGTTTGTGCTAGTTTCTCACTGCACATCTACATCATGGAGATAAGTATACCTGCTCTTATCCATGCAGTGTGAATTATGGGAACATGCACACCTTTGCAAAGACAATTTAACAACTGCCCAGATACACCTCAGATAGAAGTAACTTTCTGGAACAATAAACCGGTGCCTCAGTATACATACCTACAGTTGTTTCAGGCAAACACACCCCAGTGATGTCTGAGTGACACTCAGAGTCTCACTGTAAAACAATTACCTCCAATATGTGCCAGAACAGCTCATCTTCTCTAATTACCAGGCTCAGAGAATGGATCCTAATACACAGAAGCAAACGGGCAGGTGGCGGTTTACGGTTGATGCATGCAACTAGCAAAAAAAATCACATGGCAAAGCAAATACAAGTCATCCATTCTTACTGCTTACACCAAGCGGAATTTCTTTAAGCTGACTTGGGAACATACTGAGAGGAGCATAGGGCATGAGGCTGCAGCAAAAATAACTCAAAGCTCAGCGTGTTGTTTTACAGCCTTTGTTTTACTTTATTTATCTATTGTTGAGACCCAGGCTGTCTATTTAACTCTATAGCATATGCTCTGTAAATATGCACAAAGTCACAGGTTTACAGATAGGTTGAAGTTTTTTCCTCTTTTGAAGACCACACACATACACCCTTCTTCAGATGTTTCAGCCGAACAGTTGCTGGAAATAAATTAACCAAAATCCAGGCTGCTTTCATGTTCTGGGAAGACTTCTTCCCTCATACAGTCAATAAACAACTTAAAAGGGGCTAAACTCTAAATGGTATCTCTACCCCATTAAAATGCATATTCAGTATATGGCTTACAACACTCATCTTTAGTTTCAAGGTCCTACTCATGAATTCATTGCCTTTGTGAAATTTAAAAGGCCTGTTTTTTTTTAAATTTTGAATTAAGGCTGGGTCTTTGAAAGAATAAAAGCTATAATCCTCCTTTCCTCACACCCAGTAACCACCATCTGCTGACAAAGAGCTTTTATTAATACAACTGTATAGTTGTTAACAAGAAATGCAGAAGGAGCCATAAAAACTCAATTTAGCCTAAAAGGACTTTCTAAATAACACCCTTTCCTCTCATTATTACAGCAGTATTAGTTATTGTTAATACTTGTCCCAAGTACTAACAAAATCAAAATATCGACTACGTTAATAAACATATGGAACTAAAAACTGTTGGGTTAAAAATTACCAGATATGGGTTATTTAGCTAACCCATTCCATCCAGATTTCAACCCAAAACATAGTTTCAACGTAAGTATGAACTACGAGGTCAGCTGGTTAGCACAATCGACCAATTTTCAGCTTGATCGGATAGCCTTGACCAGTGACCAATTCCAAAAATCAGTCTTCTTTCGATCTATGAACACACCATACTAAGCACTGCAAGGTGTTTAAAATGTTAATTTAGTTGTGGATAGGTGCTATATGAATCAACTGAATTGAATTAATTAAAAAAAACAAGTTTTCACTACCATTCTTATATTTTTAAATATTGTCATCTCAAGTAAAAGTGACTAATTTCTAAAGTCAAAACTACCCTAAAGTAAATGAAAAGAATTACCAATAACCCAGTTACTAACTAAGTAATATTGGGGTTAAAAGGAATTACTTGAGGTTTTAGAGATTAGAAATTTTTAGTATAACTCTGCATTAAAAATGATCAGGTAACCACTTCACAATGTAATAATGAAGTTTACTGAACAAAAAGTTTAATTTGGACACCAAAATTCATACTCCAATTATAACACTGTATCAAATATTCTCTGTATTTATTGACTTTCTGACCAATTGTTTGGTCAAAGTGTGAATCCTAAAATAGCTTTAACTGGCTTACTCTAACTACTAAGCTGGTAAATGTCTAATGTATTCTTAACGTGAGCGAACTCATTCTCTAGTGGGAACTTAAGTAATAAACAATAGCCCCTTTTCCATGCAGGGACCTTCAACCATTAGTCTGGATTTTGAAAGCCCTCTGCGTGTTTCGACACAATTTCACCTGAGTAATTTCAATTTCCCGGGTCCACACTTCCCCAGATAAAAGGTCCTGGTATGGGTGGTAGGACTTTCAGATTACCCTGGAATTTTTGACAGGTGAAATTATGTGCCGAGCATCAATGATTGGTGAATCCTTTTTTGCAGTGTTCTGACTTCCACTCACCCCCCAAGACCCGCATTTTGTTTTTGTTTTCTACTTTGTAGGGATTTTTATTTAAGAGTCTTTGAGCGGTCACTTGCCTTCTTCCCTTTGTAGATCACTGGGTTTCAATTACAATGTGGTATAACATCACAAGCAAAAAACGCCAGTTGTGGATGTTCCATTTTGTTTTTTGAACAAATGGTGGGTTACGGGCTTCTTGGTCAGGCTTTACTTGTTTGGCCTTTGGTTTCTTATTACTGCAACCCGCTGGAAAGGAGGTGTAGTGCAGTTTTCTTCAGAACTTCTCCATAAATAATTAGGCTGATTTAAATACATTTTCTGGGGCCTTTCAGAGCAGTGGAAAAGGAAAGCACACAAATTACCCAGTATTCCTCTTACTGGGTAAGGAAAATCCCGGGTATTTAAATCCTGGGATTTTTTGTGAAAAAGGGGCCATTATCAACTCATAATAAGACAACTGCTTGACATGATAACAATGTTATCATGGCACCATTTCTTCTTTCATCACATGGAAGAGGTTCTGTGAAGTCTGATTAGGTTGTATAGTTTACAAATGTTGGTAAATGAAAAATGAGAAGGCTCCTTTTAGCCTTTTCTCTAACCCAACAAAGTCACAGTTTTTAATTCAATGCTCTGTTGAATTAAGCCAACTTTTATCTTAAAAGCAAATGCCTAGCATTTGGATCAAAGAAATAACACATTTATGTTTGTGCTTTATTTGTGTTAGACATTATTTGAGACAGATAACTGATAAAAATATGAGATTTACTATAAAACAATTAAGAAGCAGAGCCCTGCTTTTATATTAGAGAATTAGAACATTCAGTTTTGAACTTCTATAATTGCTAGAAGTACTAAGTGTGATGACCATGGTGTTAATGAATCTACTCATTTAAAAAAAAAAATGTATTCCATGTTCATTTTTGATGAAAAGATGAGGCCAGAGGAGAGATGCTTGGAACTGAAGATAAAAACAGAGCAAGTATTATTTTCACAATAATCTTTTGAAGGGAAGCAAATTGGAAAAAAGAGACAGACTCATGGGAATAGGAAAAAACATGAATACCATGGAGGTCTGAATAATGTAAGCCCCAGTGGTAAATGTTCACCTTGTGCTGTTTTTATTGCCTTCATTGGCATCCCTTTCAGTAACTTGTCATTGCTGTCATGTTGAGCGACAGCAATATCATTTAATTCCCCCAAAGTATTTCATAATATCTCCCTGTGCAAAGTAAGGATGCAGGGACGATTTGGGGGGGGGGTCTAATTACACCAGTACCCGAGGGAATGCAAGAGGCAATGAAACCTGAAACCTGCTTATACATGGCTATATACATCTTATCAATGTGGCATCACCCACACTCATGGCTGTAACTGTCCAAGATATTCTGGCTGCTCTATAAATCTTCCTGTTTTAGCCTGAAACTGTCAAAAGAACATACACATCTTATCAAGAACATTTTTTGGCCAAAAAGTTAAAAGCACAAATGCAATATAATCTCCACTTTCCGTGGCTCCACTGTCTTGTGAAATGATGGCTTTCACTGTCACAACCTAAAAAAATATTTTTCTAGATTAAAAAAAATAATAATATTTTTTTGTAAAAGGATGGTCCTCATTTTAAATGTTAATTACAGCAATGTATCTTATGAATTCTGCTGGTTATTGTTCAGAAGTTTATGCTGCTAAACCATCCACGGGCTAACATGCACTGCAGAAAGCTCATATTTTCGTCCCTTTATTGTGTTTCAAGTGAACAAAAAGTCCAAATGTCAAGTGGTCTGCTTTGGACCAGATAACACGCCTCAGTTAAATGGGGCTTGGACAGTGACCTCTCTATGAAACAACAAATTGTCCCAACATCTGGCAAAGCCTAAATAAACCAGCATGACAGTTGTTTTTTTCTACCTGAGCATCTCTGTATCTGTGAGACAGGCAACAAAGAAGATGGGGAGTTAACATCTTTATGAAACTTATCACCAAAGTGACTTAGGGTGTGTGTGGATGCATGAGAGGGTATATGTAATGTGTGTGTGTAAAGGGCAAATCTTCCTTGCAGCATATGCACACAGCGTTGACTAAACCCGCTGTTTCCCACTGAGAACATATATTAAGTGAGGACAGGAGAGAATGTCCTTTCACATATAAACAGATTCCTAAAAAAAGTAATTTATAATTTAACTATTTTGTTATGCTGCTTCCAATTTTACTGAAACAATTTTTTATCAGGGTACAGATCTAAATCTAAGGAGAAAACAATTGCATTGTTTTAAAGTAAGCGAATATGGGTTATCAAAAGAAAGCAACTCCAAATCCTGTTTAGGAGATTGTATTTCCTTGGACAGAATCTAATTTTGTTCACAAAGACAACTTTTACTTCCTGCAAAAAAAAAAAAGGTTTTCCAATACTTTTCAAAATATAAACAACTTAAGTCTAAAGTTTGAGCTGATTTCTTTGTAGCATTAACATACAGTTCCTCTGCAGAAGTGTTCATACCCTGGAACCTGTTTGCACCTTCTCATGTTACAACCACAAACTTCAATATATTTTTTGGAATTTTCTCTGTTAAAAAAATGCATTGTTGGGAAGTGACATTTCCTTACAAATTAAAATGTGAAATATAAATTTGTATTCAGTCTTCCAGAGTAAATAGAACCACATTCTGCTGCAGTCAGAGCTGCAAGACGTCTGGGCAATGTCTACAAATTGAAGTTTTTGTCTCAGTTCTTTTACAGCCTCAAGCTGTTTTTTGGCTAGAATTTTCTGTATTTAGCTCTATCATTCTTGCCATCAAATCTGACCAACCTCCCCAAGAGCTGAAGAAAACGAATTCCCAACAGCATGATGCTGCCACCACCATGCATAGGGACAGTGTTTTCAGAGTGATCTGCAGTGTTAGCTTTCTGCGACATATACGCCACTTTTACATGGGCTCTACTTTGGCCAGCTCCACTCCTCTGAGTTTTGTGGTAATGGGCCTCTTAGCTGGTTCTCTGGTTAATGCTCTCCTTATCAGGTCTGTTATCTTAAGTGGACGGTCATGTCTTCATTGATTTGCAGTTGTGCCATACTCTTTCCATTTTTAGATGCAGAATTGAATGGTGCTCTGGGAAACGTTCAAAGCTTTGGATTTTATTACGCTGAGATTAAATTACACGACCTCTAAAAACACTGGATTTAAATTAGGGGTGTCAGATTTAAAGGGGCATTTTTTTATGCTGGCCACCTTTTCAGATTTTTATTTTAGAAAAATATTTTGAAACCCATCTTTTTCCATCCATTTCACTTTGCATTGGACTATCAGGCAAAATCCCACTATAAAACATTGAGGTTTGTTGTTGTAGCACAAACCTTGATTTGCTGTATTTTTGGTACTTTGTCAAGCACAAGTAGAGTAATAAGATATATTTAAACAGCATCTCAGAAATCTCCATAGATAACTAAGTGGAAAATTGTTTTTGCTAACATCAAGCTCCACCTGACCCTGTATACCTAACAGATGGCATAGTGGGAAACAAGATGAGCCGTATTCATTAAAAAACACTGCAGAAGATAGGTTTGCCTGCTGCAGATCGAGTTAAATCTTTCCAGTTGGGCATTGGTCCTGGTGTATATCAAACCAGTCAAGCACCACTGGGGTGCGGACAGATGGGCTAGCTGTGATAAAAAACAGCCATAAAGCTTACACTGCGTCTATATGTGCAACCTTTCCCTCCCACTACTTCAGGTAAATGTGAGCATCCTTCTCTGTTCACGAATGGTCCATAATTTCCCCAGTTATTTATGTGGTACAATCTCAATTTGTGGCTGGCAAGCATATGAATGAACTCCTCTCACATTGTTGGAGCGCCTGGACATGGGCACTGATATCAGCGGATCAATACTTAATAAGCTTTTCTGCCACAAAGTCCATTTTGCTGCATTTTTTTATGTCCATTAGGTTCAAAATAGAGCTGACTATGGGTGTGGGCACAAGAAGTAGAATGCATCGTGGTCATCCTGATGATGGATGCTTCACAATGGCGTGAAACTGATGGAAACCTAAAACACTATCTACCTCTTGCACTACACCTTTGGCCTTTATTGAACACAATTCAATATCCCCGTGGAGTTTCAAGACACGCTTTAACAACTTGTGGGAGGACAATAAAAGCTACAGTGGGCTTTTTGGTTAAGTATGAAGACATGTGAAAAACAAGGGGAACGGCAAGAAAACAAGCCTAAAGCTAGAACTATATTTGGAGCCACATTAAAGTTGAGCTTCAGAGGCAGTGGAAGTTCCAGTCCGGACATGTAAGCATTACATTTTGTGAGCTCATACAGTCAGGCATGTGTGCAGATTCTGCACGCCTTCCTTCTTTTTCTTCACTGCATTCTCGCCTGTGCACACACAGGTTTACTTCCAATATTTAGGTCACTGCGATTATTTGTCACTGTCTAAAGTCCAAGTTCACTTGGGGCTTGATGGTAAGCCTCTATCAGCAGAGACGCTAATTTACTCTTCTGGATCCAAGGGAGAATAGAAGCTGAACAAAACAGAACAGCTCCCGTGATGTACATTTCATTGGCTAATTGAAAACAGAAGGGACTCTGACTCCCTGTCTCCATCCGCCCAGCCTCAGTGCGCTACGTCACTGACATATTAGAGCTGCTGTCAGACCTGTGGTATGTATCTGACCACATCCTTGTACTTGATCAGTTAGGAGGAAAATAATAAAGTGCAGAATGCCTTGGATGACATTGTCACTGCTTCTAATGCTTCAGCTCCAAAGAACAATGAGGTAACATATCATCTAAAGCTCTTGACTACCAAGGACACACTGATGGCCATCTCCCCATAGGTGGGCACATGTCATGTCTGCTTCAGCAGCTGTAACCTGAAAGGTATAGAAATTTTAGGGTAGCTGACATAAGTCAGAAGTGCTGTCTATATGATGGCTGAGGAGGTTGGTGTGGGCTGCAAAGCTTGCAGAAAGGCCTTACCTAGGCTCATTTAGGGGAGCTAATAGATCACGCTACCATCTGTCCTTATGATTAGGTAAGCCCATTCATGCAAGACCTAAGGCTTTGTTTTGTTAGCTTCAGATAAACACCAGCCATGTGCAACACAGCTGCAGTGTATTTCTGCATGTGGTGTAACAGCTCACAAATATGCACAGTGTGTCGTGTTCCATTGGGATTTATCTAATTTAAGATAGACTATAGCACAGGTCATGTATGTGAATCTGTTTGACTTATAAAGAAGGATACAAACTTTTTAAAGGTCAACTATTAAATGAATGATGGCCTAAACCTGTCATTTTTTTTATTTCTATGAAAGTATTATATTATATACCCCTTTAAAATTTGTTTTTCATGTAACAGTATAAGTCCAGAGCCATGAATTGGAAGAAAAATGAAACGTGCTTTCAAAACATTTTACAAATCAAACTCTGAAAAGTGTGGCATGCTTTTGTATTGAGCTCTCCTGAGTCTAGAGAAAAAAAAAAAAACATTCTTTAAAACAGCTCAAACTCAGTCAAACTGGATGGAGTGTCCATAAACATCAATTTTCAATTCTTACCATAGATTCTAATTTAGATTTAGTTATGGGTCAATCTATCACATGAATATGCTTTGATCTAAAGGAATCTATTGAGCTCTAGAAAATTATCCTAAAATAGATGTTTAGGATAATTTTCCTGCTGGAAGGTAAACATCCACCTTTTGAGTTTCTTTGCAGCCTCCAACAGGTTTTCTTCCAATGTTGCCATATGTTTGCCATGTAGAGGACACCTGTGACTCAACGGACACTGTAGTCATCTTGCAATTGGAAAGTGGTGGGACATATCCTCTGCGACATGTGAAAGGCACCTAACTATAGGTTGCCTACAAATCTGTGTACTGTGTATAAAAGCATTTTGAGTGGTCTTTATGGTGAGAAGGCCTATAATTTCCTTCCATTTATTTTTTATTTCTCTGACCAGCTTCCCTTCTGAAGAAAAACGTTTCCAGAGCATAAGATTTCCACCATCATGTTTCACTTTGGGGATGGTGTGTTCAGGGTGATGGCCAGTATTATGTCCCTTTTCCTTTTTGGCAGGCGCAGGAACCTCTTCTCAGAATCCATATTGGAACCAGAAGGCTGATTTTTGGCTCCTCAGAGTGCTGGTAGGGCAACAGCTGGGAAAACCCGGCCCCAAAAGGGTTTTCTCAGGGTTAAAAACCCCCGTGAATGAGCAAGTTTGGGGGGGTCAGGGAACAAAACCCCGGGCAGAGCCGGGGAGGGGTTTTGGGCTAAAAATCCTGGGAGGGGGCAGGGAGAGGTGGCCCAGAAAACAGAAGCCAGATCCATGTCCAAAAGGGAAAGCCATTAAGGGTTTAATCCGATGAGGGCAAGGCAGGGCAGAGAAATCCAAGAGACAAAAAAAAAAGTTTCAGATCAGGAAGACAGGCAAGGAGGGAATGCTGGATACTACACACACTATGGTTTTTGGGGAAAATCTGGCACTGGGTTGTCTGTCAGAGAGCTGTATGTAAAGGCAGGGGAAACAGGTGGAGCACGATGAGGAGTAATTAGGTAGCTGGCTGGAGAAGAGCAGGTGAAGACAATCCTCCTAATGGCGACAGCACAGAGCGGGCAGACAGAATTGATGCAGACAACCAGTTCAGAATCATGACAAGCCAGAACTTATAAAAACAGGCTCAAGGGTTCTGATGTGAGGGGGGTGTGGAGAGTAGTGGAGAGGGGATACGCCACTGTCTGGACTGATGTTGCACCAGCTCCCCCGCGACCCACTTTGGAATAAGTGGTAGAAAATGACTGACTGAAATAGTACAATTAAATTTTGATTTGACCCACTCCGGCCATTGGGGTTCTTAATATTATTGTAGTCGCTCTTCAATTTTATTTGCATTTCTCTGCAATATCTCTTTGAAATCCTTCTCATTTCTCCTGGTCCCATGGCCAATAAGTGAACAGCAGTCTGTTTACGTCATATGTAGTCCCCACTGATCCCCGGTCGTACCTGCTGGGGAGCAAGGACCGAAAAAGTAGGTACTGGTATGGAAAAACTAGAAATGGAAACACTCGCAAAGCGTACGAGTGGAGTGGAGTCGGGCCAAATCGAACCAGTGGAAAAGGGGCATTAGTTTTCCATCATACATACCGTTTTGCATGTAGGCAAAAAAGGTTTGCTGTGTCCCTACATTGATTGTTGGAAACTGCAAATAAAACACAATTTCAGCTCCCTTCCCAGTAACATATCAACGTGTGTTTAGATGAGGCCCCTAACCCAAAGTTGCCTGCCTACTTCATATTAGTGTATGTATGCATCTTCCTGAGTGTGGCTGTGTGAATGTGGCTCTAGTACAAATGTTAGGCAACTTTATCCCTGATCTGTTGTTTACCAAGTTACTAGTTTACCCAGGCTTTGTTTATGCCATAATGTTCTCTAACAAATCTCTCAGGCCTTCAGAGCAACTGTGTTGACATTATTTTCGTAGTCAAGGCGACCTAATCCAAGACCCAGTCAAGACCAAGAGTGTGAGGGAGTCGAGGCCAAGTCCAACACCAAGACCAACTAAATGCGAGACCTTTTTGAAGACCACTGCTGTAATCATAATAACAAAGTTGTTGCTGAAACATTTAAAGAAATCTGAATTTTAAATAGGTTTTATAATGTATTGTAATAAAAAAGGAAATTGCAGCTGAGGTTTTTACCGGTCTTGAGAAAAAGATCCTGAGACAAAAACAAGATCGAAACTCTGAAAGTGTGGGCTCGACACACACAGGACTAGATGATGCTGAGATTACCTGCTGAACAATTAAAGTCTCTGCTTAAAACATATTTCTTGTCATGCTTTTACCTCTAGTTAAGCAGGACATCTGTGTGTCTGCTGTGCTACTTTTATTGATCATCTTGCCTGTTTTAGTTGTTTACTTGTTGATCTTTTACTATATAAAGCACTTTGGTCAACTCTGATTGTTTTACTTGTGCTTTATAAATAATTTGACTTGACTTGCTTAAAATGCATGAATGTAGATTATAATTATGTGACATTTGAAAGAAATTGTTTGCACTGGATTTTATTTAGGATTTAGGACAGATTTTTATTTGTAAAAAGTTTTGACAAAGCATGTATCTTTTTCTTTGTACTTCATAGTTACATGCTACTTTGTCTTAGTTGTAAAAAAATCCCAATAAAATGGCTGTAACATTATTGCATGGGGTCTTTACTGCTATCGCACTTCTGTTGACCTACCAGCCTAATTACATCTACTTCTATTTTTACTGATTAAAAAAAGTAATCTTTATTTTCTAAGTTTAAGGAGGCTTTTGTTGCAGGCTTCTAATAGTGACACAAACACACACACGCACATACACTTTCAAACAAATAACCCTGCTATTTGTGCTTTTCAGCACCACGTCTTCCACCCCCACGTCTAGAAAAGGAATGCCCACACGGCCACATCCGAGGACGGAGAGAAGATTGAAACCAGATGAATGGAGCTTGGTGCAGAATTCTTGCCAGGGCTATATTTCACTCCCAGAGCCTGATTAAAACGAGGTGTGGCACTAGCTGAGGCCAAGGCACCCAACTCTGGCTCTGAAAGGAGAATTTGCTTGCACTCGCATTCTAGGCAAAAAATGACAAGAGGAAAGGTCGACAATAAAGCGTCTGGAAGGACCTTGTGTGTTTGAGGTAGAATGTTTTCTGATGAAACACAGCCAAGTTTGCAAAATTCTCTCTGTTTATTTAAACCATGATATCCACTAGAGATTGATAGGACAGGATCCAGCCTTGACACACTGTTTTATGGAGGATGCAGTGGTCGTTAAGGACGATGTTTAAAGTAGGCCACTGGGGTGTGTTAACTAACGCATCAAGTGAAATGAGGGCAAACTGCAAGAATTTTGGAGCAATGACTATCACTGTTGTGCACAAGCGATGTGTACGAGAAAAAACAAATACAGCTGTACAGTAGTATAGACACAATTTTACTTTTACTTCCATTGTTTGCAAAGGTACTCTAACACCTTGAACCTTTCAACATTTTCTCATGTTATAATGGGATAATTCAGAGAATTTCATGTGATACACTAATAGAAAGTACTAATATTAAGTAATCGTAATTCTAAAGTGGAATGAAAAGGATTCTTGTTTAAGACTGACTTACATTTGCATTCATCATCCCTTTTTCAATTATCTTGGTGCTTTAGCGGTATGGTTCTATCTTTGTACATCTAGAGACAGAAATATCTGCCCATTCTTTGCAAATTAATTCAATTTCAGTAAGATTGGAGGGATAGGGCCGCAATCTTCAATTGCTGTCAGTGATTCCCCTATTTAGGAAGTGGTGGAATGTGATTGGGTCATTCTAACATGCTTTAATCCTCACACCATGATGCTCCCACTACCTTGCTTTATGTTGAGAAAGGTGTGTTCAGGGTGGTATACAGTGTTGGTTTTCCACTATGTTTTGCATGTAGGCTAACATTTTTGGTCTCATGTGGCCAGAGAACCTTCTTCCACGTTTGGTGTTTCTGCTACATAGATTATGACGAACTGCAAACAGGACGTTATACAGGTTTCTTTCAAAAATGTCCACTCTTTATTAAAGACCTGTTTTTTGTAAAAAAAACTAATGGTTGTCGTGTCAACAGATTCTCTATCCTGAGCTATGGATCTTTGATGTGTTCCTTGGTCTTCATGATGCTGTTTGTTCATTAATGTTCTCTAACAAACCTTTGAGGCCTTTAATAAACAGAAGTATTTAAGACGAGATAAAATTACACACAGATAGAGTTTGTTTATTGATTAGGTGATCTCCGAAGGATAGTTGGTGACACAGGATTTTATATAGGAGTATCGGAGTAAAGAGCTAAACACATTTTGTTTTTACCTGCAAGAAAATAATGAAAACCATGTACCATTTTTCTTTCATCTTACAGCTATGCACTATGTGTTATTCTGTCTCATGAAACACCAATAAAATGCAATGAAATTTGTGGTTATAAAGTGACAAAATGATAAAGGTTTAAGAGGTCTAATTATTTTTACAAGGAACTGTATGTGTCCTAAGTTTTAATTTATTGACACATAAAGATGTATTTGTTTTGGTTTTTGGATATATTGTGGCCATGTTTGTTGCTATTGCACATCTTTCCATGCATGACTAAGAAATGCTTCAACGAAAATAGAAAACTTCTCAATAGTGCAGATCGCATGGTAATATACTTTGAAAATCAGGACACGACTGGTTCTTTGAAGCATCATGTCCATGTTTGTGTCCTCACATATAGCAGCCAGTGTTAAGAACTGTGACTAACTTTGGACCAGAACCCATTTAGACTGAAAAGCCAAAAACGTGCAGCTCCCCCTGCCTTAGCTTGACCATGACTTTAAACTCGGTCATAGACATAGAAAGCAGACGCCATTTACATTTTTTTTCTGAACAAATCTACAGTGCAGAGCAGCAACAGAACATAGCAGAGTAGAGATTCTGGGTAGTGTAGGTGTCTGTTTGTTTCTGACTGAGCCACCTAGCACATGTAAGTATGACAAACTAATTAGAGCCCCGTTTTCATCGACTGCCTGCAGCCAGTTCTCCAGAGATAGCCAAACAGAGTGGCAGAACTTGGTACTATTTTCCAGCACCGGTTGCTTTCTCTTTCTTCCCCGCTGCAACTGGTCGGCTACAGTCGCAAGTCGAAACCAAACACACTCCCCTCTATCCCTTTGACATTTCAGCTATGTTACCATCGACAGGGTTGTGGCTCGACTGCCTGCCGCCTCGTCTGTGCACACGAGTAAATAAAGCTCCCCAGCTCATTTCATTTGGCTATAATGTTTAATCTACATTTGCTTGGTCAATGAGAGGTTAATCTCATTACCTTGTGCTAAATGGCAAGCTTGGGCATCCTTTGACAAGGAGAAGGCTAGACATAAGTTAATTAAAAGAGCAATTAAAAGAAGACATCAAGTCCTACTAACAGTGGTTATATGTTAGCTCCCTTGACACCCATGCATTGATGTTGAATAACTCTATTCTAGTGTAGTGTGTCACAACTAACAAACCACTTTTCATAATGAACAAAGGAGAGCAGTAATAGTGGACCTGAAAAACCTAGCTTGACATCAGCATGTTTTGTGGCTGAACATGTGTTTCCAACTAACCCTCAGAAGTCATTGTGGTTGATGCAGTGGAAGTCTGCTTGTAAAAAGTAAGCCTCACTATTACACACACAGACACACACCTATTAAAAATGTTAATTAACTCCAACAGGTTGTTAAAAACCTGACATGCAATTAGTTCAGACAGAATTGGACAGGGCCTGCCATCACTTCTGCTGGCAACAACTTAATGCTCACCTTCTACAGATGATCCATTTGGCCCTGTCTTTCAGTGTTTAACCCTTTCTCTCGCCTAGATATAGCAATTGACTGAGCTTTTACTTTAACTAATTATAGGTGCTCTCTTTCAGACTCTATCCTTGAAAACTGGCTCAGAGTTTATCTGTTCTTTCTTTCTAGGTGAAACGACTAAAGGAGCTACATGCATTAACATTTACTTTTCCTTTCCATAGAAAGTACTCCTGGATCAGTGCTTCTTTGTTCTCTTTGTGTCTCTGCTCTGTTCTCTCAAACCCCCAGTCGGTCGTGGCAGATGGCCGCTCACATTGAGCATGGTTCTGCTGGAGGTTTCTTCCTGTTAAAAGGGAGTTTTTCCTCTCCAGTGTCGCTACATGCATGCTCAGTATGAGGGATTGCTGCAAAGTCAACGCCAGTGACTGTCCACTGTCTCTACACGCTCATCCAGGAGGAGGGAATGCTGCAAGTCACTGACTGGATGCAATCTGCTGGGTTTCCTTAGATAGAAAAACTTTTTATCCAAGTTGAATAAATAACAATCTGACTGCACTGTTCAATGATTAGGATTAATTGGAATGTATGTACCTGACTTTTGTGAAGTGCCTTGAGACAACATGTGTTGTGAATTGGCGCTATATAAATAAACTGAATTGAATTGAATAGGGGTATGTGCTATGTATTTTAAAACACACAAAAAAGTTAAAAAACGATTTTAAAAATGAATACTTGCAATCTTCGAAGCTAGACGTGCTGAAAGGTGACCCTCCACCCCAGTCTCAAGTCTGTTGTAGCTTCTTACAGTTTATCTCCCAGAATTGACCAGGATTTACCTCCATGCATCTTCATATCAACACTAACCAGCTTTCCTGTCCCTGCTTACGAAAAAGATTTCCATAGCATGATTCTCCCAGTACAATGTTTCATCATGAGGATGGTGTATTTAGTGTTGTGTGAAATGTTATTTTTTCTCCCACACATGTAGCGTTTTGCATGTAGGTCAACTAGTTCAGTTTTGGTGTAATTTTCCACTGGTTTACGGTCCCGTCCACATGGCTTTTGACACACTTTAAACTGGACTTCTTGCGGCTTTCTGTTGACAACAGCTTTTTTCTTCCCCACTCTTCTATAAAGGTCAGTGTGGCTTAAAATATCTTCACAACTCTATCCAAAACATGTCTGATGTGTTCCTTGGTCTTCATGTTACCGTTTGTTCACTAATGTTCTTTAAAAAAAACCCTCAGGCCTTCAGAGAACAGCTGGATTTTTACTGAGATTAAATAACACAAGTGGACTGTATTCACTACTAGGTGATTTCAGAAGACTGTTGGTTGCACTGGAATTTATTTTGCAGTATCTGAGAAAATGAGTCTGACTACAAATGCATGCCATACTTCTCAGATTTTACACTTTACTTGTAAAAC
The DNA here is from genome assembly GCA_036173005.1 of Crenichthys baileyi. Taxonomy (NCBI): domain Eukaryota; kingdom Metazoa; phylum Chordata; class Actinopteri; order Cyprinodontiformes; family Goodeidae; genus Crenichthys; species Crenichthys baileyi. Next base: position 310,829 of record JAHHUM010002934.1, on the reverse strand, counting down.
ATATTGAAAACTATGTAACATTTTTCTTCCAGTTAACAATTAACTGAACCGGTTTGCGTGGGTGTATAACCTAAAATCACAATACATTTCAGAAATGTATGGTTGTGGCATGGAAAAAGTTGAAAAAGTTCAAGGGTTATGAATAATTTTGCAATGCACTGTAATTTCACACATATTTCACACAAATAACCATTAATTTCTGCTTTGCCCTTCCGCAGACAGACAGACCATTAGGCACGTATTAGTGTTTGGTGCCCTGTTAGCATGAAGTAAAGTTAGGATGCTTCCCGAGCAAGTAGCCTGCTAGCTGCATGCCCCACGGGTACTCCGAGCGTTTGCAGCCTCCCTCCAAATGAATCACAAACAAGTCCCTCGGCATCTGTGACTTAATCCCCTGTGACATCGCCATGGGGAGATGGGGATAGAGGGAGCGTCTGGAAAAGGAAAACATGCCCCGTGCTCAGGTTTTAAGTGAATAAAACATTAGAATGAATGTGAATGAGGTGTATCTGAGTGTACGTCAGCAGAGTGAGGCACTAATTTATCAAATGTTAGAATATGGATGTAGGGATGGGTATTTTAAGGGTATGATGGAGAATAGAGCAAGGCTCTATGTTTAATCTTTGCTTTGTTGACATAGCAGTCACTTCATCTCAAGCTCTACCTTAAAGCTCCCCCTGCCCCACCCATTATCCCCAACCCACCCCCATTCTTTCTACACGTGAATATAAAGTAAATTCATTTCCCACAGTGCTTTCACCTAAATTTGGCCCCACTGGTAAAGCCTAGGCAGTCTACAGAGTTACAATCAACATTATGCAAAGAAGCCCCAGAGGCAACCAATAAAGCTGGTATGTTTTTGGAACCTGAAAGGAGACTTGGAGTTAGGATGAGACATGCTAAGTGCTTTGTCCACAACCCTCAAGGATTATTTACTCTCAAATTAAATAAAGATGAAGGTGAAGAAAGACGGTGAAGTAAGTAGGCTTTACCAGAAGTGGCAGCAACTAAAATTGGTTTGGGATATGGTTTGTCGACACTGGTGCTTCTGCTGATGCAAGGAGCTTTTGTCTTGAGATTAATGGGAGATGTGTGGCTCTCTGTCATTTTAGATCCCACGCAAAGGTTATAAACAGCCTCTGACCAGCGAGAAGTTTATGTGGCACGGCCCTGAGAATGTTCTCTTTTAAGGGACGTATTTTTGTTTATACTACACCTAATAATCACCAACATAGCTGCAACATCAAAAGTGAAGCTCAGTTATATTTTAATTACAAACCAACATTTGATTTTTTTGGGTTCAAGTGGCTTTCAAACGTATTCATCCCAGTTGAAATTTTGTCATGTTACAACCACAAACTCCCATGAAGATTTACAGAGTTTATGTGATAGACCAACACCAAGTAATGCATAACTGTGATGTGAAACTAAAAAGGACACATGTTTACAGGTGTTCAGCAACAATATGAATAAAATATATCTTAATGAACATTAGTTTTCAAGTCTTGCCATAGATTCTCAATTGAACGTAGGTTTAAACTTTAAGCCATTCCAAGGCAAGGTACTTTAATTGAACCCATTCCTTTACAGGCCTGTGCTAGTCTCAGGTCTAGTGTTGAAGGCAATCTTCCCCATAGCATGATGCTGCCATTACCATTTGTCACTGTGGGGATGATGTGTTCTGGTTGATGTGTTGTTTTTCCTCCACACATGGTGTTTTGCATGTAGGAAAAAACTTCAAAATTGTTTTCTCATTTGACCAGAACACATTCTTAGAGCTTTTCTTGTTCTTTGATATTCATAATCATCTTTGTTCACAAATGTTTTTAAAAAAACCTATATGGCTACAGCTGTGTTTATTTAAGCTGAGCTTAAGTTATATGCTATACAATATAACATACAATCCCAATTAAATACTTTCGCGTTTGTGGTTAATGTGACAAAATATGAAAAAAGCTTGCGGATATGAATAATTTTCCAACATGTCAGTTTACAGTGGATGCTCATTTCCATATGTTCCACATTTGAACATGCTTACAATTGGCTGTTTAATATGGAGTTTTTCTATGACAGGAAACAGCACTAACAGCACCTGGATGTGCTCTACAAGAACCAGGTGCTGGCAAGGCTATTATTATCTTATTTCAGACATCCAGATGGAAATTACAGGTCACATCTGTCTGGTACACATGAGGTACCTTATAAACATTCTGATGTATTCTTAATTCCCTGTCATTTGTATTGTTGGGCAAAAACTCAGTCATGTTTTTAACTTGTGATAGGGGTAGGGGTATAAGTGTCTGGTTGGTAAAGCTCCAAAGAGCTTAAACACTTATCCTTCTGTATTGTACCAGAAGAGCCCAAAGATTATATCACTGACGTCCTTGAGATAAACTCTGAGAATTTTTTTTTTTTTCGTGGTGTGGACATCAGAATTAATCCTTTAACAAGATCCAGATTAGAAAGAATCTTAATGCAAGATTAAACAAAAATCAAAGAGCATATCCCACTGGCTAAACTAGGAGTCTTGAAGTTAAATTGGTTAAAAAAAAACAACAAGGTAATGCTGGTGTAGGCCTGCTCTGAAGGAAATGAGTATTAGCCCATGCTGTCTTTTCTTCCGTGCTGAGAGTTACATTGCACAGGCACCTCAAAAATCCTGTTCCAATCTTAGAGCATCTGCTCTTCGGGGAAATAGAGGAGTCTGGCAGCCTAAAGCAAGAGGTTACCACCACCATCACCAGCAGGAACTCCACTTATCTATCCCCCCCGATCGCCATCTATCTCCCTTCTCTCTTATCTCCCGGCCTTGATGTAGACCAGACCCCATAAAGAACACACGTAAGCGGTAATTGCCGTAAAAGCTCACTTTTTCATGTGCCTGCATGGCTTCTGGTCAGCACAGAGAATCTATAATCCCCCGTGTCATGCTAAGGGCTGAACATTTCTTTAGTCCACAAGACAGTATGATTCGGATATCTCAACTTTGTGTTTGAAACACATTCAAAAAAAGTTAAATCTTTGGACTAAATTCTGGGTTCAGGTTGTTGAAAGAAATTTTGGGTAGTTTAAAGCAAACACTAGATCATAAATTGTGACCCAATATTTTAGGTTAGAGAAGAAACAGGACATTATTCACAGACCACCATTATAAATTATTAAAAAGACCTGATCAGACTTTACTTAACTCCCACAGAATAAATTAAGGCATGAAAAGACTCTAAAATTATACTGAATAATGAAAATAAGTTTGTTTAAATCACAACCAGACCCTTTCTGTCTTTATGCATGTGTGGATCCTCTCAGGGTACTCCGGGTTCCTTCCACAGTCAAAACACATGCGTGCTAGGTTACCTGGCCACTCTAAATTACCTATAGGTGTGAGTGTTTGCATGTGTAGTTGTCTGCCCTGTACTGGCATTTTAAAGTTAAAAATACTTTTAAAAATGTACAGCAAGACCTAGTTGTTTTGATTATTGCTTTGTTTTATTAAAGCTCAAAGGTTTCCAACTGTAGTAATAATACAGCGTCTCATTAATAAGAATTATAGGTAGCACACCTTTAGCTTTAGCCATCCATTTTATTTGCACCTGCAGATATTTCCGCCAAACTTGCCTTTCCTGTATGTGAAATTTATGGTTGTGCCAGCTGACCAGCAGTGTGCACAAGCAGGGGGAGGAAGGGCAGCACTGCTTTACTCTATGCTCTATACAGCCACACAACAAACACATTCTCTGGCACTTTCAACAGTTGACTGGGTATCATGAAAAACCTTTACTGGTTTTGAAGCTGTTTCTCTTTGAAAATGCCCAGTCTTGTGTGTCTTTGTTACCTCGTGATTAGCTAGTGACCTATCCAGGGTCTACCCCAACTTCTTAGGACTAGGTTAGCAAAATATCCCAAATTAAGTTGTTTTCTAGCCTGGTAGTTTGAGGGTGTACAATTTTTCTGGACAAGACAATAGCAGGGTTAGGGTTCACATAATTTTAAACCAAGGAGGAGATGATGCCTTATGTCAGGGTAAGCTATAAAAACGCATTATTTGTCCGTTCTAACAGAATCACAAAATTGTCAAAAAATAAAGAGATAAAAAAAGAAATCTGACATGAAGTTCTTAACAAATATCTTATCAAGGACAGTGTTTTAAAATGCATTTGCTTTAGTGCTTGATCAGGAAAACCGAATTAGCATTTTGACATAATGTTTTTACTTAGGGATAAATCTTTTCTTACAGCATGCAGCCTAGTCAGTTTTAATTTCAATATGTATATATATATATTTATATATATATATATATATATATATATATATATGCAGATATAAAGATAGATATCTATCTATCTATCTATCTATCTATCTATCTATCTATCTATCTATCTATCTATCTATCTATCTATCTATCTATATATATATTTATATATATATATATATATAATATATTTATATATATATATATATATATATATTATATGTATATATATATATATATACAGGGGTTGGACAATGAAACTGCAACACCTAGTTTTAGACCACAATAATTTATTAGTATGGTGTAGGGCCTCCTTTTGCGGCCAATACAGCGTCAATTCTTCTTGGGAATGACATATACAAGTCCTGCACAGTGGTCAGAGGGATTTTAAGCCATTCTTCTTGCAGGATAGTGGCCAGGTCACTATGTGATACTGGTGGAGGAAAACCTTTCCAGACTCGCTCCTCCAAAACACCCCAAAGTGGCTCAATAATATTTAGATCTGGTGACTGTGCAGGCCATGGGAGATGTTCAACTTCACTTTCATGTTCATCAAACCAAACTTTCACCAGTCTTGCTGTGTGTATTGGTGCACTGTCATCCTGATACACGGCACCCGCCTTCAGGATACAATGTTTGAACCATTGGATGCACATGGTCCTCAAGAATGGTTCGGTAGTCCTTGGCAGTGACGCGTCCATCTAGCACAAGTATTGGGCCAAGGGAATGCCATGATATGGCAGCCCAAACCATCAGTGATCCACCCCCATGCTTCACTCTGGGCATGCAACAGTCTGGGTGGTACGCTTCTTTGGGGCTTCTCCACACCGTAACTCTCCCGGATGTGGGAAAAACAGTAAAGGTGGACTCATCAGAGAACAATACATGTTTCACATTGTCCACAGCCCAAGATTTGCGCTCCTTGCACCATAGAAACCGACGTTTGGCATTGGCATGAGTGACCAAAGGTTTGGCTATAGCAGCCCGGCCGTGTATATTGACCCTGTGGAGCTCCCGACGGACAGTTCTGGTGGAAACAGGAGAGTTGAGGTGCACATTTAATTCTGCCGTGATCTGGGCAGCCGTGGTTTTATGTTTTTTGGATACAATCCGGGTTAGCACCCGAACATCCCTTTCAGACAGCTTCCTATTGCGTCCACAGTTAATCCTGTTAGATGTGGTTCGTCCTTCTTGGTGGTATGCTGACATTACCCTGGATACCGTGGCTCTTGATACATCACAAAGACTTGCTGTCTTGGTCACAGATGCGCCAGCAAGACGTGCACCAACAATTTATCCTCTTTTGAACTCTGGTATGTCACCCATAATGTTGTGTGCATTTCAATATTTTGAGCAAAACTGTGCTCTTACCCTGCTAATTGAACCTTCACACTCTGCTCTTACTGTTGCAATGTGCAATCAATGAAGAGGGGCTACCAGGCTGGTCCAATTTAGCCATGAAACCTCCCACACTAAAATGACAGGTGTTTCAGTTTCATTGTCCAACCCCTGTATATATATATATATATATATATATATATATATACATATATATATATACATATATATATATATATATATATATACTAACCGGCCACTTTATTAGGTACACCTGTCCAACTGCTCGTTAACACAAATTTCTAATCACATGGCAGCAACTCAATGCATTTAGGCATGTAGACATGGTCAAGACGATCTGCTGCAGTTCAAACCGACCATCAGAATGGGGAAGAAAGGTGATTTAAGTGACTTTGAACGTGGCATGGTTGTTGGTGCCAGACGGGCTGGTCTGAGTATTTCAGAAACTGCTGATCTACTGGGATTTTCATGCATTACCATCTCTAGGGTTTACAGAGAATGGTCCAAAAAAGAGAAAATATCCAGTGAGCGGCAGTTCTATGGGCGCAAATGCCTTGTTGATGCCAGAGGTCAGAGGAGAATGGCCAGGCTGGTTCGAGCTGATAGAAAGGCAACAGTAACTCAAATAACCACTCGTTACAACCAAGGCATGTAGAAGAGCATCTCTGAATGCACAACACGTCGAACCTTGAGGTGGATGGGCTACAGCAGCAGAAGACCACACCGGGTGCCACTCCTGTCAGCTAAGAACAGGAAACTGAGGCTACACTTCGCACAGGCTCAACCAAATTGGACAAAAGGAGATTAGAAAAACATTGCCTGGTCTGATGAGTCTCGATTTCTGCTGCGACATTCGGATGGTAGGGTCAGAATTTGGCGTCAACAACATGAAAGCATAGATCCATCCTGCCTTGTATCAATGGTTCAGGCTGGTGGTGGTGGTGTAATGGTGTGGGGGATATTTCCTTGGCACACTTTGGGCCCCTTAGTACCAATTGAGCATCGTGTCAACGCCACAGCCTACCTGAGTACTGTTGCTGACCATGTCCATCACTTTGTGACCACAGTGTACCCATCTTCTGATGGTTACTTCCAGCAGGATAATGCGCCATTTCATAAAGCACGAATCATCTCAGTCTGGTTTCTTGAACATGACAATGAGTTCACTGTACTCAAATGGCCTCCACAGTCACCAGCTCTCAATCCATTAGAGCACCTTTAGGATGAGGTGGAACGGGAGATTCGCATCATGGATGTGCAGCTGACAAATCTGCAGCATCTGTGTGATGCTATCATGTCAATATGGACCAAACTCTCTGAGAAATGTTTCCAGTACCTTGTTGAATCTATGCCACAAAGGATTAAGGCAGTTCTGAAGGCAAAAGGGGGTCCAACCCAGTACTAGTAAGATGTACCATATATATATACATACATACATATATATGTATATATTATATTATATATATATATATATATATATATAATATATATATAGCTATATACACTCACCGGCCACTTATGTATGTATATATATATATATATATATATATATATATATATAATATATATATATATATATATATATATATATATCAACTGCATGAGATATTGGTCCAGAATTCAATTATCTGAAGGAGGGCACAATTTATTTATCACCTTCAGACAGCATGACTTGAACTTGATAGAAATTGGCTGGTGCAGTGTAAATCCACTTACATCAGACATGTGTTTATTTATCCCAATGTAGCCAATCAGGACCATTTTATCTTCCCTATTCTAGGTGGATTAGGCACTAATCTGTTCACAGAGGGAAAAAAAGAAAGAGAGGGAGTGGAAAAAAAGCTTTTCTCCATCATCCCCCCCCATTAATGTTTCTATTAGTAGTGCCTCCCAATGATGCAATGTGACACTTGTGGCTCTGCATGAGAAGCCACACTAATAGGAGGAAGATAATATAAGGTCAGAGACAGAGAGAGAAAAAGACAGATGAATACTGTTCCCATGTGAAAGATTGCATGCATGCAAAGGCAGTACAACTCAAAATCCACACATCAGAATGAGTAGTGACATACACCTTTTGATTGGCAGTTTCTGCATAAATAAACTAAATATAACTTGGAGAAAGTAGTGATGTAACAAGATCTATTGGCACTAGATCTGGAAAAGCACTTTCTAGTTGCGGTCAGCGTGTGACCGTCTGGTAAAATAATTCTAGAAGAAATAAAGGAAGAAGGTTAACATGTTGCCATGTTGTGGTGATAGAGCCAGCTAATAAAAATTTCTCCATGGGCTTGCCGACAACACTTGACTGAAAATCCCCAAAGCTTCCACAGCTTTTAAATTGTTTGTGTGGCAGAATTTTAAGTACACAGTAGAAAGAGTGTTAGACAAGAATAAAAGAAGTTGTAACTCCTGTGAGAATATTGTGACTGGCTAAACGTTAGCTACTAACAATGCTAAAGCTAGAAGTTGCTTCAAAGCTTCCCATTGGTGCAAAAGGGCTGTTACATCTAGTTCAAAATCTAAAGCTCCTATGACAATGTGTAAATGCTGTAACAGTGATGCATATGTGAGATGTATATGGCATGTGAGAGTTGTGGAGCTCATACAGCAGAATCTTTTACATTTCAAAAAAATCCACTGCAGCCTGGCTTAGCTGGAGATCACACCGTTGTGCTACATAGGAGGAAGGCGAGGCTGGAGCTTTATTTACCTAACACTTTGAAACACAAGGAGGAGATGTCACAATAGTCTGACAGGATAATGGTCTGGTCAAACTTATTCATAATTCTGCACAGGACAGTATTTCTTAAAACATAGATTGAGAAAAATGAAACTATTATTTTAATTGTGAAAAAAAATTTATTTGGCATTAGGATGATCCTAAATAGGCACAAATACTCTACTACACGGATTGGCCAAACCTAGACTGAAACATTATTCACTAATTACAGATTCTTTAAAGCAGTTTGTGATTTCCCCAGCCATAACTAAATAAAAAGGTTTTTAGTAATCCCAAGATTATTGATAAAATCCTGTGTTGTTCTTCTGAACCCAATACTGTTTATCATATCGTCTCCTGAGCTGGATGTACTATATTTCTAAAACCCTACTAGAAAGTCAAATTAAAAACCTTTGCCGAACTTTTAAGCAGTGCAATATTGTGACCAAATTAAAGCTCACCGTACAAGAGTGATGGTCAAGAAGACTTTCTTCTGAAAGTTTTAATGAATGGAGTTCGCTTAGGGCAACATTTTTAAAAGCAAACACACATCTTTCCCTCTTTCTATAAACAGTCTAGAAAGAGAATGCATACCTAATTAACCATTTGACTCGCATAAACATTTCCTAGGCTACACCATCGTGGCTGTTCACAAGCACATGGGTGCACGCGCACTTGAGTAGATGAGTCAATGCTTCCCTCAGCAATGTGCACTGACTCCACGGTCCAACTTTTCCAGCCCAGTGTCCTTCATCACTAAGGTCTCCCTTATTAAAGGCTGGCCTCACTATCCCTCACAAATGCAAACCAGGAAGGGTGGAATTAACATCTGTCTGATGCCCTCAAAATATAACAGGATTGGAAGGGGACACCCTATCTTTTTATGCTTTAAACACCTAATCAATGCTTGTCACTGTAGTAACAATGTTCAGTCCCTTACACTTATCTGAAAAGTAACACAATAATGCACTGTGGTGCATTGTATCTGCATAAAATGTTAAACACCTGCATTGGAAATGCATTAATTTTTTTCTGTCAAACTGCGCACTTTAGATTCTTATCATAGCTCCAAGCAGGCAGTGCCCCTACCCATCAATCCCCCGGGTACCATGTACACTATGCATAGGCCATCTCCAATGCTAAAAAGCCTACGAGAAAAGTCTAATGACATTTGAAAAGGAACTCATAAAGTCACTGGCAATTTCCTTACACAGTTCCAAATTCTTTGCTGTGTAATGCAGTAGATTGAAGAAGAACAGTCTCTAGTTGTCTGACTGTTGCTGTAATGTCACTGGGTTTTAGCAGGAATTAGCTTTTAATGTCACTCTGTCTCGCACAGCCGAATGTCACTAGCTTGTAATTGGCCCTCTTGTACGGCCAATACACATTGCTTGTGGCTGGGAGCGATGGAAGGACACAATGTTTTGGGGGCTCCAATCAGTTCTGGCTTATACCAGTTTTGAGACAAAGCTAAACGGTCCACAAGAGTAGACACTGGTACTAAAGAGTCTAACTGAGCTCAAACACAAAGTGACCTGCTTTGGCGCCGCATTTTTCTATTACTGCTTGGAATTCTCAGTGATGCAATGTGAAAGAAAGAGTAGAGAAGGAAAAACTTAATTAATGCCTAACAGTAGTCAAATTTTTTTGCATAATGCATTCTGCAGGGCCACTGTAGTTTTCTGCCAGTTTTTTACTGCCCCCATAGATCTTAATGTTGTGATACAAAAAGAAAAATCCAAGAGGATAAGATTTTACTATATATCAATCAAGTGTTTAATTGTTATGGAGCCAAATACATGCACAAATGTCAGCATGTTAATACAAACACAGGGCTCTGGGATTTACCCTGGGAGTAAAATATTCAGCGGTCAGAGGTGGGACCAGTCACAGCTGCTCTAAAGTCTGTGGCTGACGGGCTCTGCAGGCACATGGAGATTAATCGCACACAGGCCATATTTTGCCTTCTATTCTTCTCAAACACAAATACACACACAGGCATAAGTGACACTTAATAAGAACTATGGCATCCCTTATCACATCAAAGCTTCCAAGGAATATACAGCTCCCTTTCACTCCTGTTAGACACTAACATCTATTAAAATGAGTCATTTCACTTAGAAAATAAATTAATACCAAGCTCAATTTATTTGGTCAGGTCAACATTGTCATTTCTTTCTTTTCTTAATGTGTTTGACAAACACAGTCACTGGCAGTTAATGATTGCTTTAGCAAAAGATTCAAGTTTCCAAAAACATAGTGATATTTCACCAGTTTTTCCCAAAGGAAAAACTGTGTTCCAGCATCAGCGGTTAGAGTTTTGAAATGCAATAGGAATGTGAGAAGAGAGCCAAATGGGGATGTGTTGTGCAAATGTGACTGGAGTGGAGAGGAGAAAATAAGGTGCCTTGCAAAAGTGTTACATTTTGTAACATTATAACAACAAACTTCAATGTATTGTTTTAGGATTTTATGTGATAGTTCCACAAAATGTAGAACATCATTGTTAAGTACAAGAAAATGAGGCTTCGCATATGTACATATATTTTTATATATATATTTTTATTACCGTATAATCTGATATCCCTAAATTAAATTCAGTGCAGTTCAATACAATTTTATATACACTACCTGTAAAAAGTTTTTGAACGCCTTTGCCGTTTAATGGTTTTCATTATGTTTATGACTATTTACATTGTACGCAGTTTCTCACTGAAGGCCAAAAACAGTGAATGAACACATATTGAATTATGTAGCAAATGAAAAATTGTAACAGAACTTTAAATATGTTTTATAGTTTAGATTCCTTAAAGTAGCTGCCCTTTGCTGTGATGACTGAAAAATTAACCTTTGGCTGCCTCTCAATGAACCTCTGGGAAGTTCTTTCAAGATTCTTTGGAAAACCATTTCAGGTGACCACCTCATGAAGCTCATGGAGGGAATGCTAAAAGAGCAAAGCAGTAATCAGAGCAAAGTGTGGCTATTTTGAAGAATCTAAAATATAAAAAAAGTTTAGAGTTATTTCAGACTTTTTGTTTACTAGATTATTCCAGTTGTGTTCATTCATAGTTATATTGTCTTTGTTGAGAATCTACAATTTAAGTAGTCATGAAAATAAAGAGATTAAGTGAGAATGTGTGTCCAAAACTTTTGATCGGTAGTTAATCAAGCTAAATCAAGCTCTTCTTTGCTTCAGAGGTTTGTTAGAGAACATTAGCAAACAAACAGCATCATGAAGACCAATAAACAGCAGACAGACAGGTAAAGTTGTGACATAGTTTATTGCATGGTGTAAAGCCTTGAACATCTCATCGAGAACTGGTCATTTCATTATCTGAAAATGGAAAGCGTATGGCACAAATGCAAACCTACTGAGACATGGAAATCTACCTGAACTTACAGGCAGTGAAAGAGCATTACTCAGAGAAGCAACCAAAATGGCCTGTACTTGTATAGTGCTTTATCAAGTCCAGGGACTCCAAAAGTATTCATACTAAAATCAATCATCCACCCATTCACATACTGACAGTGGTAGGCTACATTGTAGCCACAGCTGCCCTGGCGGACACTGACAGAGGTGGGGCTGCCATACAATCCCCGCCACTGGGCCCATCAGCAGGCAAGGTGGGTGAAGTGCTTTGCCCATTGACACAACGACTGAGATGGATGGAGTAAGGGTTCGAACCAGCAACCACCAGTTACAAAATGAAACCCCAATCAACTGGCTCAGGTAATACGGATTCATACGAGCAGAGATCCATTTGTACAGAGATCCAGTCTAGCCAGGAGAATCCTAAGACATAACAGCTATTGTGTGGCCCACATACTGGCCGTTGTGGTAGAGTGGCAAGAAGAAAACCACTGTTGAAAGGAAGCCATGAAAGGTATATTTAAAGTTTGCCTTGGGCAAACATGTGGGAGAAGGCGCTCTGGACAGATGAGTCCAAAATATAACTGTTGAGTTTACATACAAACGCTACATATGGAGAAAAACTAATAATGCACATCAGTGTGTACACACCATAACCTTGGTGACACATGTGGTGGCAGTATCATGCAGCATTGTAAGAAAACCTGATAGAGGCTAAGTCCTATAAATCTAAATGAGAATCAGTGACAAGGCTTGAACATTGATGTTCACAGATGGTCTGCTAGTAGAGACCAGCGGCAGCCATGTAAAGGCAGATGTAGTTGTAGTGAAAAGACTTGCCAATTTGATTGCAGACCATGTATTATTTTTATTATTATTATTTAATTCATTCTTTAGAAATATGAATAGTTTTCTAATGGTCTATAACCTAAAATCCCAATAAAGTAAAGATAATTTTGTGGTTATAAGAGGACAAAATGTGGAAAAAGTTCACTACTTTTGCAAGGCACTGTGTAAATATATTAGCTTTCCTCTTAAGAAAAAACAAAATGAGATGCTCTTGTGTACTGGAATCCTGTAGATCATATGCATCACAATGGAAGCAGGAAAAACATAAACCGTGCCTGTTTTTCTGTTTGGGTTTTAAGGTGTTTACTCTGTAATGTTGTCATGTAGGACTCAGCTGCATTCTGCCTAATTTTCCATTAACAGTTAATTAATCATTTCTCAGTGATTAGACATATTTAGGTCTATTTGTGAAAAAAAAGTCACAAAGCTGGCCTTCTTGACTCTTTTGCAGACACACTCATACTAGTTGACCGCTTTGCATCTATGACCAACAGCCCAGACATTCCTCATTCTGGCTCCATCAGAGCTTTGTTTGGATTATAGTCGAGAGAGAGCAAAACCCTTTTGGTCCCTATGGCTCCTCGGCACACGTCAGCCTGCTGCTGGGCTGAACTCGCAGAAAAACACACCCCCACCCATGCTGACATACCATGTACTCAAAGTCTCAATGCACTCTCCCTCATGCACGGTCGAATCCTAAAACTCTTGAACACGCAGCAGTAGGGACTTTCTAAAACTAACACAGACACACACTCACTCCTATGAATGCACACGCACAAAAATCACGTTACTACAACACTGACCACTCATCTGGCCTTATACAGGCATAGTGGCGACCCATTGCCTTTCACGGGAGCTGGCTTCATAACATGAAGTCCTCAGGGTCTTGCAGCCCTACCCGTTCACAGCAGGAGAAGGGAAACTATGGAAGGATGGAGTAATAGGAGAGACAGTGGACTAGTTTAGATAAAAAGCTAAGAGACTGAGAATGGAAAGGACAGAGGAAAGTAAAATGAAGAAAATGGTCCAAGGAACAGAGTGAGAGCAGGAATGTGACAGAGGGATAAGGCCAGGCAGAGAGGGAGAGATGAAAAAAGAAACCCTTGGCATGAGACAGATGGGATGAAGTGTGCTCTTTCAATGTTTATGCTTCAGTCCTTTGGAAACAGAGTTTTCCCTTCACAGAGCCTCTGTTTCTGGATTCAAAAAACACCTGAGAGACAATATCAGAGCTAAGCTAAAGTTTTCTCTGACCCCCTTACACACATTAGTAAAAACACCCTAACAAAAGAAATGAATCCACACAGAGTCATGTCTTCATTAATAACGAAATATATCATTCTTGTATAGAAAAAAATCTTTTTCTTTTATCTGACATTTACAATAAAGGAATTTGACACTTGAATCAAGAGCTAATTGACAATGATACACTGTAATGAAATGTGATTTTATACATCTAAGATGAGAGTAATATGACAGTGAGACACCACCCAGCTATGTGACAAAATCATTTAAGCTAAAGCAAAATACCCAACAATGTAAGTTGTGGTGACATGGAAGGAAAATAAAAAAATGCTCAGGTTCTCTGTAATTATGGCTTTCAGGCAAACCGAGAATCAGGTCATCTTAAAACAGATTAAATGCTGATTTATAAAAAAAAGACAAAAAAAAATATTAAAAAGTCATTATCATAAAAACAGTGTGTGCAATATCCTCACTGCAAAAGACTGCTTGCATGCAATATTTTGTAGGCTATTGTGTGACAAGTGATATGAATTTAAGTTTTGGATGCCAAGAATATATTTGTCTATCTGGAGAGGATTTTCCTGCCCTGTCAAGGCTTGCGAATCGGAGAACCCCAGAATACAGACTAGCAGGCAGCATGAAGGTGAGTGAAAAAAGGATTTAATGAATAAAAAACAAAAACTCAATCACGGAGGAGGCAGGAACAAAACAGAAATAGGCAGGCGAGACAGGCATGGCATGATCCGTAAAAACAAGACATGAGCATGATCGAGACAACTAGACATGAGCATGATTTGAAAATGATTCCGCCAGGAATAAACAGGACAGGTGTGTATATATGGATTGTGAACCAGGTGAAGCAAGGAGACAGATTAACTAGGTGCACGTGATCCAGAAACAAACACAGAGTTCAGGGGGTGACCTGGAGGTCGTCCCGAGCAGGCACAGAGTTCAGGAGGGCGACCAGGAGGTCGTCCTGAGCATGCACAGAGTTCAGGCGGGCGACCAGGAGGTCGTCCCGAGCAGGCAGAGAGTCCAGGAGGGCGACCAGGAGGTTGTCCCGAGCATGCACAGAGTTCAGGAGGGCGACCAGAAGGTCGTCCCGAGCATCCACAGAGTTCAGGTGGGCGACCAGGAGGTCATCCCGAGCAGGCACAGAGTTCAGGAGGGCGACCAGGAGGTTGTCCCGAGCATGCACAGAGTTCAGGCGGGCGACCAGGAGGTCGTCCCGAGCAGGCACAGAGTTCAGGCGGGCGACCAGGAGGTTGTCCCGAGCATGCACAGAGTTCAGGCGGGCGACCAGGAGGTCGTCCCGAGCAGGCACAGAGTCCAGGAGGGCGACCAGGAGGTCGTCCCGAGCATGCACAGAGTTCAGGCGGGCGACCAGGAGGTCATCCCGTGCGGGTATAAAGTTCAGGACCAGCCCAGGACCTGCTACTCAGAACCCTAATCAGCCGGTGACGAGGGCAAGGACCTGGAGACAGGCAGAGACGTAGAGACCTAGGCGGCCAACGGCGAAGATGTGGGCAGAGAAAATAAATAAATTTGCACTAAAATGGTGTTCTTTAATGATTTAGAAATAGTCCTGAATAATAGACGTTAAAATGGAGTAAAAACACTTCAATCTGTTACCTTTTATCAATGATATTAGCAACATAATGGCATATTCAGTGCCTTGCAAAAGTATTCAGTAAGCATTTAACATTTTGTCACATTACAACCACAAATTATTAAGTATTTTATTTGGATATTGCAAGACACACCAACATAAAATAGAACATCATTTTGAAGAAGGAAACGACACATGATTTTCAAAATGGATTACAAATAAAAACTAATATAGGGTGACATCTGTTAAGCCCACCTGAGTCAGTACTTTTACACACATTTTAAAGCATTTAGAGTTGAAGGTCTCATTGCTCCTGGGGTATTTCTCTACCAGTTTTGCACATCTAGTCGCCACAATTCTTTCCCTTTTGCAAAACAATTCAAGCTCAGTCTCAATAAATGGACTGTGAGTGTGTCAGTTTTTAATTTTTCCCTCACTTGCCAATTAGATTTACATCTGGACTTTGACTGATCCACTGTAACCTGTCAATATTCTTTAATGTATATCATTCCTTTTCTAGCTCTTGCTACATGTTTACGTACCATCTTCCCATCAAATGCACACCACACGTTTCAGATTTAAGAGTTTGTACACTACCACAACAAATCCTAATAAAATACATGGACATTCTGGTTAACAAGCATACTATTGCGAAGCAGTTTGCAAGTATTGGGCCAAATGTAAGCAAGGTTAAATGGTTTAAGGTCACCTTCAGTTAAATAAATAACATCCAATACAACAGACTCTTATTCCACTCAGGTGCTAACATTGCATCAGCACTTCTTTGCTCCTGTGTTTAAAAGAATGTTCAGCCGAACATCCCTGTTTTTTTCAACTCCAACAGTTGGTTATGGTT
The DNA here is from genome assembly GCA_036173005.1 of Crenichthys baileyi. Classification (NCBI taxonomy): domain Eukaryota; kingdom Metazoa; phylum Chordata; class Actinopteri; order Cyprinodontiformes; family Goodeidae; genus Crenichthys; species Crenichthys baileyi. The sequence continues at coordinate 294,570 of JAHHUM010002934.1, read as the reverse complement.
GACTGAACATTAAAACCTCAGTCTCCAGCGTGACTCAGGGGAGTCATAACTCAGTCATTACAAATGAATGAGCCAGGCTGAGGCTTTGGTACATATGCGTGGCACAGGCACAATGTAATGGAAGCGACATTTACAGATCCTTTTTTCCTTTCTGAGTCACTGGTAATTCTCGGGACCAGAATATTGATTTTAAGTTAAAGCCCAGTGATGTGACTTAGAGGCACTACAGGAACAGCCAAGTGGATGCTTATGACATTTTAAAAAAATGAATACCTCCTTAGGTGCTGACCCTGGAGACTGAAAAACAAAACAGTGAGAGTCCAAGATGGACATAGGCCAAAGTAATGCTAATGTATGATGTATGATGGTGAAGTAGTGGTTGGGAAATTACGTCCTACAGTGATGGTGACTCAGAGGATCAAGCCACAACAATTTAGAGGAAACAAACTGCAATAAACTGGAGTAGAACAGTGGTTGTTCAATAAACCTCTAAAAATGTTTAAATTAACTCTAGTAATTCTATTCTGCTGTTGCTGCCATCAGCTTTTATGAAGTGATAAGCCTAGGTTTAGATTCAGGATAACGAATGACCAATAAAAATATGGCCTCCTGGATGCTGGAGGCCCCTTTCTTGTGTGTAGCACTGCTACACTACTCTCTGGCCCTTGCTGGTTGAGCCCTCCAGGAAAATAGTGCATGTTCCCATCAGTCATGCTACACTGCAGTGCACCACAACCCTCTCTCTACTTCCATGTCCTGTCCACCCAAGCTATCATTCTACAGCACGGTGACCTAAAGACACTGCCCGAGGGCAATTTCCAAAGAAAAAATAGGGAACGTGGACAGGTCAAAAAATACGCAAAACAAAAAGAAAAGAAATTCCAAAGAGAGACTTGCAGGCAGTGATGATCTGAAGAACACATGACTGAATGTCTGTGAGGGTGTGGTGCATGGGAAACTGCAGGAGGCCACTCCCATGCTGTTTCTTTCCCTACGCTTTGCAGCTTCTTAGAGCTGGAGCTAAACACAGTGCTGCATTTAACATTCTTGAAACCTCTCACTTGCTATTTGCTGTATTTCTATAAGATCAAATCCCCTTTCCTTTAATGTCAATATCTTTGTTTTGGTGCAGCAGATTTTGCTTTCTTGTTTTTCCCTTGCCTCTATCAACTCTTTTCCCTGGTTTGCACCTCTCTCCTGTCCTAACAACACCATGTCCTCTCTCTTTGCTCCATGTCACTTTTTTCCATCTGCCCTCTGCTTTGCTTGGCCCCTCTGCTGTCTCATTAGCTGACAGCTACAGAAGTACTCCTGAGAGAAGGCCAGATGAAACCCAGAGAAGAGTACTGTGACCTTCGTTTCACATCGTGACCACTATCAGTGACAAGCCATCAGCTGCAATGTCGTCTTAGGTGCACACTCAAAGGCCCCGTCCTGCCTGAATGCACCTACAAAAGCATACAGCATGTAGTAGCAGGCCACACAAACCCTTGTGAGCACCCAGTCGAACATAAAATGTGTGTTTAAAACATGCACACGTTCAGTCATACCTTGGTCCAAGTTTATGTCAGCAGGCTTCAACCCTCAACTAGCTTTTCACCAAGGCTAAAGAGGTGACAAATCCGCCAAGAAAAAATGATATCCAACTGCACCGCCTTCTTTCTCATCCCCCCTAACATCATGCATTGCAAGTGTGGGCGACAGGGGAAGGTGATGGTGCCAAAACTGCGACAAGGCCAGAGTCCTTGATTGGTGTGCACATGTAAACAGACCACACGAACCACACACAGAGGGGTTATGCTGTAAATAACGGCCATCAGCCTGTGATTTACTCAGCTCCTGTGACACATGGGTGATCCTTGTTATGTTAGCAGGCCATCCTTCTACAGTGTAGAGGGTGGCTTTATTGACCTGTAAGGTCTGTGATCCAATCACGGGGCTGACCTCTTGGACACGATTGTGACAAGTTAGCAAAATGCCAATTAGGCACATGGGCTTAATCCATACCAATGAGGAAGCATAATAAAAACATTGAGTCTGACTTAAATAGTCTTTTTTTTTCCTTTATTGGATCGGCTACCACAATAAGGTCTGCCTGCACTAACAGTAGTAAAATTGATTGAGTAGAAGGAACAAGCAATTAGCATTATGAAGGAACCTCAGCTGTGATGATTGCAAAGGCTTACAGGATGCCAATTTATCAGGATATGGAAAAGGATGTGTCAAAACAGCAATTGCTTGCATCTCTGATTAGGTACCATGTTAAAACACAAAGAATTCAGATATTTCTTTGTTATTGTATAAGGAATCTAGACCTACTGCGTGTTGTTTTGCCTCTTTACCCATTTGTAAACCCATTTTGTACCAAAGCCTTGTCATCTCAAGCCAACCTCCTTTTGTACATGTAAAAACCCATTTCATACCCATGTACTAAACCACTGAGTTGTGGGGTAAATAATCATAAAAATTCCCAAGTGTAACACATCATTTAATTTTACATCACATAAGATTTTGTATTACAACCTTTTGAACCAATTGACTCTAAAGAGATATGGGAGATTATTATCTCTGATCAAACTAAAAAACCTATATTAGTGGATATTATTTATTTGATTCAAATAACCCAATTTTTATACAGAACTCTAAGAGCAGATTATAGAAAATTACTCATCATTAGTTGTTAAAGGCAGGTACCTTTTCAAGGCCAAGTACCAAACGTCCCATAACAAACAGGCTCCTTTTCATACCTGAAAAAGTCAGGTACAAAAATATAAAAGCCACAAAATCGAAATGGTGAAGAGGAGAAATGACCAGCACCCATTAGTTCAATACAACCAACAACAAAAAAAAAAAAAACGTAACAGGTTTGTTTTTCTGTTTTTTTTTTCTTAAATGTTTAATTATTCGCTAATAAATTACATGATTACAGAAAGAAAGCAGAAAGGAAAACATGAAACAAATACCATAATGGTGCACAATGGTTAAATATAGCGACAATGTGGAAAAGTCTAAAAACTTCCATTTGAAGCTTGGGATGATTCAAACAGAATTACCAATAGAGTTCTCTTGCATATAGAAAAGATTTGCCAGGATTAGTTGACAACTTTATTGTCTCAAAACTTCTCATAGTTTGCAGAGTGCTGACAGGACCAGCCCTGGCATATTCCTTTAAGGCCTGCTAACATCTGGCAGCCAACACATTCTAACTAGTATCAGCAACTGAAACCACATTCCTAAAGACCACCAGCCTCTTGCTCCTTGAACAACAACTTTCAAAAGCTTCTCTGAGGTTAGCTGCCAGTGAATTTTTTCCACATAATTCCATGGTACATAGCAGCTGAATTATGTTCTAAATCTTCTGTTCTAGCTTCCTATTAAAGACCTTCTTGATGAAATGAACTGTTTAAAGAGCCATTACTTGTTTTATGGTTTGAATTAGCAGCTTAAGATGAACTTTAATGTGCTGTGTTGAAATCAGTTGATACAAAATTCTAATTCAACACAACTTAAAAACCTACAGTGGTTGAATGAGAGGAGCAAGAAGGAAAGATTAACAAGTGCTTTGAGAGTAATAAAGAGCTGATATCATGGCAGGGTACTTTCTTATTATCAAGAGATTCTGATTTGCTCTTGAATTATTGGTGTCTTTATTGAAATTTGTAAAATACAAGGTGTGCTTCAACATCAGTAGGTTTCATGAAAACCCTGTTTTTCCATTTATCACCCCTCCAATGGGACGTTACTTAATATTGACTACATAATTGTTTAGTTTGGAGTTTTTTATGCAACACATTGAGAAGCAGATGCACAAAGCTATTTGGGGGTGCTAAATGTTTGCTAACCTGAGTTTGCAAATGCTTTTAATTCTGAAACCCAACACAAAAGCAGTTCTTCAAAGTTCACCAACGAACACTGTTACTGTGCTTTCATGCAGTTTATCACACATGGCATTATGCATGCATTTTGGGGGGAACCCATCCATATTTATGTAAATCACAGACATAGCAAATAAATCCTCATGTTCTAAAATTGAAAACGTTAGCATTAAGCAGATTGCGCCAAAGAAAAAAGGGCTGGAAAAAGCTGGTTGTAGTTTTGGCAGAGAAGAAAAAAGCAACAGTTGCGCTGCTGGCATTACAACAAAACAGGTTAGGAAATTGATCCCATCTTCTAGCAAGGTCTTCCTGACACTTTTACAAGTAATTGTAAAGAAAAAATCATTTTGTAGTTCAGATAACAAACTGATTGTGAAATGAATCACTGCTGTTTTGCAATCTGCAGCATCATTTCTTGATTTGGAGACACCATTGCAATGTTGTTCTTTAAATCTTGAGAAATGCCTCGTCAGGTCAGGACCTGGAGTTCTGACTTTATTCTTGAGGGTTCTTTCAGATTGTGCTCTCCTGTACTGTGTCTTTCAGACAAAAACAATATTTTAAAGGTTGTTAGAAAAATATTATGATTATGATGAATAATATGATTCAACATAATTGTTATCAATTTTTTCATACTGCCAATCTTATATTTGGCCCATGTTACAACCTGTTAAATGTCAGGTTTATCAATTAAAGCCTCTATTTTTTAATGAAAACAGAAAAGGTACAAGATTTTTCTTTTCATGTATGCAAATTAAAAGATTTACAGTACATGAAAAACATGTTCATATAATGGAAAACAATTAGATGAAATATTAAATTTTGAAGGGACTTTAACACCAAGGAATATAAAAATAGAAATCAAATCGCAAACTTGCAATTCATGCTAATTGTATCAACACAAAGTAGTTCAAAAAATAGAATGTCGAGAGACCCAGGAGGTTTGAATAATAATAAAAAGTAAAACTAGTTTTCTCCATCACTTCTACATCCATTATGTTTGTGACTGAAGAGAAAACAACTGGGACCTGGCACAAAAGTAAGGGCAAATTCCCATTGCCTGGACTTTATACTCCTGCATGAATTTGGTCCAAACTGCTTCGTGGAATTGATACAAAAATGGAGGAGATTGCAATAATTTGTAAATTTTACATGGAGTTTTACAGACTCTCCCACCTAATCCCCAAAGACTCAGTGAATATGGTCCTATAAATAATAATACATGTCTATTATACTGTTTCTTAATTGTCTATTTTGAAGTCAGCTTTTCCAATCAGCTTTTCACATTTGTAAACTGAGTCTTTATTTTTAATTAAGCAATCTCGTGAAAAAATATGAATCTTCAATGCAGAGCTGATTAATGCACTAAAACACTCCCTCCTTAACATAAACAAATTCGAAGCAGCTCTGTTTTTAACCAGAATGGCATTGTAAAAGGTGCTGAGCTCTGTTTGAGAGTAATGGGGGAGGTGTCTCTCTTGCTCAAATGGATCATTGCACTCCAGCTCCCAGGGTGACCCAAAAAAATTTTTTTTGAAAGGGCCCGGGCCCAAGCCCAAAAGTGGGGAAATGATTTAGCGGGGTTTTAGCTCCCAAACCTGGACAGATGCACTTTCATCCACATGATTGGAAAGAGTTAATAAAATCCACCATAACCCCCAAAAAAAGGGAAACAGCATTTTAAAAATTTCCCGGATTGGGCCAAAAAGTGCTCCTAAAAAAACAAAAACCCCAAATAAATAAAAAAAATAATTTGGGGTTTGGGTTGGAAAGATTTAAAAATTCGGGTATTAGGCAGATGATTGGGGAGGTAAAGCAGGGTTTTTTGGGGTTAAAATTTTCCCTTTTTAGCCCATGGAATTGGACGGATTTTTTTTCCTACAATTTTTGAACTATTAAAGGGCCCCTTATTGGCATGTTTTGAAGTTCCAAACTTTTCCTGGCCCGAAAAAATTTGGGCCCCCCAAATTTAGGTTTCCCAATCTGGAAAGGGCACAAGGGGAAAACTCAAGGGGAATAAGCATTAGTTTCCCAAAAAGGGCCACTACCAAGGGGTTGGGCTTCCTCTTTGGGGAGGAATTCACCCAAAAAGGGAAATTTAAAAAAAAAAGGAGAGATTTTGGGATTGAGTTTTTTCAGGGGGGAAAAATTTATTATTTTTTTTTTTTAAAATTGAAATTCTTTTTTTTAATTGAAGCCCTTAATAAAGATGCAACTTTGGAAATTTTTAAAAAAACTATTAAGCAAAGGGAAAGGGCGTACCCCAAAAGGGGCCCGGGCCCCCGGGGGGCCAAAAATTTTTGGGCCCGCTTTTCCCAAATTTCCCCCGGGTTTTCCAAAAGCCCCCTGTCATAAAAATCAATATGTGGCCCCCCGGGAAATTTTCCCCCACAGAAAACAAAAACACACATCCCCAAAAAGTATTTTATTTTTCCCCAAGAGGGGGGCAGTAGACCTGGGGGCTCCACTTCATAATTTTAGCCCTGTGGGGGGAAACGGGCCACCCCTGGGGGTTATATTTTTTTGGGCCCATTTCGAAAAATTTTGGAAACCTGGGGCCCAAAAAAGAGAAAAAGTTGACAATGAGGGCCCCGTTTTTAAAGGGAAAAAAGGGGGAAATCAAAAGAAACTTTTTTGGTGGACTTTTCGAAAACAACGGTGTGTCGCCTAATTTGCCAAAGAGACTGTGGTGTTTTTCAAAAAATTTAATATAAATTTGGCAACTACCTGACAAAACAGGGTTAACTACGACGGGCAAAAGGGGCAAAAGAACCACCGAAAAACCCGAAAAAAAGGGGAAAGCGGGGGCTTTGATGGGGACAGAAAAAGTTTTCTCACAAGGCCGTGGTATAAAAAAAAAATTTTCTAAAAAGGCAGTTACGATTTGGAAAACCCCCAATTTGAAAAAACCACTCCCCAAAACCTTTCACTGGGGTTGAATTTTCTTAAGGATTTGGGCGTGAGGGAAAGTGGGGGTTGGAGTTTTTTTTGGGCCCTTTGGGGGGGAAAAGGGGGGGAAAGACTTTGCCAAATGTTTAAGCCAGGGGTGTACACTGGTGGCCGGAGGTTTGGGAAGAAATTTTAAATCTAAAATTCCCCAAGAGACAGAGGCAAAAGGGAAGAATTTTTTGGGTTTTTTTTTTCTTGCCTGGGGACAAAAAGAAACCGGACGTTTTGACACACCCTTCAGTTACTGATTTTTTTGGAAGGAGTGGACACTAAAATGAATGTGATGAAGAGCTTCTTGACCCTTTAAGGCCCCTTTTAAGGAAAAACGAGGGGAATGGGTTTTTTGTTGGGCTTTTTTGTTTTTTTTTCCCACCGGGTAAATGAAAATGAAACTACAAAGGGAAATAAAAATACGGGGGAAAATTACGGACGGCGCACCTGCCCAAGGGTTTGGGAAAGAGAAAAGTGGGCTAACAACCCCAGTCTGTAAAAAACCCAGCGAAGGAAGGAGGGAAAAAAGTATAAAAAACCTCCACTGTATTATTCCCCCGCAAAAAGTTCTGTGTGCAAAACATCTGAAATATGATCACGGAAAAAATTTTGAAACCCCGGGTGATAAAAGGGGAAATTTTTTTTCCTCCAGAGCCCTGTGCCACCGCCAGTTTCAGGTGTTTTCTCCCTCAACATCCACGCTGAATATGGAATGTTTTTTTAAATCACAATGACATAAGATGGCTCAGTCGGGGTTTCCTGCAGTGCAGCGATTTCTACTTCCCCTCAGAAAGGAGATCGGACAGTTCCTGGCCCAAAAAGGACAAACCGGAGGCCGGAAATCTCTGATTTTTTTTGGCTGGCTGAATTTTGGGATTTTTGGTTTGACATAACCCACGACTTCTGAAACGCCCTGAACAAGGAGCCTTCAGGGGCAAAAGGCAAAAGGGAAACCCAAATGTGCCACCTCCATTAAAGCTTTTGGCACAAAGCTGCTCCTTTTCCCAAAAGGGCCCGGCCGGGAATAAACAAAACCCCCAAAATACCGCACATTTCCTTTACGGGCAGGAAATTATGACCAGTTTTCCCAGAGAAACAAATTTTTTGGGGGGGGCAAATGGGGAAAGGTATGAAAAAAACCCTTTTTCATCTCGGGAATTTGAGGGGGTTTCAGCGGGCGTTTCGGGGTTTTGGGCCAGTTTTAAAAGGAGATCAAAAACTTTTTTTCCTCCCCTTTTTCCGTGGGAATCCTAATGAGGGGTTCCAGCCCACCTGAATGGACCTCATTTGAGCTGCGGGGGGGTAAACACAGAGGTCACAATCACTACCCAAAAAAATCCCTCTGGGGCAATTTTTTCCCGGGGCCGGGCTGGACAAAAGGGACAGGTTCCAAGAGATTCGGACATTTGCGAAAGAAAATTGTGATTTTTTTTGGCCCTGGGCCATACTTGTGCGAGAAAGCCCTTTTTCAGTTTTTAAACCCCTTTAACAAGAACCGCGTGAGGACAAGACTAAGCGACTTCCCCATTTGGTGAAAAAATTGGGCCCATAAAAACCACTGCTTTTTGTCCAGACCTGGCCTGTTTTAACTGCAGTCGAAACACCAATATTTCCCCTTTCTAAATTTAATGCATGTATTTTTTTTTATTCTGAGGAGAATAAACTGTAAAGTTTTTTGAATTGCTTTTTTATCCCAATCAGAGCCTACAGTTTTGTCACATTTTGTTACCTGATTTGGCTTTACTTTTTTTCAAAAATGTACTGGGATGTGATTTTTTTTAAAACAAAATCAATACATTTTAAAAAAATTTCAGTAAACTTTCATTAAAATTTTTTCATTTTGTAGTTTAATTTATTATTTTTTTTTAAAAAACCTTTACTATCCTGGAAAATGCAATTGACAACAGATTCTCATTTGCAATACCGTCAGCAGACAGCAAAGTGTAAATATAGGTTTAACATATTTACATTTAAATTTTACCCAAATGGTAATGGTTTCGAGGAATTTTCGGGGGCCAAAAAAATTTGGGCGGGCCCCCATACATTTTCATCTGACCAAATCTGGCCCTCTTTGCAAAAAGTTTGGGCACCCCTGAGCTAAGGTTTCTTCTTCCTTGCTTTAAAAAAAAGTTTTTTCCTTTCCCGGGGAGGGGAAAAAAATTTTAGGACGGTATTTTTCTCCCCCGGGCCAAATGGGGCTCAAAAATTTTTTTGTTTTACTAACTCTCTTTACCGAAAAATTTGGGAAAAAAAACCCGGGGTTGGCTCAAATTTCTAAAGAGAGTAAAGGGGCCCCAATAAAAAAAAGCAAGGAAGAGTTGTGTTGTTCTTAGTTTGCTTTACCTCAAGGGGCCAGCTACAGCATGTTAATAATCTGAAACTGTACTCCAAACACAAACACAAACCTGCATATGAGCTATAACTACGGAGAAGACAAAAGCATATTTAACATGTGGGCCTTGGTATCTCCATAGAAAGCCTTTCCAATAGCAAGTCCAAGTTAAACAGATCTGATGCAGAAGACTGCTTAGAGCTCATAGTGCAAAAACAGGAGAGGAATTTTTCTAGTCTGCTGTTCAACCAAATTCAATCTATAAACAGCTCATTTCTAATATAAAGCAAAACACACACTGATTTAAATCTTAATTTTCACAAACAAGAATCTCTTTTGAATTGTATTAGTGACTTTGCCAGTGCATTAACTTTGCCTGACGTACATTCAATTTGAGTTATTTTTTTAAAAAGGGTCAAAGCAACGCCCCATTTTTCGTAATTGCCGAAAAAGAAGAAAATAAAAGGGTTTTGTTACTTTAAGATTTCCCTTTCTTTTTTAGCCCGGGAAGATTCTAAAAAAAACAACAAACAGTCTTTTTTTTAATTATTTACTAAACCCAAAACCCTAATCCCAAAAAACAGGTGCGACTATACTATTTTAATAAGGGGCTTTTGTTGGAAAAAGCAATTTCTGGGGGGTGTTAACTGGAGGGGAAATCTCATTTTTTTGGGGTTTACAACCTTTTTGCAAAAAGGGGGGGGGGGACCTACAACATAAAATTTGGGGAAAGAAAACGTATACATGTACAAAAAACATGATTTAACCCCTTTTACTAAGGTCTTTTTGGATTTTGGGGCCCTTTAGGTGTTTTGTATTTTGTTGGGAAAAAATCGTTTTATTAAGATTGAGGGGTTTTAAAGGATTTAACCCGGGGTTTGCATTTTTTAGCTGAACCCCGGTTTTTTTTTTTTTTTTCTAATTGCTAACTTTTTGTATTTCTTGCCACCCAAAAAGGGGCCCAGGGCCCCGTTTTTTTTTTATCCCTTTTTTTCTTTAAATTTTTCCTTTTTCCTATGGGGGCCCTTTTTTAAAATCTTTTTTCATGACCCTTTAAAAAGTATTACCCGGGGCTTTTTGGGGGGGCGTGGGGTTGTTTTTGAAAATATATAGATCCCCAGGAAAATGGTCCCCAATGACTTTCAGCTACAAAGGAAAAACCTTTTTCTCCAGGTCTTTCCCATATTTCACTCACTGAACAGCATGAAATGTCCCATATTTTAGACGCCTCCTTTTTTGTACAAATTTCTTTTGGGGTAAAAACAAGAACCCCAAAACTTAAATTTTAAAACCAGTTTTTTGGTAAAATATTATTTTTTAGAGTCATGAACAATTAGTAACCATTTTCCCTTTCCTTAGAATTTGGCAGCTTACAGGGGAAAATTACTTCAGAAAATGAAATTTTAAAAGTGAGGGGCAATACGCCAAAGGGGGCCCCAATTTCAGGGGTAAAGAGGGGGAAAACAAAACTTCCCAAAAGTACCCAAATGGCAAAGAAATGAAAAACATCTTTTTCCCTAACTTTTAAATCTTATTTAAATTAAATTAAAAAGGGTTTTTTTAAAAGGAATAAAAAAATTTAATTTACCTTTTTTATTTAGGTTTTAGGGGGATTTAAAGGGGGGGGAAATAATTTTTAAAATTTTTTATTCCTGAATTGCAATGTCAATAAATCAAAAACTATAATGTTACATACTTTTGGATGGGGAAAATGCACAGATGGGGTAGATTAGACATTTAAAAGAAAAGCCTTTCAAAATTTTTTAAAAAGTTTAAATTTTAAAGGGAAAAACGAAAAGGCATTTTTTCAGTGTGTATTGAAAAATTTAATGCATAATGAAAATTTTTTATAAAATAGATATTTGGAATAAAGGCTTCACTAATAACCCAAATGAAAAAAACACCAAACATTTTTGTGGGAGTGCAGACTCATGTACAGCAGGGGTTAAGAGCTCAAAACTACTTCTCTCTATTGTGCAGACACATTCACACACTAACACAGGTCTATAATTTTATCTGTTTATTTATACACTGAATTCAAACATAGTTATCTCAGGATATATTATAGGTTCAGCCTGATTTGTTGACTGTAAAGGATACAAACAGCCTTGCCCCTGAAACACACAAACACACCCTATCTACTACTTACAAAAACCCCCTATTTGTATTCTTGTACAAATCTCTATTGTATATTATCTGTGGAGCATCTGTCTCTGGCACCGTGCAGAAGGGAAAAACCCATTTTCCCCTTGAAGGGGGGGACCAATGCTTTAATGAAGTCAACTGTATGCCACTGCACTGCGTAACTCACTGAGGCTCGCTGGCCGCAGCACGGACTCCCACACCCCCCACTTGGGAATGTGCTGTGCTTTTACTTGGCTACTGGCTTATACTGCAGTGGCATATTGATTTCAGAATAGGAGAGATCATGTCACTTTTAACTTAAGTGTACCCTCCTCTCCCCTTTTATTCCGGCACAAAAATAAAGGCTTTTGGGAGCTTTGAATGCGGGTTATTAGGGAAATCTGATGAGAGAAGGAATGGGAAGGGGGCCAAATGGGATGCAGATGATGTGGACAGATAGTAGAAGGCTCTCCAGTGTAGGGGTCCTCCGTCTTAATGGACGACACACTATCATCTTTTAAAGGGGTTTGTTGGGGTTTGGGAACCCTTGTTTCCCCAGTTTGAAAAATTTGGGGGGGAAAATCAATTTACAAAAACCCCGTGGAAAATTAACTTAATCACCCCTCGGCTTTGACAATGACCTTTTGCCCTTGGGGGCAAAAATTAAAGGGGATTTGGGGAGTTAGGAGTAGAAGGACATATGCCATGCAGAAGAAAAAAAAAAAAAATTTTTTATTTCCTCCCATGACAGAATGGATTGAAATGTTTCTATTGCTTCATTGGAAGGGGCTGTGATAAAGGGGGGGCCAAAGGGAAAACTGGCATCATATTTTGGGGGTAGGTTAAATTGTGGCCAAATTGTTGTGTGTGTAAAATATTTTTTTATAAATATATATATATATAAATTATTTATAGATAAAAGATTCCGCCCGGGGTTTAACGTACATCCTCCAAAAAACCCTGACTTTTTATTCGAAGAAAAACGGTATAATATTTCTTACAGACCCCTGCCCTTATTATTGTATCCCCACACAGGAAAGTAAGGGTTTTTTTCAAGCATTTCCAAAGGGCAATAACCCCCATGTCTTTTGGGGGGGGCCCCTCAAATAGGCCCAAAACCGGGGCAAAAAGGCCAAACGGGGTTTCAAAAGTTTAAACAAGGGGTTTTTGGGGGCCCCTTGGTGCCAAAAATTACCCGGAAAAGGTTCGAGGGGGAAGGGTGTTGGACTAAAGGGGGACTAAGGAACCAATAAAGAGTTGGGGAACCCAAAATAATGTCCTCCAAAAAAAGGGCCCGAAAGAATTGGGGAAAATGGCCAAAATTCAAACAAAATAAGGGGGCCCCCTACTCAGGGGGTGGAAAGGGGGGGTTTGCCCCCAAAACCCTCCCGTCCCCCCTTGAAAAAACGCACAAATTTGGGGGGCCCGGCGCAGAAAAGTTTTCAAGGAAAAGTGGGCAACCCTTGCCTAGACCCCGTTGCCGGGGTTGGGGGGTTGGGGGGGTTTGGGACTATTTATTCTTGGTCCCCTTTTGGGTTATTTTTCAGGGGGGGTTTATCCATGAAAGGGAAGGTTTTGGGGGGAAAAAAAGGGGGTTAAAAACTTCCAAAATTGGGGGTTCTCCTCCCCAGACGTATGGGCAGTAAGATCAGTGGCAACCCAAAGGGGGGCCATTTTCTGATTCCGTATGTAAAATTTGGGGTTTGGGGGGGGAAAAACCCTTTAAATTCAAACAAAGTTTTTATTTGTAGTACCCCCGGGTGTTAAAGTCCCCTTTTTTCTGGGCTTCCCCCCCGGGTGGGGCCTGGGTGGTTTCCCGGGGCCCCTTTATGTTTGGGTGATGTCTTTTTTGGTTTTATTTCCCCTTTGTTTTAAAACCTGGGCCTCTTAAATCTTTTGGGGTGGGGGAAACGGGGTTAGGGGAAATCTTAAACTCGGGGGGGGGTGGGGGTTAAAAAATGTTGGGAATGACGTTATGGATGGAAGGGGGGACCAAAAAGGGGGGGGGGGAAATATTGGGGCCTTTATGCCCCTTTTTTTTGCCCATAACAAGTTTTTTTTTGTTGAGTAGTTATGTCAGTGTATCCCAATGCAAAGTTGCCCCAAAACCCCTGTAAGTGCCGACCCGAGGCCCGGGATGAAGGGGGGGGGGGGGGGGGGTTTTTTTGGGGGTGGGGGAATTTTAAATTTAAAAATTCCCTACTGATTTTATCCCCCCCTTTTTTTTTTAAAGTTTTTGAAATTCCTGGGTTTGATTTGGGGTTTTTAAAGTGCCCCCAAAAACACAGGGGACAAAAATTTGAAATTTAAAAAAAAAAAGTCAAAGGGGAAATTTTAAGATTCCCCATTGTATGGGCCCTCAATTTCCCTTATGTTTACTAACCCAAAAAACCCTTTTTTTTGATTTTTTACAAAGAAAATGCTCAAAGTACCCGCGGGTTTGGTTTTATTTTGTTTTCAAGAATTTATGGAAGTTCTTAGCTCATATTTCCCTTTTCCAAAAAATTGGAAATTTAAAATCCCGATTTTTAAATTTTTTAGTTTTACTTTATTTTAGAGCCCCGAACAATTTTTTCCCCAAATTTTGCCAAAATTTAAAATTCCGTCTCTCGAAAAAATTGATTTTGGGGGTTTTCCCCTTAGGGTTTTTTTTTATCTTTTTAACTATGGTTTCCCTTTTTGTCCCCAAACCCAGTATTAAAAATTTCCCCAAAAATTTTAGTCCCCCGACCCCCTTAAAATAAGAGTGCTAGCACCACCCACTTAGTTGGACTCCTGATAAGAAACAAAGTGGCACTGCATGTTGCATAAGACTTGCCGTGGTGCAGCGACACACCTTCCTGCAAAAGAGAAATTGTATCCAAACTCTGCCATGCTTTTTTCCCCCTCTTCTTCAGTTCTTCATCTATTGCCAGCAGTGTTTTTCCCCTATATGACGCCTATCAGTTTCAGCAGTGACGGGCAGCTTGTCCAGTGTTCGGGAGGGTGGGGTTGGTGATCTGCGAGGAGAGGTGGAAGACACATGCCCACTGCAGCAGTGGCTTGGCAGCGTGGCTCTGACATTGTCTCTTCAGAGGCAAGTGTAAACAGATTGATTGGGAGGCTTTACTGCAGTTGCTCATGCTGACTCACCTTTTACATTATCAGCGAGGTAAAGATGCAGGGCAGGGAGGACGTGGGATGCTCATGGAATGGTTTTGTCTATCCCCTTCTCTCCCTCATTTGCTTTCCGTCCAACCCATCCAAGGTTATCCATCAGAGAGGAAAGGAAGGAAACATGGTAATGATATGAGTGAGGTGGGTGAGAGAAGGTGAAATCCCACCCGAAGGTACTTTAGGAAGATGCTGACATTTTATCCCTTCAAAGTAAGGCTTGCTCTGATTGCTAATCTACCCCTGTGGATACAGTGTGTAAACCCAAGAGCAAGTGAAGTCTGAGACTGTTCAGAGGGATTGTTACCGCATTATCAAAGCCGGCTGGCTAAGGGGGAAGGTTAGCGTCCTGCGCTGGCAATGCTGGGGGTGGATGTGCCATTTTTCTATTTTAAAATGAGCCCAATGTCACCGTGACAGAGCGACGCTCCTCTGAGGGCAGTACGGGCCAGGGGGGAAATGATGGATGAGTCGCCAAGAAGCCTCATCAAAATGTACATGCACACGAGTGTATCATACAAACACAAAACATGAATTCACAGTCAGTCTCACACAATGATGATGCAGTCCCTGCCGTGTGTTCACACACACTAATCTGGTGTACACATCCTGCATGCTTTTGCACACAAACACCTGGACAAACATAGACAAACAAAAATTAGGCTCACCCAATGCCATATTGGGATATGAACACCAACATATGTACACACTTCTCTGCTCTGAGTGACTTCTTTGTGTCCACACAGGTTATAATTAATCACCAGCAAATAAACACTGCAAGGCAGGTATTTACAGGAGTCCTCAGCAGCAAAAACACATTTAGGCTCACACCAAGAGCACAGAACGATGGTGTAACTGCAGCCTAGACTTATGCCACAAGATCATTAGCAGAGGCTTTTTTTGTTTCCATTTGTTCCCTACTCTCATGTCTTTGACCCAAAGGCAGTAGTGAATGTAAAGCAACCCGCAGAATTTAGGGTGAATCCCATTTCGTCCCTTGCCCTTCACTCTTAACTCTAAACATTACGTTTCTAAGGGCGAGAAAGTCCAAATGTCTTTTGTGCAGCAGTGGTAAGGCTAAAGGACACAAGTCTTTAACCCTTAAAAATAAGTTTTCAGGGGCACACTTGGAAATGAAATGGTATAAATTTTGTGAGTCATATACATTGGTCAGTTACTGGTATTAAGGTACACCAATTTAGAATTTCAAAAACACTTAGATTTTTGTCATACTGTTCTTACTGTTTAAAGTGCTTTTAATTACATGCCAGAAATAGTGCCAATGTGAGTTTTCTCCATCTGTTTAGAGCATAGAGCAATACCACACTACCCCTCTTCCACCTTTCGCTGTCCACTGCTAGTCAGCTGGCTCAAAGAAAGCTACTACACTTTTCTCTTGTTTTAAAGGCAGATAGGTTTAACTGTTTTTGAAAATTTCCAGTCATTAAAAACAGTCATAGTGTGGAAAATAAAGGAGATTTTTAGTTTAACGCTGTTTAAAACTACAGTTTTGAAACTACATGCGACATCTCTGTTAAGCAGATGATTTCAGGTGACCTTGTTTGAGCTAATAGCTAAATGAATAAACTAGTTAATACCAGCTAATAATAATCTAAGTGTTATTATTAGCTGGTGCAATTGTGCTCTATAAAGAGCACAATAGCAAAAGGTCTATTATTCTGTGTGATAAGAACTTGAAAGTTAAATTTAGCAGATGTTGAGCTGATGTTTCATACAAAGACAAACATTTTGCTAGTAACATAAAAAAACAACAATAAATAATCGTTCAGGAACAATCATTACAACTGTAATACTTAATGCATAATAATATTTTTCAGCACAGCATGCATAAATGTTACGCTGAAATTTTGTCATACTTTTTTCTTTTAAATCTTAGTTTAAACAATAAGAAACTAATCCATATTTTTGAGCCACAGTAAGCACTGTAATGTCATTTTTTCAATATATTGAATGTGGGATTAATTATTGTTAATCTGCATTAAACACCAAGTAAAAACTTTCAATTTAAAATATTTTATCATTGTAGTGATTATATTGCGTGGATTTATGCACATCAGTGCTTTTTGTTAGACTTGATTTGAAATTCGTCTCAAAAGGAATGGAAAAATTGCATATTTCTCAGTTTAAAAAACTATTTAAGTTACAATTTGTGAATAATATTTTTTCCCCTAAAATTATTTTTTAAGTAATTTTTATTACTTTTATTTTATTATAAGGTACTTTTAAATATATTCAGGTCTATACATTTTTAGTGTGGTGTGCTTAGATTGTCAAGGAAGTAAAACCTTAGTAACCTAACCTTAGTCCATCCCTCACTGAGTAGATCACCGCAGCCTCAGATATACACTTCCGAACGATTACATTTAAAAAGCAATTACACAAAGTGCTGATTACCTGTTGAAAATCGCAACCACTAATGCCACTTGAATAGTTAATTTATGCCATGCTCATGCAAGATCATTCAATTAAATGGGGCTTATTTCTATCTGCGGATCTGCACTACATAAAAAACTTTTCACAATTTGGATGTCACAGTTGGGACATCTAAACTTAGCAAAGCAATAACGCTGGAGCATCATAAGAATCTGTAATCTGATTGTTGCATTTTACAGAGACTGCAACAGATTACAGATGTCATCTTTTTGGTATCAGATTACTCTAATTCCATTTCTTCTAATCAAATACTCCTCGGTCCTGCTGAGCTGACAGAAAGCAGCATTCCTGACTATTGTTTCGCAGATGTGGGTCTATACAAGCAGCGCTGGAAAAATATGGTCAGCCTCTGGTGAGCAAGGTGCGTAGAGCTGAGTGCCCATCCATCACAACCCTGCAGCAAAAAGCTATACTGGCCATACTGACTGAGATCTTAAAGGAGGGGAGAAACGGGTGGAGAAGGGACAGGACAGTAAGAGAAAGGGCTTATAATCATAGTCCGTGAAGATGGAGGAGGGAGTTGTGTAAAATCACCTAACAAGGAGGTTGGAGGAAAAAATGCTTGGCCTCTTGATTGATGGAGTAAGCTTATTCGATTGTAGTGTCTTACCTGCAGCGCAGTACACAGAGGTGTACGGCTATGATTGCTTGTAGTCCTGCCATGGCAAGGAGTGGATAGCGGCTCCACTTTGATATTAGGATTAATGACCATGCTGATCAGTCGCCCAGAACATCTTTCATACCTATATTGCATTCCATGGCCAGGCAAACAAACTGTGGTAACATGAAGAACAGCTCTCCAGTCAAATACAATGAAAGACACTACCACAGAAGCGATCAATAAACAATAAGTAGGATTACTTCAGCTCAACTACAGGTTATGTTTTATAAAAATCCATATGGAAAAGAATGAGAGCTTTCAAATCCTGTATTCCATCAACCATGCAAATGCTTTTAAACTGAACAATACTTAAAAATGCACATGCGTCGGGCGGATCTGGTTAAATGCCCGATCTCCCTACTTCACCGTTATTAAAAAATAGAAAAAAAACATTATGAAAGCTATGACTTTGCCTGGTTGCATGGTAAAGGTTATGCCTCAACATTGCTTCTAATATTTTCAAAAACATCTGAGCTTTTGAAAAACTGGATGATCTTTGGTGCTGCTTGATGTTTTTAAGTCTCCTAGAGTGGAATATGTCCTGCTGCATTTTACCTGCTTTGTTCTGTTTACAATTTCAAAACAATGAGTGACATAGGATCCAAAGTGATATTTTTTAAGGTAGCTAACAAAACATGTGTCAAGAGATGGCTGGCATTTACAATTGGGCCTGTTACTGGTATCAAGCTAAACCTAGGTTCTGAGAGGTTCAAACACCACTATAATCCTCCATCAAACTTGTCCTACTGTTTAAAGTGCTTTTAATGAGATGTCAGACTAAGTGCTGGAGTGATCCGACATTTTTTCCAGCTGCATGGCGTGTAGAGTGACTCAGAACTCCCACTTCCCCATCTGTGATTGCTAGTCAGCTGGTTGAACGAAGAACACTACACTTTTCTCATGCTTACAAGAAAGACAAAGTTTTGGAATTACAAGATCTGACGTAAACAACAAGGACAGTAGCACAACTAATTCCCCAGCTTATATTAGCCTATTGTTCTTGTTACTGCAATAATAGCTGTAGAAATAATAGTTATTTTTATTATTTTAAATAAAAAGTAATGTGTGTTTAAATACGGTCATACCATAGTATATTTTCTAAATTTCTTATCTCAAACCATGCTTAATAGGATGCTACATGTTTATGGAGGATCTTGATACTTGCAAAAAAAAAAAAGGGAAATAACATATTGAGCCAAATGCTGTTATTTAAACCAGGAGTAAACAGATCTTTGTTGTCAGAGTAAACTGTTGCTAACTGTGCAGTTAATCTGGTGCCTTTATCCAGCTTTAGTGTCCTGTAACTGAAAACCATCACCTCTGTCACTGTTCCTGCTTCAGAGGAATCTTTGGCGCACACCAAGTATAGATAATCACTTTGTATTGATCTGGTCACATGGCAAAGGCAAATAAGTAAAAGTGAAAAGACAGTGAAACCTGCAGAAGAAAACTGATGCTAAAAGGTGTCATGGTGCTTGTCCTTTGTTCTCTGTTTCTCCGCGTGCGAGCCTACCTGAGTTTCTCTGAATCTTATCTGATTACTTGTGGCAGCCGCATACTGTAGAGGAAGCTTCAGAAGATAAGCATTGATTTCAAACAAATCTGCCTAGACATCTCCCGTTTCTGGTTCGGTACACCTTTCCAAAGCTAATGAGCAGCCATCTTTATTCCCTACAGGGTAAGATGTCTTATTTCATGTCTTGTGTCGGGATTCAGTGGCGATTCATTGCCAGGGAGCAGAGATGGAGGAGGGGGAAAAAAAAAGGGTATGGTGGTTAAGCCTGAGCTTTGAGACAGACAACTACGTATAGTAATCCCTTCTGAGCAGCAGTAAGCCCTCGGTTATCACTCGTTAGAATTGTGCATCCTTTAAATACATTAACTAAGGTTTAATGCTGGCCCTTTTTATATGACACAGCATCTGTTCAAAGCAGACAGCCACTAAGCTAAGAAGGAAGAAGCATGCTAATTGCTGTCAAGCTTTTTTGAATAGGTAACAGAGTTGTTTTTTTAATTCATCAGCATATTTTAAAGGCATCTGTATCATTCTGGACAGCACTTAATGCAAATGTATAGCCCTTAAACAAGTGTCGGGGAAGAGGCCTGATAACTAAATTAGTCCTGAACACATATTAGCCTAACATCTTAGTATTCACATGGTTGTATAATTACTTTTTGAATCATGCATACATATGGGCTGCTCATTGGGTTATCAGGTAAATTGGCTCAAGCCCTATTTATCTCACATATCTTGAATATTAGAATAATCACAACATTGTCACGCAATGTTTCCTGGATTGACCTTATGCCAAATGAAAACCTGGAACTCGCTCTGTCAAGCAGCAAAGAACAATTTAGCAAAAAAAAAAAACCTAAACAAAGAAAACCTTGTTTTCTCAACTCAACAAAGCACACAGACGCTCCTAAAATTAAGCAGAACTGCTAAGAGTTCATCAGTCTGTTTTAAAGTTCAATCATGTAAATATAAGGCATCATTTGAGGCACTCTTTAATTCCTTGAAGGGATAGAAGGGATAGTATTATAGGTAGTTAATATCTTACCTGCGGCAAATACTTCTCTTGGTATTTTCATATATTAATTCAGATTAGCTGGTCCTGAACGCTGAAGCTGACAGTTAGTTCAAGAAGGGCCAAAACCAATTTCATCCTAAAATAACTCAATTCTCAACGTCACATTTGCATTGAGTAAATATTTATAAAAAAGCTGATAATTATTTACACAGGAAATAGAGATATGAGGCAGTGCAAGACGAATACTTCTTCTGAGTCAAAAATGTAAAGGTAAGACATTTCTGGACTCAAAAAAATTAAAGCATTTTAATGAATAAAATTGCATTCACTTTAACCTAAATGTTATTTTTTCTTTTTGTACCACTTTATTTTTTTTTTGGACTTTCTGGCAAGCGAAGCTTTTAAGGTTCCATTCTCAGTATTCGTTTCACACAGAAATGACATTGGTAGCGCACCACCTCCAATTTTAATTTCCTGTGTAAATCATCATTCAGCTTCTGTGTAAATAAAAAAATCCCCAAAATATCTGTTTTATGTGATACTTCAAAGTAATACATTTGACCTTTGCTGCCTGGCTGTGCACCACGATGACAAAGGCGAACTACAATGACTGGGTAACCACGACAACAAAGGGGTGGGCTTGTTATATACTCTGACTGTAGCTCACCTTAGGTGTTTGGTGTTTGCTGAGACAGCAGATGCTCTCTTGGCCCCTTGCTCAACCAGGGCAGAAAAGACTTAATTGCCTCATTAGCAAAAAGGCCGATGAGGATTCGGCCTCCTCCACATTGTTCAATGTCAAGAGTGCAACTGAGAGGAAAGGGGTTAACAGAGTAAACAGCATTAACGTCTTCTAAATGTAAAAATGTTTATTTTTCACTATGATGGGTGAGTGGTTAAAAAAAGCCCCATTTAAATCCACAGTGGCAAAATTATGCATTTGATTTCGTCTTATCAGGCCGCTCCATATTCTAACCTCTATTATTTCTCATTTCAGAGCATAACACAGCCTGCTGCTGCTGTGTTGGAGCTACCAATGCTTCCCTTTTTAAGCTTGGACGCGTCTAGAAAGCAGCGTCATCATGCCAACTTTAATTATTTTAAAAGCTTTAATTTGCAAACTCTGCTATTTCTACTTCCGCAGCTGCTTTAAGTCCCAGACAGCAAATCAAGCCAAAGGCAAACACTCTTGATTTGCCTCTCAAAGAAAGACCCACAACACAAAAATGATGTCTGTCGCTGAGAGAAAATGCAATCTACTTTAATGGTTAATAACTTTGAGAGAAGCATTAATCTTGGAGTACGTCAAAGTTTTCCTCGCGCAGCGGCAGCATCCATACTTTGAAATAGACCACAACCCTCCATCTAGGAATCACAGTGAAATTATTTTGTACTGAACATGACAGTTTGGACAACACTGCCAAACCATGAAAGGCATCTTGAATGTTGTCCTAAGCCCCTGTCTGCATCTTGACAAGAGATGTGCTGCTGTGTAAGTTGGTTCTGACAAAATGCATAATGGGCCAGGCTAAACAGGCAGAGTATGATTCACACAAAAACAGAAATGTGTTGTCCCCCTTTCACAAACACATTCCACTTTTGTAATGAATGCAGCAACTATGCAGGGACACCAACACATCCAACATTTAATTTAGGTCTATAAAAATCCCGCACAGCCTTCCTGGTCTCTGTGATAATGGGTTCTATTTTGGAGAACACTATATAGAAACAGTGTAAGATATAAATGCACCGTTCAGGCTGTGCATTCCACCTATCCTCGCTGCAGGCACAGTTTACAGCAGAGGCTACAATAAAAAAATGTGCAGCTACACATCTGCATGGGCAATACAGCGTAAAGGCTTCATTTCATCAACAAGTCAAGTTTAACGAGTTGGAAGAAAAAAGGTGGTGGTGCCATCTGTTCAGACCCACTTTGCTTGGATAGGGAAAACAAAGTAAGAGGACAAGAGAGAGGGAGAAAAGCTTTCTCAGCATCGAGACTGCACTCCAACCAAAGCCTGAGTGCTGGAAAAAAAGTCCTTATCTCCTGTGGTAACAAATGTCTTCAATCTTCCAGGCCTAATAAAAGGCACTGTGTTCCTTAATGTTAATACTAGAGGGAGTGTTGTTGCGCATTTACTGACAGTAGTGGAAACCTTGAAACTGATTAGTGATATTTAGTATAGCATTTTTGTTGTTTTTTTTTTTCTCCGTTTTTGCTGTGTTATGAAAGACTAAGGGGCTTGCAGTATGGTTGGATAATTAAATCATCCATCACACAACATCCGCAGTGAAACACGACAGGACCGGCACCCCAAGTCTGGGCCGAAATCATTGCATTTTACAGTTTCTGCTAAATGGTAATTATGCAAGGTGCAATTCTGATGACAAAGGGCTTTGAGTCTATAAGGAAATGATCAGCAGAAATTGTATATTGTAGAAATTTAAAGGTCAACTCCAAGGGTTTGTTACAGAACATAAACAGATTAAGCGCAGTCTTTAAAGTTGCAGCATAAACCCCTTTACACTTTTCCTGTAAAATAAGATTTATACCTTATTATTTTCATTATTATCATTATAATTATATGATATAGTGGCTGATGGCACCATTGTAGTAAAGGGATAGTAGAGAATTTGTTAATTGTTATAATATACCTGCATTAGGCAACTCTCTTGGTATTTTCATTTAGCATATATACAGATTCAGGTGAGAATTAAAGTAAAAGGGAATAAATATAAAGGATTTGCTATCAGAAAATTAAACAATGTGTTTATTTTTCATCATTTTCTGCACTCAAATTTAGATCTATGTGTCTCAAATATTTTGTGTATGATGTAATATTCTAAATACTCTGTTGTCTCCAAACATATGACAAACAGGTTTTAATCTCTCCATAGAAAGAAAGACTGTGCAGCAATCTGTCCATTCTGAATAAAAAGCTCCTGTCCACTCTCAGTTCATCTTCTTTTAGAGAGCCATGCAGATTTTCCTTACTAAGCTTACACAATATTTTTCTCTGGCTTACCCATCTCTACTCGGCAAAATCAGGAAGGCTGCAACTCCTGCTGCATTACTGAGAGTCTAGAAAAGCTGACATTAAAATGACTGTAAATGCAGTAAAAGCGCATTGTTGAAGTATATTAAGTCACAATCAGTCTGGGTCCAGATATGTCTGTCTTTGGATCTGGGGGTCCGCCATTTGCGGACTTCTCTTATAAAGTGTAGAGTTAAAACGTAAGGAAGTGTACAAATCATTTACATGGTGTTCACTTAGACAGTTACAATTTAGCTTTTTACACCTCTTTATGTTTAAATCGGATGTACGTTTAAATTCTCATTTTATGTCTCAAACAGGAAGGTCATTGGTGGCCCACCACCCTCAAGCTACATTTAACATGTAAAAAGTCATCATCTCCTCTATAAATAAATGTCCATTGCAAACATCTTGAAGATTTAAATGTCCATAAAATAACCTTTAAGCAAACCACTGTGATGTTTTTGAGACAGAAGATGTTCTAAAATGTTGCAAGTTCACTTCAAACTTGTCCCCTCCTGGACTAATGGTTCGTCTCCACCTTCACATTCTTCTACTCTATATGCAAAGACACCAAGAACATTAGCTTGTGCAGATAAGATAAGAACTCCTTATAATGTTTAATCAGAACTTCACTTCAAAAGTTATTAGCTATCATTGAAGAGAGGATCATATCTTCCTGCAGATGGTCTTCAGGTAACCGTTTTATCAACAAATACTGTAATCAGTGACCAGCGAATTACCTTCCTTGTACACATCATACGCCGTGAGGTCTTTCCTGGCTGCTCTGGGATGACCAAGGACGGTTAAGGATGAATGTCTGAGGGACAAGTGGTACCTATGCTGATTAAAGCCTCAACTGCTTTAGAGAAGACTGGTGAGCAAACGAGGAAATGAACTGAGACAATGGAGCGTGAGGGTTCAAAACACCTAATGGAGTGGCCTGCTTGCTGAGCTAATAGACTGCTTCAAATTGAAAGGAGCAGCAGGCGTCTAAATAGAGCGATGAGGGACATTTCCTCCTGTTTATTTTATCAGCTCCTGCTTGGAAAAAATAAAACAAATGGGAGAGGAGAAAAAAAAAACTTACCTAGTCAGCTATTGTTTGCTGTACAAGCTGCTTTCATTCATATTCAGTCAATCCTCCAGATTGAATCCTTGTAAAGTGAAAGAAAAGTTAATGTTTTGTTCAATTGTGCCAAACTGTGGGGGAAGAAGAAAAATCTCTTCTGTTCTCAATAATTTTTTATGCTTTGTGTAGACTTATGGGTAGGACACATTGGGGTCACAGTCAAGCTGTGAGCGTTATTTTCTTGCTGATACTATTGTCCAACCTTAATTCTAAATGTAATAGTCAATAATCACAGTGTGAGATGAGGCATTGCAGAGGCAGGGGTCTGACAGATACACCAAAACCACCAATTAAAGTACTTAACAACTGCTAAGAAAGGATCAATTATTAATCGACAGCTTGTAGAATTTGACACTGAAAAACCTAGGCAAATATATGATTTATCCAACAATAAAGACCAGGTAACCGTCATGTTACGCAGCTTGCAGCTGAGTGGGACACTTGACCTCTTTCTTAACGCAATGGGGTCACGCCTGTGCTGCTAATTAGCTGTAAATTGTTAATCAATAAGTGCAGTTTTTCCTTCTCTCTGTCACTGATGCATGCACTTTTCAAACTTGCATCTCAGTAACATCTCAGTTAGCTACAGGGGTTGGACAATGAAACTGAAACACCTGTCATTTTAGTGTGGGAGGTTTCATGGCTAAATTGGACCAGCCTGGTAGCCAGTCTTCATTGATTGCACATTGCACCAGTAAGAGCAGAGTGTGAAGGTTCAATTAGGAGGGTAACAGCACAGTTTTGCTCAAAATATTGAAATGCACACAACATTATGGGTGCATACCAGAGTTCAAAAGAGGACAAATTGTTGGTGCACGTCTTGCTGGCGCATCTGTGACCAAGACAGCAAGTCTTTGTGATGTATCAAGAGCCACAAATCCAGGGTAATGTCAGCATAACACCAAGAAGGACGAACCACATCCAACAGGATTAACTGTGGACGCAAGAGGAAGCTGTCTGAAAGGGATGTTCATGTGCTAACCCGGATTGTATCCAAAAAACATAAAACCACGGCTGCCCAAATCATGGCAGAATTAAATGTGCACCTCAACTCTCCTGTTTCCACCAGAACTGCCCGTCGGGAGCTCCACAGAGTCAATATACACGGCCGGGCTGCTATAGCCAAACCTTTGGTCACTCATGCCAATGCCAAACGTCGGTTTCAATGGTGCAAGGAGCGCAAATCTTGGGCTTTGGACAATGTGAAACATGTATTGTTCTCTGATGAGTCCACCTTTACTGTTTTCCACACATCCGGGAGAGTTACGGTGTGGAGAGGCCCCAAAGAAGCGTACCACCCAGACTGTTGCATGCCCAGAGTGAAGCATTGGGGTGGATCAGTGATGGTTTGGGCTGCCATATCATGGCATTCCCTTGGCCCAATACTTGTGCTAGATGGGTGCGTCACTGCCAAGGACTACCGAACCATTCTTGAGGACCATGTGCATCCAATGGTTCAAACATTGTATCCTGAAGGCGGTGCCGTGTATCAGGATGACAATGCACCAATACACACAGCAAGACTGGTGAAAGATTGGTTTGATGAACATGAAAGTGAAGTTGAACATCTCCCATGGCCTGCACAGTCACCAGATCTAAATATTATTGAGCCACTTTGGGGTGTTTTGGAGGAGCGAGTCAGGAAACGTTTTCCTCCACCAGTATCACGTAGTGACCTGGCCACTATCCTGCAAGAAGAATGGCTTAAAATTCCTCTGACCACTGTGCAGGACTTGTATATGTCATTCCCAAGACGAATTGACGCTGTATTGGCTGCAGAAGGAGGCCCTACACCATACTAATAAATTATTGTGGTCTAAAACCAGGTGTTTCAGTTTCATTGTCCAACCCCTGTATTTCAGCTGTCTATTTTCAGGTAAAGTTGGATTGCACAGCTGCATAGAAATCAGGAGATATCCCTCGTTTTAGAGACAGAGAACATTGATCAAAAGCATGTTCTGCTAAAAAAAGAAAACACGGCAGCGTTACTCTGCACTGCTAGTTTTCACTGAGGCAGAAAGCACTTGAAAGCACCGCAACAGGGCTTGGGGCTCAACGTGATAGCATCTCAACCTCTCCCCTGATAAACAAATCATTTTAAATGGTGTTTTTGCAAGGTGTCTGAATTTTAATCACATTTGCACTCACCATTAAATCCTCCTTGTGTACTGCCAATATTTGCAAAGAATTAGGATGGACATAGAGTGGGGTGAGTCCATGCAAGATCGTTTCTTTCTCAGCCGCAGACAGACATCAGCATTTATCTCAGTTTTGTTCACTTCCTGATTTACACACAAATTACATAAAGCAGTCTTAGCACTTGATTACAATCCAGAACTAATGCTTACAAGGAGCAAATCACTTAATATTTTCTAAGAAATGTGAAAACTGTAATTGTGCAAGCAACTTCATCATACACAGTTACTTTAAGGTTGGGATGTGTGATTTTGAGTAAATACTTATAGCTGAATTTTTTTTTATGAAATACAACATGATTGGAGTTATAATAATACATTCCGCTCATGCAATGAGATAAGATGATGACATGATACTGAGTTTATGGGAATGAGACAGAACCAGATTTAAACTATATATTTCAGGAAAACTAAGAATCCAGACTTTTGCATTAGAACAAGATTTCACAATTTAAAAATGTGATTTAAAGAACCTCCAATGAGTGGGGGATATACTGTATCTATGCATTTTAATCTTTTTTAATGCAGCTTCAAGCAGGACTCCATTGAAAGTGGTCCTCTTACCAAAAATAGTTGTGAAACTGCCCTTTTGTATTTTAGCAACTAGATAAAAACAGAACTCTGTGTTTTAATGGATCTATGTTTAGAAATACTTTGATCAGTCTAAGGATGTTAAATTTTGTACAAGAGGTGATTAAACAGACTCCAAATCCTTGTTCGTTTTTTTTTTTTTTTTTATTATCGAAACAGCCTTTTACTAGGGCTATCAGAATCAGAATCAGAATCAGAATCAGCTTTATTGCCAAGTTTGTACATACAAACAAGGAATTTGACTCCGGTACACTTTGCTCTTTGGTTTTTGTTTTTGCACTACAGAATATACATATTTACAATGTACAAATATACCACATATATAAAAAAAAAGGGTGCATTTGCAAAATCTGTTTTGCTGTTTTTTTTGTACTCTATTGAATTTTTCAACAGAGAAAAACAGCCTGGGGAAAAAGAAACTGTCTCTGTGGGGCGGCTGGTTTTAGTGAAACAGTGCTCTGTAGCGTCGGCCTGAAGGCAGAACTCTAAAACGTTTTGTGCAGGGTGTGTGGGGGCTGCAGAGATTTTAGCAGCTCTTTTTCCTGACCCTTGACCTGTATAAGTCCTGGATGGGGGGAAGGTCAGCCCTGATGATTCTCTCTGCGGCCCCCTGATTATTCGTTGCAGTCTGGACCTGTCCTTTTTTTTGGATGAACCAAAACCACACTGAGATGGATGAAGACAGGACAGACTGAATGATGGCAGTGTAAGGAAAAAATGACCAGCAGCTCCTGTGGAGGGTTGTACTTTTTGAGTTGCCTTCGGAAGTACAGTCTCTCCCGCCCTTCTTTCGAACAGTGTCTATGTGTGAAGACCATCTCAGGTCCCCAGAGATGGTGGTTCCTAAGAACCTGAAGTGATCCACAGCCGACACGGTGTTTTTGAGGATGGGGTTAGGGGGGGGTATGGGGGGGGGTGTTTTCCGAAAGTCCACCACCATCTCCACAGTCTTGAGTGGGGTTTTAATTCCAGGCAGTTCTGACTACACCAGTGTAACCACCGATCCACCTCCTGTCTGTATGCGAACCCTCACCATCCTGGATCAGTCCAATAACAGTGGTGTCATCTGCAAACTTAAGGAGTTTCCACGGACGAGTCCGCTGAAGTGCAGTCATTTGTGTACAGGGAGAAGAGGAGTGGGGAATAGAAACACACCCCTGGGGGGCACCAGTACTTATTGATCTGGTTCGGGAGAAGATGCTCCCCAGTCTCACCTGCTGCTGTCGGTCCGTCAGGAAGCTGTTGATCCACTGACAGGTGGAGGCTGGGACGTTGAGCTGGGTGAGCTTCTGGTGGAGGATGTCTGGTTATATGGTTTTGAAGGCTGAGCTGAAGTCTACAAACAGGATCCTGGCGTACGTCCCTGGATGGTCGAGGTTTGTTGCAGGATGAAGTGTAGACCCCAAGTTAACAGCATCATCTGCCGACCTGTTTGCTCGGTAAGCAACTGCAGGGCGTCCAGTAGAGGGCCTCTGATGTCTTTCAGGTGCTTCAACACCAGCCGCTCAAAGGATTTCATGACCACAGACGTCAGGGCTACAGGCCTGTAGTCATTTAATCCTAGGATGGTGGGTTTTTTGGGGCACTGGGATGATGGTGGATCGTTTGAAGCAGGAGGGGACCTACACTTCTCCAGTGACTTGTTGAAGATCCGGGGGTGAAGATCGGAGCGAGTTGATGTGCACAGGCTTTCAGACATGATGGGGAGACGTTATCAGGTCCTCCAGCTTTCTTTGTTTTCATGCGCTGAAAGAGCCTATTTACATCTTCCTCAGAGATCTTTAGTGCAGGCAGAGGATCTGAAGGTAGGGGTTGGTTGCTTTACTGGTCGAACTTGTTCCTGAATGGGATTGGAGGAGTTGGTTTGAGGTGTGAATGGCTTTTTGTCATGTCTGCAGTAGAAGCAATTCAGACGGTTGGCCAGGCGAGGACTCTGTTCAGGAAGGGTTGGGGGGGCTTCTGTAGGCAGTCAGGTTTCTCAGACCAGTCCATACAGCCGAAGTGTCACCAGTAGAAAGGCTGTTTTTCAGCTTCTCACTGTAGCTTCTCTTGGCTGCTTTGATCTCCTTTGTAAGTCTGTTCCTAGCCTGCCTGTACCGCGCCCAATCTCCACTGCTGTGAGCTTCTTCCTTGTCCCTTCGCAGATTCCTGAGGTGTGGAGTGAACCATGGCTTGTTGTTCCCAAAGGTGCAGAAGGTCTTGGTCTGCACACACAAGTTCTCACAGAAACTGATGTATGATGTCACCACATCAGTTAGTTCATTTAAATCAGTGGCTGAGGTTTCAAAAACAGTCCAGTCTGTGCATTCAAAGCAGGCCTGTAGCATCTGCTTCGATTCCTCAGTCCACTTTTTAACAGTGTGAACCGTGGGTTTTGGAAGCTGTATGACAATACATCCAGCCCACGAAACAAGGCGATCCATGATATTGGGTTCACAAAGTAGAAAAGATTATTTTTATGCATGTCTAATCCTAGGATGGTCTATTCTAGTTCTAATTCTAATTTTCTCAAACAGAATACAGGTTTCAAACTGCCGTTTAAAGACCTAAAACAGTTTGAGCGGTTTGAGCTACGTAGAAAAATTGCTACAAGTTCTATTCATCAAGATCAGACTAAAACAAGAAGTAAAAGTCAAGATAGGTTCCATTTCCCATCCACTAAATCGTTGGCATACAGAGTTAAGCATGATTCTTCTGTGTGGGGGAAATGGTGAGAGATGCAGAGGCAGTACAGCTAAATGACAAAGTGACAAACTACTATAAAATTCTAGACTATAATTGTATTATTGTGGTTACTCTCGTGTGGTCTTATTATAATATAATAGGTCATAATCAAACTTGTAGAATGACAAGTGTCTTCTTAAGTAAAGAACTACTTCCTCTCGGATGTTTCAATCCAGTTTAACCCAAAGACTGAATCATCTATTACTATTGGCCATTTTGTCAGGCCTTCATTAAAAACAAAAGAAGGTGGAAAAGAAATGTGGTGCACCTGGAAAATGTTAATTCCCTGTTTTCAATTTGTTGGTGGAGCATCTTTATGAAAGATCTAATTATATTCCACAACATAATTTTGCTTTTACACCCTATGACCAATTAAAGTGCTAAACAACTGCTAAAAATAAATACAGGCAGTAAAAACACTGAAAGAAAGTAGATTCTTGCTCTTCTGACACTCTTCTGAAAAATGCTCAAATCACATTATGTACATGTTTTGGACAGCATGAAGTAATGTGAAACCTTTCTCTTTATAACACAGCCAAACCAAAGTGAATAAAATGGAAAACTCTAAAGTTAAACCAAACTGTAACAGCAGCAGACATCACTTGAAATCGAGCCTCCCGATGGATAGCCCTGCAAAATACTTTTCCAGCCTACGCATTTGGATCTTATTGGAGGTTAAAAGTCTGCACCCTGCATGATGCAGCTGTAGATCACTACCTTGTGTGTCAAAAAATGCAGCTAAAGCACTTCTGAAGTATCAGAAAGATAGTAGCCTATAAAAAAGCCTCACCATGGTTCAGTTCACATAAAGGAATATTGCCTTGGGAGAAGTGGGGGGTGGGAGGGGTTTACAATATGTTAGAGAAGATTATCTAACCAGATGAGTTATCCAACTATAGATGTCTAAGAATAAAAATATAATTTACAAAACATTTAATTAATTGTTCCAGGCAATAAAGAGGCCCCTGAAATAGCTGCTGTTCCTGTCACCCTTAAATCATTGACAATCTATTCATCCTATGTTCAAACTATTGTCAAGAATACAAATTAATGAGCAAGATCTGCCTGTTATTGTTTCTAATACTGCTGAACTATGCAGCATACTTGTGGAGAAATGTCATCAGCAGGCTGCACATGTGGCTCCAGTTAATGTGAACGTGAGCCTCCCCAGAACATCTGTCAAAGATTAGCAGTGAAGTGAAAAAGGCAGTTCCTGTTCATACATTCCAAAATAATCTGGGAATAATTTTTCTCCGAGACAGATGAAAGGTGGGGGTGGGGTCTGCAGGTCAGAGGCACTACACAAACCCGACTCTGGTGAGGCATGTGTCTTGCGTTTTAGAAGTTGCAAATGGCGAAAGGTCTATGCACAGAAATGTCTGGATTCAATGAAGAAACGCTGCAAGACAGATTGTAGAAATTCCCCTTTTTAATCAGAAAATACAGCAATAATCCCTTCTGTAAAACCATTATCTTAGTGTAAAAGAAAAGGCAACGCAACACAAATCACTGGTTTCAGGAATAAAAGCTCTTACTGTACAAAGATCCTTTTTCACCTGCAAGCATTTCCAATTTAAAGTACAGCATTCTTTGGACATTTTGTATTCCACTGTGCTCTGACTTCCAATTGGTCACTTTTTGCTTTGACTAATACAATCGTCTCTGCACGGAAATCTGTTTACACAGTGTGCTGCATGTGCAACTGACATTGGAAGGTGGAAAGATAGTCATGTTACTATGTGGAGAAATGTGTGATTAATATTTGCTATTCTTATTCTTGCTATTCTCTAATCTGTGTCCTAGAGTGTAATGCAAGATGGACTGGATTATGAATCTTGTGTTTAAATGCTGTAATTTTTCATTATGTGTATGAAATTAGATTTCTCCATGGCAAATAATTTACCAGTAAGCGTAGTAGAGCAATAGAAAACCAACAGACCCAACATCATGACATGCATGCTGCTCATTCTGTATGTATGTACAGGCCTGTTATAATGCATTCTGTCAGTCATTTTCTATTCGCTTCTGCCATAGTGGCTCGCGGGGAAGCTGGTGCTTATCTCCAGCAGTCTATGGGCGGGCGGTGGGGTACACCCTGGACACGTCGCCAGTCCATCGCAGGGCAACACACAAATAACCATGCACACACTCATGCACACACCTAAGGGCAATTTGGAGAGACCAATTAACCTAACAGAATCAGAATCAGAATCAGAATCAGCTTTATTGCCAAGTTTGTACATACAAACAAGGAATTTGACTCCGGTACACTTTGCTCTTTGGTTTTTGTTTTTGCACTACAGAATATACATATTTACAATGTACAATATACACATATATAAAAAAAAAGGTTTCATTTTTCAACAAACGGTATGCTGTTGTTTTTTTTTTATTGAATGTTTTAACCCAAAAAAAAAAAACAGCCTGAGGGGAAAAAACTGTCTCTGTGGCGGCTGGTTTTTTTTGAACAGGGCTCTGTAGCGTCGCCCCCGAAGGGAGAACTCTAAACAGTTTATGTGCAGGGGTGTGGGGTCCGCAGAGATTTTAGCAGCTCTTTTCCTTAACCCCTAGACCCCGTTTTAAAATCCTGGATGGAGGGAAAGGGCCCCCATGATGATTCTCTCTGCAGTCCTGATTATTCGTTGCAGTCTGGACCTGTCCTGTTTTGTGGATGAACCAAACCACACTGAGATGGATGAAGACAGGACAGACTGAATGATGGCAGTGTAGAAGATGACCAGCAGCTCCTGTGGAAGGTTTGTACTTCTTAAAATTTTCCTCAGGAAGTACAGTCTCTGCTGGGCCTTTTTTCAACAGTGTCCTATGTGTGAAGACCATCTCAGGTCCTCAGAGATGGTGTTCCTAAGAACCTGAAGTGATCCACAGCCGACACGGTGTTGTTGAGGGTGGGGGGGGGGTGTATGGAGGTGGTGTTTTCCGAAAGTCCACCACCATCTCCACAGTCTTGAGTGGGTTTAGCTCCAGGCAGTTCTGACTACACCAGTGTACAAGCCGATCCACCTCCAGTCTGTATGCAGACTCATCACCGTCCTGGATCAGTCCAATGACAGTGGTGTCATCTGCAAAATTCAGAAGTTTCACGGACGAGTCCGCTGAGGTGCAGTCATTTTTGACAGGGAGAAGAGGAGTGGGGATAGAAAAACCACCCCTGGGGGCACCAGTACTTATTGATCTGGTACGGAGAGGATGCCCCCCAGTCTCACCTGCTGCTGTCGGTCCGTCAGGAAGCTGTTGATCCACTGACAGGTGGAGGCTGGGACGTTGAGCTGAGTGAGGCTTCTGGTGGAGGATGTCTGGTATGACGGTGTTGAAGGCTGAGCTGAAGTCTACAAAACAGGATCCTGGCGTAGGTCCCTGGGCGGTCGAGGTGTTGCAGGATGAAGTGTAGACCTAAGTTAACAGCATCATCTGCCGACCTGTTTGCTCGTTAACAAACTGCAGGGCGTCCAGTAGAGGGCCTGTGATGTCTTTCAGGTGCTTCAACACCAGCCGCTCAAAGGATTTCATGACCACAGACGTCAGGGCTACAGGCCTGTAGTCATTTAATCCTAGGATGGTGGGTTTTTTTGGGGCACTGGGATGATGGTGGATCGTTTGGAAGCAGGAGGGGACCTCACACTTCTCCAGTGACTTGTTGAAGATCCGGGTGAAGATCGGAGCGAGTTGATTTGCACAGGCTTTCAGGCATGATGGGGAGACGTTATCAGGTCCTCCACTTTCTTTTTTTTTCATGCGCTAAAGAGCCTGTTTACATCTTCCTCAGAGATCTTTAGTGCAGGCAGAGGATCTGAAGGTAGGGGTTGGTTGCTTTAACTGGTCGAATTTGTTCCTGAATGGATGTGGAGGAGTTGGTTTGAGGTGTGAATGGCTTCTTGTCATGTCTGCAGTAGAAGCCATTCAGACGGTTTTGGCCAGGCGAGGACTTTGTTCAGGAAAGGGTGGTGGGCTTCTGTAGGCAGTCAGGTTTCTCAGACCAGTCCATACAGCCGAAGTGTCACCAGTAAAAGGCTGTTTTCAGCTTCTTCACTATAGCTTCTCTTGGCTGCTTTGACTCCTTTGTAAGTCTGTTCCTGGCCTGTCTGCACCGCGCCCAATCTCCACTGCTGTGAGCTTCTTCCCCGTCCCTGCGCAGATTCCTGAGGGGGGTGGTGTGAACCATGGTTTTGTTCCCCAAAATGCAGAAGGTCTTGGTCTGCACACACATGTCCTCACAAAAATGATGTATGATGTCACCACATCAGTTAGTTCGTTTAAATCCGTGGCTGAGGTTTAAAAAACAGTCCAGTCTGTGCATTCAAAGCAGGCCTGTAGCATCTGCTTCGAATCCTCAGTCCACTTTTTAACAGTGTGAACCCAGGGGTTTGGAAGCTCTTAGTTTTTCTGTCTGTGAGTTGGGATGAGGTGGATAAGGCAATGATCCGAAAGTCCCAGAGCAGCCCTGGTAACAGCATGGTATGAGTCCTTAAACTGTGTAACAGTGGTCCAGTGTGTTTTTGTCTCTGGGGGGGACACTTAATATGCTGTCTGTTTTTGGGGGAGCTCGTTAGAGAGATCTGCGCTGTTAAAAATCTCCCAGTATTATGATGAAAGAGTCAGGGTTTTTTTCCCACGTCTGTAATCAGCTTCAGCAGATTTTTTCCCGCGGAAGAAGTGCAGCCATGCGGAGGAAAATATGAGCCGATTATTTCGAACGAGGAAAAATCTCTCGGGGGGATAAAAAGGTTTTTCGATTATGGGAAAAGACTCCAGATCCGGATTACATGTTTTCCCCAGCACTTTTATGTCTCTGCACCAACCTTCGTTTATATAAAAGCAGATTCCGCCTCCTCGCTTCTTCCCTGATAGCTCCGCGCTGCGATCCGCTCTGAGCAGCTGGAAGTCCGGTATCAGCAGTGCGCGGTCCGGGATGTTTTCACTCAGCCTGTCTCGGTGAAGCAGAAAACCGGGTTTGCGGAGGTCCGATTTTTTACCGGGGAAAGAAGTTGCTCGTCCATCTTGTTGCTTAGAGAGCGGACATTTGCCAGGTGGATTGAAGGCAGTGGTGTACGAAGTCCTCTTTTGCGGAGCTTTACTAGGGCGCCAGCTCGCTTTCCCCTCCGACGCCTCCGGCGCAGTATCCCGTAGAGCGCCGCCGCTCCGCTTGCCAGAAGCTCAGTGAACCTCGGATGGATGAAAGATGGTGAAAAAATCCCAAGAGAGGACTCTCTGATGTTGAGAAGTTCCTCTCTACTGAATGAGACCACCGAATTGTGGCCCGAGACCACAGTACTGTGGCTCGAAAAACATATAAACACAAAGACTACAAAAACAAAGAGAGAGCGAAGCTCCGAGGCTGCCATCGTCGGCGCCATCTTGATTTATATAACAGGCATGTCTTTGGACTGTGGGAACATGCAAACTCCATGCAGAAAGACCCGCGGCCGGGAGTCGAACCCAGGACCTTCTTGCAAGCTTAAAAATGAAAACTAAAATCAGAAAGATGTTGAACAAACTGAAAACTATTATCGGAATCGATTGAAGAACAGCCAGAATGATGACCTCAAGTCAGTTTTTGTGGGGGCAATAACCAAGAAAAAACATCCTGAAGAGGAAACTGTTTTTTAAAGATCACTATGACTGAAGAGAATTAATAAAAATATGTGAACTAATAAAATCAAGGTTGTTCTATATAGGTTCAGAGGCTGAATGAAGTTTGACAACCCCAAAAAAACTAAATTGAAGCCATAGTGTACTGTGAAGCATGTTGAAGTTGGCATCATACTATGGGGATGTACTATAGTATGGTGTCAGGCCTATTTATCACATAGCAGGGACATGGATCAGTTTTAATACATTACTATCGTTGAAGAGGTCATGATGACTTATGCAGCAGAGGAAATCCTGTTGAAATTGATGTTTCAACAAGAGAACAACCCCAACAACACCAGTAAGCAGGCAGTATCCTGGTTCCAGACCAACAAGATCAATGGTACGGAACAGCCAGGCCAATCCCCAAATCTTAATGCAAAAGAAAACATGTGAGGTGACTATAAACGACTATTTCAGAGGCAAAATCAAGAAATGCTGATGAATTGTGGATTGTTCATTCAATCTGAGCATTTGATCTTTAAGCACTTTTTTGTTTATACCATAAATCTAAGAATTTATTAGGGAAATGCAGACCCAGCATTATTTTCAACAATATTTCCTCCCCACCCCTCACTTTTTGAAAGTAATAACAGATTTGTAAATTTTTTCTCAGTGTTCTGATTTAGAATCAAAAGTAGTGTCGCCAAAGCCTTTTTTGTGTATGAAACTGGACGTTGTTATAACTCAGCTGTACAGTATGTGCATTGTATCGATTACCTAAACATAAGTGACAAAACTGAGGCTTGCAGGTAACATTGAAAGTCTGTTCTTACAATGTGAATGCACAAGAAAATGTCACCAACAGAGCTGTCGAATTCCTGCCGTACACTCAACACACAATACTTTCAAAGCTGGGAATATACGTAGAGGATGCCAGCTGACAACACAGAAGAATATTGTAAGTCAAAAAAGCGATCAAAAGCAAGCCTGAATGCATCGTAACTAGACGTCAAATATCAGACAAGTCTCTGGGTTGGAATGTCAAAAGTCTTTGGCTGGCTGTGTGTGTGTGGGAGTATGATTCAGACACAAGCACATCAAGATGTCACTTCATAACCTCTGGCTCAGGAGGCTCCTGTCATCTTCACATTTCAGAGATCCTCTGCCTGCCCCGCCAGCCAAGCTAAATATAGAATGGGGACAGAATTTCTGTTCGGAGCCACTGCTCTCTTTATCTACATCTAACGATAGTTGCGTGTTTATACGTACGGCCATCTTCTCACTGTTATTCA
This sequence comes from Crenichthys baileyi, assembly GCA_036173005.1. Lineage (NCBI taxonomy): Eukaryota > Metazoa > Chordata > Actinopteri > Cyprinodontiformes > Goodeidae > Crenichthys > Crenichthys baileyi. The sequence goes on along the minus strand of JAHHUM010002934.1, from coordinate 257,942 downwards.
TTTATGCATGCAGACATACACGGATCGGCACATCAAGTGATTTTAGGACCCTTATTGCACTCCGAGTGCAGAGGTTTGGATAAGAGCTGCTCAGGCTATCCAATTACATTTCTGTCTGGGACCTCGGACTGTGTTATTGTGCCTCGGACAGTCGCTTTAAAATTCACTCATTCTGCCCAGCGGAGCAATCAGTTATTCGTCTTTACCTGGCTAAATCTCCAAATGCAGCACTCTGTAAGAGAGAAAGAAAGAGTTACTTTATTTGACTTGTTCTGCTTCTTCCTTTGTCTGGGCAGAGGTACCGAAGGGAACTGAAGAACTCTCTGTGGCAATTAATTGTGCTACTTATCTGTAATATGAACACTGGATATTATATCTCCAGCAGATATTAATTTAAGGATGTCTCAGGACAGGCAAGGCCAAAGCTAAATATAAAGAAAAGCCAGTATTATGGATATAGATTCTTATGTTATATGATAACCCCTTTTTGGCTTGTTTTTTCTTTGATTTAATCATTGTTGTCAAATACTGTGGCTCTCAAATTATGACCCAAATGCAGACAGGTAGGCAGAGGCAGCATGGTAAGTAAAAAAATGTCCTAATAACTAACCAAAAAAAAAACTCACAGCAGGCAGGATGTAGCAATTGCACGTGGATAGGCTTAGTATAGAAACAGTCAAGGACATGGACAGGCTTGGCTTGGCATGACAGCAGTATGTATCCACGAGGAGTGGACAGAAAAGCAGAGCATGAAAGAGCATGGCACAGTTGAAAATCTAGAGAATGGCAATAAGCAGGTGGACCGGATGAAGCTGATTGCTATGGCAGAGGCAGAGAGTGGAAACGAAACATGACACGAACTAAACAGAAATCCAAGAGCACAATCTAACCAAAGGAAATACTTACAAAAGTGAGAGAACATAAAATGCACCATAAACAGAACAAGAAACTAAACCCAAAGGAATGAACTAAAGTATCACCTGAAAAACATAATAATAAAGAGAGGAAAAACCCAGAACAAAAACTCAAACACATTGAAATCATTGTGTTCATTTGGAACCAGCACTGGCCGGACCTCAGTACTAACGTCCTTCTTTTTTTTTTTTTACATGCAGACAAATTATAATTTTTGGCCAAATAAAATGGATAACGTTCAGTCTGAGAAGTAAACAGGAAGGAACAAAAGCCTCAACGTGGAAACAGCAAGTCTATTAATACTCCAGGCATATTTGTGTGGTTATATTAAGAAATCAGAAATGCTATTATTAGCTACAAACACATCACTGTAGTGTAATTTAATATGTAATTTTGGAATTTTACCTCAAAACAGGGACTGGAAATTTTGCTTATTCTGTTCCATTCAGTTAATGAAACACATCAATACATGATTTTGGGTTCGTGAAAATACACCCAGATTTTAGTTTAGTCTGATAATTTAGTTTTAGTTTTAGTTTTAGATTTAGCTTCAGTTTAGTTTTAGTTTTGTGGTTTGTTTTGACAATTAGAGTAAAATTTCACAGTTCTTAAACATCTGTAGTCAGTGTAGAGCATTACAGTTCAGAGTTGACCAGTCTCTATACTGTGGTTTTCATGCTTGTCGAATTTAAAGGTCATCATTGCAAATAAAAATATTTGAAATTATATTTTTTTGTATGTTTTTTTTTTCAAATAAAATAAGGACTTTCTAAATCTCAAACTGTGACATTTTGATTTGAAAGTTTTGGAGCTTCTTCAATGCTAATATAAAAGTCAGATGAGAAGTCTTTCTCAGTCCCAAGCAGCTCAATTCAATTGTCCTGGGCCCAAGAAAAATGTAGGCCTATTTAAGTTACATAAAAAATGTAAATTCTGACTTTGAGTTCATTAAGCCCAGTGCACTACAGCCAGAGACAAGAAAATACACGTCCTTGTCCATCTACTCTGGGTCATGCTGACACTACATCACTACAGCTGGACATCTCTTACCTGTGTGTTCTCTGGTCTAATGGCACTAACGTATTGTTCACCTTCGCTAGTGGAAAAATATAATTAGAACACGTCGGTCAGGTAATGTTTGGAAGCAGGTAAATGGTAATGGCTGCACTGTTATGTAATGTGCTGTAGATTGGCGTTGTTGGGACCCACAGCCATGGATTTCAACATTAAAACTCCGGTATACACTTTTCTGGAGTTTTCAAAATAAATTGCATTTAACTGACTTCCAGCAACTGAGGAAAGGGGGAAGCAGCTGACTTGCCATGATGCCACTGTCTGAATAAGAGCACCCCCTCTCCCACAAGCCGAGCTCTTCCACACGGCCTTCCAGAAGGACCGGATAGGGGGGGACAAGCGCTCTAATGTCTTTTGCTGGCAAAAATACATAAACTCTTCAAACTGGATCCAAGAGTGTCATACGATCACCGATCATATGCAAAGTTAAGTATGGAATGAATTGCTGTTTGTATATCCGGTATTCATTCACGAACGGGGGTGATTCTGATTTATGAGCATTGCTTGACTCTCTCTCCGAGCCCTGCAGACGCACACAGTGTTCGAGAGAAGCCCTGCAAAGACGCGGTCTCCCAGTCTGGAAGGAAGACAGCAAAGACCGCATCACCATGTTAGCCCGTGTGGTCAGCGGAAAGAACGGGCCGCCCAGCTCTCAGCTCCGGAGCTAACCCTTTGCTCACAGATCGAACGTCCAGCTATAGGCCCGAGGCTACTGAGGTTAGCCGAAAGCTAACCCCTTGTTGACTGTGGACACCTCTTCAAACTTCGCCGTCAAGGACATCTTTTCCTCACCATGGAATCACAGAGGTTTTGGGCAGAGAGAATAATAGAAAGAGTTAGGATGAAATGATCTGAACATTTTCATTTTTTATGAAGTTTGGTTTTGTTGTGTGAAACTGCTACCTTAGTGCTAGTAGGCTGCACACGTGATCAGCTTTGTGTTCTGTGTTTATGTGTTTTTAAAGTTAAGACAAACTTTAGTAAAAGGGTGATTTTAAACACAGAAGGTTGCTCATAACGCGCCGTCCGCGCTTATGCATTTTAACTCTTTTATTGACCCTGGTATTTTAAAGGTATGTGTTTGATTCTGGTGCTAAGCTATCAGCCTCCTTTTTTAGCTTAACTGCTAACAGCTTAGGAACACGTGCTTGCTACTAAAGAGTATTTAACAGGAAGGTTGTTAGTTTTCAAGCTAGTGAATGATAGTCCCTAAACATCATTTTACTGAATTTGAAAACTAAGTAAACACCACTAAGCCAATTTCTCCAGAAAGATTTGGCTCTTTTCCAAATACTCCTTTAATAAGATTTCTTTAAATATTATTTTAATAAATAAAGGCAACTAATTAGACACCATTGAGAATTAGTCATCCAGAAGGTTGGTTTTATTCAGCAGATCATTCTTTAAAACATTATTTCATTAAAATAATATTTTATCTGATCTTGCATTGTGAATGGTTGTCTAAGTTGGTTCAAAGACTAACTTAACTTCATTCCCAGATTCTTCAAGATAATCCTTGGTTCTCAAACATAAACAACATTGCATGGTAATGTTGCATCACTCTTTCAGTCATGGTTTCAACCATCTTTAATCTATTTGTTTATATTGTACATAACCCATTAGTCTTCCCTATTCTTTAATTCTGCTTGGTAGTTTAGTTAGATTGTTTTAGCATAGTAAAGAGTTTGTTGATTGAAATATGTTTGACTTTGAGTTGACTTATTTTTGTTAATAAATTCTTGTATTTTAAGAAATTGTGTGACTTTATTCCATGTGTGTGCAGAGTTTATGCTGTTCAGTAATGTCAGAGCTTGGCTTACACCTTTCAATTTTGTCCTAATACCATCGCCTTACTGGGCTGGTATTCACAGGACAACCCTTTAACAGACCGAAATATTATTTTATAAAATATTAAATATTAAATAATATTGTCAGATTAATAATCCCAACAGTGTTACTACCAGGGTCACCCTCACCGTTATACCTGCACACCAACTTAGACTCTCAACTGCTGAAAGGAAGGTTCGGTCCAAGGCATTCGGAGCTCAAAACCAAACATTTCACACAGCCTAAAATACAAACAGTATGGAATAGTGCTACAAATTAATCAGTCAAAAATTTTCAAAGTTGATATCAATACATTAGAACATTTGTTAAAAAAAATGTATCTATAATTATTTTAAACAAATAAAATGTTGAAATAATAACCTTTAATTTGAATTGTTAGTAATTATTTCATAAATATTTTTACTGTGTGGTCATGTGCTGCAGCACATCAACCTCACAAATCAAAATCACTCAGCCTGGGTTGCTGTGCAGGTTAACCAATCATATGGTTTATTCAGTCAGATACAGCAGCAGTTTCCATTGTTTCATGATGTACTTTAGCACAGGAAGCAAAAAAAACAAACAAAAAAAACAACTGAAATTCTTATGTATGATTTTACCATCTACAGTCATACACAGTAAATTAGAATATGGGGTCATTTGTCAGATTAAAAGTAACTTTAGTGAATAACAATGATTAAGCATGTATTAAACATATTTTTCATTAAGCCTATATTTCTGTATTAAAAATGTTTTGTAATGGTCCAATCTTAAACATGTTGTGTTTTCATTTGTTGCAAGCATAAATCATCATAATTTACATAAAGGCTTGAAAACATCAGTGTGTCTTATTAATCTATATAATGTGTTTCATGTAGTGAACTGAATTACTGAAACAAATGAACTTGTCAATAATTGTTAAATTTATTGAATATGAATATTTTATTCAAATCTTGTTTTATTTCCTAAATAATCTACTCTATTAGGTATTAAACTGAGACCTTTAAAATATGTTGAAAAAATATGTTTCTCTAGTTGCAATATATGTTTCCAATTTTGTTCAAATGAACACATTAAACAACATATTTAACAACTTATTTATTTTTGGGAATATCATCTAGTCCCTGTTCTAGGTAAGAAAACAAACAAATCCTAAGTATGAAGCAGACAGGAAGGAGAGAAAGGGGATAGTAGAGTAAGTGAGAAGATGGAAGGAGACAGAGATAAAAAGCCGTATCAATAATGGCTTTAAATTTTGAATAGTAAATAATTCTGTAATTACTATTTCAGAATGTTGTGGGTGGGGGCCCATCTTGTCCTGGGCCCAGGCTAGGCTGTCAGCTGGCCTGCTGACAGCAACTGAACACAAACCACTTTCATGATAAAAATCATGGTGTTTTAATATTGTGAGAACCTGTGCCAAAAGATTTTTGTTATACACCTACTGGCTCAATTTTTTTTATCTATATCATTGTTTTGATAAAAATAAATCAACTTTGTTCATATCACAGAAGATGACAAGCACGAAGCAGCCGAGATGGAACATCCAAAACAGAGTCACAACAGGTGAGCATCTAAACTTTTCCAGGCCAGCATGCATCCATGTCTCCATAATATTTGCATTGTTCAGTGTTTTATAGCTCTGGCCCAGGGTCATAGCAGATGTGAAGCTTATATGTAGGTGTTCCACACACACACACTCTCACACACACACACACACACAACCAGAAACAGTAACTAAGGAAAACAAACTCTTTATGTGTTTACCAGCCTTAGCTAAAATTGTGTTAAGCTTGAGCCAATAACATCCTCTGCACTGTTTTTAGCAAACTGAACAAAAACATAAAGTCAAACTCCAAAGATTGCACCTATAGGGGAAAAGCTGCTGTTGTGTTACATGCGTCATCCCCTCACTCTCATCCACTCCTAAACCATGACACAGGGAGCTCTAAACCTTTCCACGTCGACCACTCTTATTCAAATAGTGTTCCACCCAGCACAGGGGAATTGGGAGTTTTTCCTCTCTGTTTCACTGCAGGTATTAGAACAACAGTAATAAGTGATGTGTGACACCACTTACTGGAAGTCAATTTAAAACTCCGGCTCACACTGCAACAGAAACTTCCAGTCAGTGGAGTCACAGTGGAATTAAAAATTCCTCATTTAGCTGCAGACCTGGAAACGACTGTTCTGCAGCAGTATTATTAGTATTAGCACAAGAAACATGGTACGTGCTTTAATTTCTTGACATACAATGTAATCGATGGTCAATGGTTTATTACCATAAGAAAGAGAACTTTTAATTAAATATTTGATAAATAATCCAGATATTTGCAGATTGACAACCCTGACGGCTACAACTGGGCAAAATAAGAAGTACATGCATATATCTGTTTACATTAGTTCAGAATGTCACTAAAGGGATTTTGATTATTCACAGTAGGCTTTTCTCTAAAAAACGTCTCAGTACATGCCAGGTATATAAAACTGGGGAGCAGATTTAAAGGGAGGGGTCCAGCGAACTTTTATCCCCCTTTTTTGCTTCATTTTACTAGATCCCTTTAAAAAAGAGAAACAACTATGGGTTGAAAATTAAAGCTGACCTCTGCTTTATCATGATGTCTTCAAACAAAGCATAAAAATGACCAGCAGCTTAGTAATATAGCCTCTTTGAATCATAACGTGCCATGGCTTACTATAAGGCAATATATTCTGACATCATTCCGAAATGAAGCAGTGAGATGTGCTGTTATGACGCGTTAAACAATAAAAGACTGGAATACAAAATGCATACAGTCAATCCACTTAGACTGCATTAGTGGGAATTGTGACAGGAAGGCGCTCTTTTCTTATTAGCTTAATGCCTGAGCTCTTAGAGAAACACAAAGTGACTTACCCAGAAACAAAGAGCGCAAGATTGCAGACATCACGGCTGGAAATCCCAAATGCAACGGAGCAGGAAACAATGCGCTCAGACCGCCTTCGGATTCATTCGGCTGACCTAAGCGCAGGCACAGCAAGGCGGTATCATCAGCGAAATCACAGAGAAATAAATCTTCATTGAGCGCCTCAGTCCAAGGACGTAGTAGTATGTTGCACACACCCGACGCATCTAAGCCTCCCAAGGAGAGCAAGAAGGAGAGAAAGAAGAGGAAACGTGGCTCTTTCTCTTAATTGTCATGTACATCGCAGGCTATACTACGATGCTTCCAAAATCAAAGTTGCCCCCCGGCTGTATGGTTCTTGCGTGGGACGTCAGGCAGCCTCTCCTCATCTCCTCCGCCGCACAAAGCACCCAAATAGGAGGAGAGGGCGAATAGGTGGCTGATGAGGGGATGCTGAAGGATGGAGACCTCTAGAGTCTGAAGTTCTCTTACGCAGTCAGAGCATCCTGCAACATACACTGAAAGGCTTCATGGGAGGGTGCGCGTCACGCTGTAGTTGTATGCACGCTGTAATATATATGCAAAAAAAAACGTGCTTGAAGATAAATAAGTGGGTTTTATAAACTGGCTTTTATTTTTGTTTTGATGTATTCAAAATAAAGAATCGTGCCATAGTCACGCAGCTCTAATGATTTGTTTACCAGTGTAAGAAATTACCACTTCAGCTGACAAGTTGATTTATGTGGCCATTGTTAAGGTAAATGAATATTCCTTCAAATATAATCTGGCTGCGTGTGTAAATGTGTGTTTTTATGCTACCACAACCCACATATTATTTGTCATAGAAGACAGCGGTTAGATCACGTTTATTATAGAACTTTCCAACATTTAAAAGATCTTATATGAGCATCATGAGCATGACTGCCTTATAAATTTTGAGCTATTTAGTAGGTTATTTGCACCTTTTTTCACAATAGATTAATAAAACAACGAACGTCAATAATTAAAAAAACAAGAATTGAGTGCACACATTTAATATTGAACAGGAACAGAATTATACATACAAACTCAAATACCTATATTCTATATATACGCCCCTCACTATTATTCATTTAAAGATACAACCTTAGGGAGGTTGCTGCTTTGGAAAAGCCATTTCGAAAGCTTAAGTTAGTCTGTGACCAAAAACAATTTCGAAAGACTAGTTGGGACGGGGCCGAATTTAAGTGGATATTGGTACCTAGGTATGGTCGGCTTTGGTGCCCTAACTGTGCAAGTTCTTTCACGCATGTAAATGACAACAGTTAGGTAAATATTTAACTTCGAGAGTTTTAGGCCTTGTCAGCAATAATAATAATATAATTTTTCTGAAACACTCTTTGTATTTGCCATTTCTAAAAAGCTCTGTTGTCATGTTGTGCGGTTGTGGGTAGGACCAAAATGCAGAGAAGGAGATGCCAGGAGTCAGATGAATGATGGTAAGTCGGAAATGTATTGTTCTTCACTCATGAACCAGGCAGGGAAACCAGAACCAGGCCAGGACATAGGATGTACGACCAGGTACGACCAGGAACAATGATAAACACGACCAGGAACAAAGGTACATACGACCAGGAACACAGATAAGTACGACCCAGGACACAGCGGGAAACAACGGCAAATAAGGAACTTAGATACTAACAGGAAATGCAGGGAGAACCAATTAAAACCAAGACCAGGTAATTAGAAGAAACAAGAAACAGGTGGGAGCTAAGCTGCAGTAAACAGAGGGAAACAAGGATCAGACAGGGTAAAATAAACAAAAACACAAACTCAAAAACATAGACACTGGCTGGATGTGACATCTGTATAAACACCCCGTCATTTAAAATGTTATAGTAACTATGCTAGGCCTATATTCGGCATTGTAAGTCACTAAAAAAATAGTCACTAAAAAAATGGAGCATCCGCGCAAAGCTTGTTTATGTCTGACCCCCTTGTCTAGGTTTAAGGTGGGTCTACAACATCATGTTCATAGTCAAATAGCTGTGTATTGGTTATATACAGGGATTGGACAATGAAACTGAAACACCTGTCATTTTAGTGTGGGAGGTTTCATGGCTAAATTGGACCAGCCTGGTAGCCAGAATTCATTGATTGCACATTGCACCAGTAAGAGCAGAGTGTGAAGGTTCAATTAGCAGGGTAAGAGCACAGTTTTGCTCAAAATATTGAAATGCACACAACATTATGGTTGACATACCAGAGTTCAAAAGAGGACAAATTGTTGGTGCACGTCTTGCTGACGCATCAGTGACCAAGACAGCAAGTCTTCGTGATGTATCAAGAGCCACGTTATCCAGGGTAATGTCAGCATACCACCAAGAAGGACGAACCACATCCAACAGGATTAACTTTGGATGCAAGAGGAAGCTGTCTGAAAGGGATGTTCGGGTGCTAACCCGGATTGTATCCAAAAAACATAAAACCACGGCTGCCCAAATCACGGCAGAATTAAATGTGCACCTCAACTCACCTGTTTCCACCAGAACTGCCCGTCAGGAGCTCCACAGGGTCAATATACACGGCCGGGCTGCTATAGCCAAACCTTTGGTTACTCATGCCAATGCCAAACGTCGGTTTCAATGTGCAAGGAGTGCTGTGGGCTGTGGACAATGTGAAACATGTATTGTTGTCTGATGAGTCCACCTTTACTGTTTTCCCCACATCCGGGAGAGTTACGGTGTGGAGAAGCCCTAAAGAAGCGTACCGCCCAGACTGTTGCATGCCCAGAGTGAAGCATGGGGGTGGATCAGTGATGGTTTTTGGCTGCCATATCATGGCATTCCCTTGGCCCAATACTTGTGCTAGATGGGCGCGTCACTGCCAAGGACTACCGAACCATTCTTGAGGACCATGTGCATCCAATGGTTCAAACATTGTATCCTGAAGGCGGTGCCGTGTATCAGGATGACAATGCACCAATACACACAGCAAGACTGGTGAAAGATTGGTTTGATGAACATGAAAGTGAAGTTGAACATCTCCCATGGCCTGCACAGTCACCAGATCTAAATATTATTGAGCCACTTTGGGGTGTTTTGGAGGAGCGAGTCAGGAAACGTTTTCCTCCACCAGTATCACGTAGTGACCTGGCCACTATCCTGCAAGAAGAATGGCTTAAAATCCCTCTGACCACTGTGCAGGACTTGTATATGTCATTCCCAAGACGAATTGACGCTGTATTGGCCGCAAAAGGAGGCCCTACACCATACTAATAAATTATTGTGGTCTAAAACCAGGTGTTTCAGTTTCATTGTCCAACCCCTGTAGAAATAAATAAAAAAACGTAGCTAGACATATAAATTAGAGTGTCCCTAAATGCAACAAATAAATAAAAAGATATATATATATATATATATATATATATTCAATAATTGATAGTCAGATATAAATGTTTCTCTTTTAACCTTTAACTATTGTAATTTATCTGTTTGCTATTATGCTTATTTTTTATTGAAACCCCTAAATTTCAGTCATACTTGAACTCTAAAGTTAATTTTTTTCCTGTTTAATTTTTCCTAGCCATTTTATTTCTTATAATACTTTATTATATTTTTCCTCTAATATACAGGACCACCAAATGTAAAACGCATCTTTTGAGAACCAGGCAGCCATAATGCGACTCAGCACCTACTACCCAGAGGCTTTACCTCAGACAATAGGAGAGAAGCTGAGAGGGTGATGCTGTCCCAAAGGTCGCCCTCTCTGTCTCTGACCGGCACCACTCCATTCTACATTTCCAGCTGCATGTTGAGACGGAAAAGACAATACAGCAACCAAGGAATGTAAAAAAGAAAGACGGAAATAAATACAGAAGGAAATACAGCAGGGATCTATTAGAGGGGAAAATGTATCTGTGCTTAAGAAGGGGGGAGGTCCTGCCTCAAGTGTAGGAGTTTAAGTATTTAGTGGTCTTATTCACGAATGAGGGAAAAATGGAGCGGGAGATTGATAGATGGATTGGTGCTGCATCAGCAGTGATGCGGGCGCTGTACTGGTCTGTTGTGGTGAAGAGAGAGCTGAGTCAAAAAGCGAAGCTCTCGATTTACTGGTCGATCTACATTCCTACCCTCATCTATGGTCATGAGCTTTGGGTCATGACCGAAAGAACGAGATCACTGATACGAGTGGCCGAAATGAGTTTCCTCCGCAGGGTGTCTGGGCTCTCCCTTAGAGATAGGGTGAGAAGCTCGGTCATCCGGGAAGGACTCAGAGTAGAGACACTGCTTCTCCACGTCGAGAGGAGCCAGTTGAGGTGGCTCGGGCATCTATATCGGATGCCTCCTGGACGCCTCCCAGGTGAAGTGTTCCGGGCACGTCCCACCAGGAGGAGGCCCAGAGGAAGACCCAGGACACGCTGGAGGGATTATGTTTCTCGGCTGGCCTGGGAACGCCTTGGGATTCTCCCAATGGCTGGGGAGAGGGAAGTCTGGGTCTCTCTGCTTAGGCTGCTGCCCCCATGACCCGACCCTGGATAAGCGGAAGTGAGTGAGTAGATGGATGGATGGATGGATGGATGGATGGATGGATGGATGGATGGATGGATGGATGGATGGATGGATGGATGGATGGATGGGTGGATGGATGGATGAATGGATGGATGGATGGACTCCAAAACCCCAGGGCCAGGTTTTATATCATTGCCCTGTTGGTTCACCTAGCTATATGTAAGTTTCATCAGGATAGTTGTTGATTTGAGGGTGAAGTTAAATATTAATTCATTCATTCATCTTCTATACCGCTTATTCCATAGCAGGTCACAGGGGACCTGTTGCCTATCTCCAGCAGTCTACGGGCAAGAGGCAGGGTACACCCTGGACAGGTCGGCAATCCATCGCAGGGCAAAAAGAAGTTAAATAATTCGAAGCTGATCCTCCTACATTACTTTATCCCCTTTGTGCAATGCACCAGTACCACTGGCAGCAAGATTCCTTGCATGATTCTACAGTATCATCAATGTGCTTGACAGCTGGCACAGTGTTTTTAGCTTTAAAAAACTCACCTTGACTTCTGCAAAAATCATCCTTGTCATTTTGGGCAAATAGCTAAATCTTTGTCCTGTCTGATCATAAAATCTCTCCCCAGAAGACCTTTGTCTTGTCCTAATGAGTGGACTACAAATTTAAATCTAGCTTAAAGGTTCATAGCAGGAACTCCCTTCTTTGCCAGTAGCTTCTTAGGCGACTTCAAAGCTAAACTCACTTCACTGTGATAAGTGTCATGTTGTGATCAGCCTCAGCCTTGTTTTAGAATATCTAAATCAAATTCTTTTCATCTAAAGATGACAGTTTGGGTTTGATTTAAACTAGAACACAACTAGGTGCTACAAGAGGACAATGGTCCCAAATAAAGCTTAAAAACTGAGCATGTGCCAGAAAACCAACCAATTTAAATTAACTCAACCAAATATGATAAAAGAGAGGACGTTCTTGTTCATGGCTACAAAAACCCATGTGGTTTCTCTGGAACTGGCTGGAGACATTTACCAAATAATATCGGCGTGTATGAATATATTTGAGCCTGTACAGTATCTACATTTTGACATTTTGTGGACTAAAAAAAACCAGAAAGCAATCATCAATATGTGGTGTAGAATCATTCCACTTCAATATATAACTGTTTAAATCTAACAATAAAAGTACAAATTTGACAAGACATTCATGCCCATGCTGACTTCTTGTAAAACCTGCGATTGAAACTGCATGCATTGTCACATGACATGATGTAAGGTAACTAGCAACAAGCCTGAGTTAGTTTTAATTCACTATACTAACCTGGTTTTGTTGCTTGAAAGATTTAAAGCTGTGCATGAATGCTCCGTCACTGTTGTTACTCTTACCGCTACGCCTGCTCCTGTTGCATTGCTACCATGTTTTTTCAATGATTTGCATTCCCTTTACAACATTAAGTCAGACATGGGAATGTTGGAGTTTGGGGTACAAAATATGATTTCTTGAATCTGCGAGCAGTAAAAATAGTCATGCATTTTCATGATACCTGGACAATGTATGTATTTTTATGATTACAGCTGCATGCTTATAGCTACAATGATACCAATAGGCCATCATCTAAAAACACCATCCTAAACTGTAATCATTAACATGCTAGAAAGCCGGAGAAATAAGAAGTAATTCCTTTTCCTTAAGGATCATTTACTGATGTGAAAACACCCACTCTGTCTTCTGTGGGCAGCTGAGCTGAAGCTGAGCCAAGGTTATATGACTCCAGCTTAAATTGACTAATTTAAAATCTGTGTACCCGATCCAACTGTGACGTTATTTTAGACATTAAAAATACAAGCACCTTTAGATTAATTTCTGCGCATCTAATCTAAACTAGCTGTTAATCTTCTCATTCAACATAACTGAATTTTTCAGAAAATAAAATGGAGGTAAAAACAAATGCCAGGAGTGTGGCTATGGCTGACTGTGCAAACAGAATGACCTTTTGTTTTTTGTTTTTTTTGCTACATACCAAAAGTAAACATTGCAACCTGGTCTCACAGAGTTGCATCTGGTCAGCATGACCTCTTTAGGAGCGCTCTATGGTGTGTGCACTATAATACGCTGAAACAATGTCAGTAATGAGTTGGCTAGATTCGTTGTCATAGTGGGCACATAGATCTCATCGTGCTGGTGCAAATTTCCTTACTGAAATGGCAATGCAATCAAACTGTAATCAAACAGGGAGTTGTGGGTCGTAATACTGCATGTTATGTATAAATCAATACATCACTGTCAATGTTAGTTTATTCTTAAAGCACATTTAGTTGGACCAAGGTGCTGCATAGTAAAATCAAGCAAACCAAATCCAAGGTGTTTTATTTTGTTAACATTCCATAAACAAAAATGTTTTTGGCAAAATTACCGGTGTGTTATAATTATTATTATGATTATATTATTTCATATTTAATTAAATAATAATTCGCTCTGTTTAGTGTTGTCCTGTGAATACCAGCCCAATAAGGCGGTGGTACTAGGACAATAGTAAACAGGGAGACGAGAGCTCTGGCAATACTGAAAAGCAAAACTATGCACACACTTTAAATAAATTCACCCAATTTCTTAAAATGCAAGAATTTATTTAAAAAAATTAGTCAACTCAAAGTCAAACACATTTCACTTTTATATTTCACCATACTGGATTACTGTACCAGAACAATCCAACTAAAACTACCAGGCAAATAAATAATGAAGAATATACACAAAAAAGTGAATCAAAGACGGTTAAAACCATGACCAATATAAGGATATAACATTACCATTCAATGTTATTTATATTTGAAAGTGAAGGATTATCTTGATGAATCTGGAAATGAGATAAAGTTAGTCTTGGAACTAACTTAGACAATAATTGGTATACCTTCTTTTTTTTAAAAAGATTGTTTGGGGTACCGGGGCTGCACAGTGGCGCAGTTGGTAGCACTGTTACTTTGCAGCAAGAAGGTCCTGGGTTGAATTCCTGGCCGGGGGTCTTTCTGCATGGAGTTTGCATGTTCTCCCCGTGCATGCGTGGGTTCTCACTGGGTACTCTGGCTTCCTCCCACAGTCCAAAGACATGACTGTTAGGTTAGTTGGTCACTCTAAATTGCCCTTAGGTGTGTGCATGGTTGTTTGTGTGTTGCCCTGCGATGGACTGGCGACCTGTCCAGGGTGTACCCCGCCTCTTGCCCATAGACTGCTGGAGATAGGCACCAGCTCCCCCGTGACCCACTATGGAATAAGCGGTAGAAAATGACTGACTGACTGACTGTTTGGGGTACCAATAATTGTGCCTCCGGTGATTTTGTTAAAAGTGTTTTTTTCCATTTAATGAAATTGTTTTTTTTTTAGCATGAGATGCTACTGCAATAAAAGATGAATGATTTTCAAACCTCTTTAGCAGGGGTACCAGTTACTGTAACCAGCACTCTTTGTAATTCCTATAAATACTTTTTGTGTAGACTATGTTGGTAGTAATTTACATGAAGTGCATCGTGTGTTGAATCCAAAACATGCCATATTCCTGTTCTATCTATATTTTGTAAGCTATGATGATTCATAACTGTAATCAAAGGCGGTGCAAAATCTGTTCATATTCACGTTCATATTTGCTCAATTTTTTTTTTTTTATTTGTCAACCAGCTTCTCAAACTTGGGATTATTCAATCAATCTTTCAAACATGCCACACCACATTTATCTCTTGAGAGGATTTTTGGTGGGATGTTTTACAAGAGCAGCATGGTCTAAGTTGGATAAACATTGAGCAATATGAGAAGTACGGCTGTGCGCTAACGGCTGCTCTCAGGCCCAGAGACAAATTAATCCTTCCCTCTTCTCTGTCTGAACAATCAACAGAAATAACAGGAGGATTTCTCTGGCCTGTGGCCAGGCTGCTCCCCTGCTCTCTTTTTAGCCCTCAAGTGGCACACTCTCCAGCACCAGTCTTCGTCTTTCCCCTTCCATACCAATAACTAGATAGCTTGAAACAACGTCTCACATGCACAAGCAGACATGCACACATGTACTCGTTCCTCTCACTGTCCGCGGTAAAACAGGGTTGAAGTGACACATGCGTACCAACAAAAACAGACGATGATAGGCAGAGGGTGTGAACAAATAAACAACACAATTCCAGTAGTTGCAAGAAGCAAAAATGCTTAGTGAATGGCATGCTATCAGTCTTGTGTGGATTAGTATTTTGTTTGCAATTCCATGCTGTTCTTTCTACGTTCTGCGTTCTGTCTGTCTTTGTATTTTTTCGGCAGAATGTAAAAGGTCATGGTCTCATTGCAGCTCTCATCCACGGACATTGGTATTCTCAGAAGTGACCTGCAGCACAGTGGAGTGAAGTGCACATGGCAAAAGAAGCTGCGAAAGACCCACGGATGCCTAGGTTTTAAAGACATGCATCCCTCTGCCTGTCATGACAGTTGCATTGTAATCTGAGCCCTCAAAAGGCCAGTAAACGGCATATAATACATATCCACCGCCCACTGCATTAGGTACACCTGTTCAAGCTACATCAGCAAAAGACCATGCTTTGGGATGGGATGGAACAGGGGATTTGCATCACAGATGTGCAGCCAACCACTTCTTAATTCTCTCATGACAGTATGTAGCAAAATCTCAGAGGAATGTTTCAGGCACCTTGTTGAATCTTTGCACCAAAAAATTAAGGCAGTTCTGAAGGCAAAAAGGGTCCAACTAAACTCTAGCAAGCTGTACCTATCAAAGTGGCCATTGAGTGCATCTTTAACATTTCTTCCTGAGACTGTGGAATCTGGAGTTAGATTAAACACTTCAAAACGCTGAGGGTTTTGGACCTGCTCTATTACAAATATATTGATGACAACACTTTGAGGCCAGATGCATTTTTGATGGTAATGATTGCATTATGGTTTACTTGTCTTGCGGACATTGTAGATGGGGCCACTGGAGGCCACCTGTCTGCATTTGGTGGTTTGGCCTTGGTGCATGATATAGCACCCCAATGCAGATGGCCTCACAGATGGTTGATATTTATACCACAGGGCCCTGAAAAGTCACCAGTGTGGAAACTGCTCTTTCCCCCACGATTAGTGTCACATCACTGAGAGCGTAGCGATCTCATCACACTAATTTTTTAGTGGACAAAAAAATCTGCTTTGGGATGTGAAAATCATAATAAAAGCTAAACTGAATAAATTAAATTGTTTAAATAAAAATCCTGTGCTTCTTCTGGATGTGATGACAGTGATAATGTATCAGGGTCCTCTTTTGTGCATGAAAATGTAACCCTCCAAAGTGCAGTGCTCATGATTTAAAAAGAAAAATCTCCCTGCCTCAACACGGCTTACATTTTAGCTGGCAGCACTAAAATGTAAAATGGAAGTGGATTTGAGTCTGGGGAAACAAGATGCACCTCAGACCTTAGGACAGAGACAAACTACTTCACAGAGACGGATCCTTCTGTCGTCCTGAGCAACTGTAACTCTCTTATCATGACATCACAGGGATGTTTTAGTGTTTTGCCAAATCACAGACAACACCCTGGAAACACACGCAAGTGTGCTGTGATGTATCGACTTGAAGGAATAAAAGAGGCGGGTGGTTAAAAGGATTCTTGGGTAACAATGTGGATGAGGAAAAAAAAAGCTCTTGTTTAGGCATCTCTATTTTTAGCAACCAATGTGATGCTGTGCCGTTAGTGCTTCACGCCTCGCAGATCATTTATAATTTAATGAGGGAGATGACGGCCCACCGAGATTTATGGCAAACATCTCAAGGCAGCACTGGCCAGCGTATTGATCCCAGTTGGATGTTTGTGTATGGGTCACTAAAGCTGTCTGCTGTCTATACTCTCTGACCCTGCCACAGGAACAAATTGTCACCCTCTTTTTAAGTCAGTAAAATAAATCTACTTCTTGTCTATTCTTCATTCTTTCTTCAAATAAAAAGATGTGCTATAGTCAGATGAAGTACAGTATACGGAAATAAAAATATTCTCTAGCAGGTTGGTTTTGTATTCCTGTGCAAAGACACAGCTATCTGTCTACAGTTTCCTTGTTTTTTCCCCACTTTGCTGTGTTAGAGACATTTCTATTCTGAAGCTCTGAGGCAAAGGGTGTGTAGAAACCAGCCAATGAGTGTCAGAACAACAAAAACGCAGCAATTTGCTCAAATCACTGTCTCCTCCCTGCTCTCTATCTGCATGTATCTGCTGCACACACAGGGTTCATTAATAGAATGGACTCTCCCGCTTGAACAATGAAAATGCAACACTTTCCTACAAGGCTTTGAATGTATGTGTTTGTGCTTTACACTGCAGTGCTGGGAAACTTTTACGAGTCAGAAAAAGGCCGACCCAAGATTCAGCCAGACACAGAAGTGAAAGATTAAAAGGTTTATTCAGCCACAGGAAAACGTCACTCAGGTTAAACTCCACACAGCTTCCGGGGATCACTGCTTTTGTCTTGGGTAGAACTTGAAACCCAGAGGGGAAACCTCAGTGGGTAGCAGGCAGGGATCTCCACATCGCAGGTAAGAGAGGCAGGTGACTTTAGGTTGAATAATCCAAGGGCTAGGCTGGCTCAATAATCCAGGGACAGAAACTGGGCCAATGATCGGAACAAGAGACGTCAGGCAAGAGGCAGGCTGAGGCATGAACCAGATGCAGGAAACAGGGTCGAAAACCAAAATCCAAACAGTCCGACAAAGGGCAGGCAGAGAGGCAAAATCCACGAAGCAAGGCAAGGTCAAAAAACAATGCTCAGACAGGAAGGAACGCTGGATATCTACTCACATGATGGCTTTCAAAAATCTGGCACCGTCTGCTTGTCAGAGTCAGTATATATCAGGCAAGACACAGGCGCTTGGAATGCCACAGATTGCACGGCACTGCAGCAGTCACCAGTCATCTCATCTGCTGATTGCAGCCAGGGAGACAGGTTAGAGCAGACGTGCCAGAATCATAACAGAAACATTTGGAGTGTTAGGTTAATGTGTTCTGATGAATGTCTTTGTCTGGTGACTAACTTTAAAAAAACATTTTAGCTATGACTGCAATTATGTGGATATTTATCTATACTGATTTTTTTTGTTAATTAAAAAAAGAAAATAACTTCTTCCAGATCTTCTGTTCTGAATCCCCATCTTAAAATGGTGCAAGTGTTGTAGTGCCCCTATGATCATTGGGGTTATCTTGTTCAAGGCTAAAGTCTGGATCCAGATATAAAGAGGCTCTGAAAAATTGCCCTCAAGCAATTTCTGGAAAGCTGATGCATAACTCAGAAAAGGAAAATAGTGGCCACCTGTAAGAGCTTATCATTATTAATAATTACAATTAGTTGATTATCATTCACCCTGCGATGGATCGGCGACCTGTCCAGGGTGTACCCAGCCTCTCGCCTGTAGACTGCTGGAGATAGGCACCAGACCCCCCGTGACCCACTATGGAATAAGCGGTATAAAAGATGAATGAATGAATGATTATCATTAATAATTGATAATAATTAACCATAACCACGCCAAATGTCGCTATGTTATCAACTGTTTTACGGAATGGTGTCGTACACTAACCTTATTTTGACAGATGATCACTCTTACACAAAAGAACAAAAACGCTGTCTCTTTATCTATGTAAAAATTTATCAAACAGATAGCCTCGCTTACAATCAACTATTCGACTTTTCATGTAATTAAGCATGCAACATTCTATGAAAGGAGTACATTAATAACCAAAAATGTATGTAGATGGAGATCAAGTGGGAATGGATTAAAACTTTGAATTGATTTGGAATAAGGAAACAAGATAAATGAATGGCAAGGAGTTTTCCACATTCAGGAGTGGCTTATCTCTGTACCTGCTAACAGCTGAAAGCGGCCCGCTCCACAGTCATAATGCAATACCTTGTTAGTTTATTAAATAACCTCCAGTCACATCAGAACTACGATGCCTATTGAGCTGCGATGCATGCTGGGAGATGTGGTAGCAGTTAGTTTCCGGGCAAAATGGATTATGGACCAACAACAGCCCAATATGTCTTTGGTTTTAGGTGAATTGCAAACACGGACTGTGGATATTATTTGGTGAGCAAAAGAACACTTTGAGAAGCAAGATTCCAGGAGTGAACTATATTTGTCCCAGAATACCAAAGGCTCTGAACATTGTGGGCCCATGTGCCCCCTAGAGCTTTATACAACAGAAAGTCCTGAAGTCATCACCCTTCATCATAAAACCTGCAGACACTCCCCCTTTGTGCTGCAGAAAACACAAATATGTACCAATTTGTCTTTTAAAAACTAGCCACGAAAATCTTCATTTTACTCTATGAGTGCATTTGTAAGCCTCCCTAAAGAGCCTTCTTCTCTGAAGTGGAAGTCCTTAAAGTTGTGCTTGAATCTGTGCTAAATAAGCAGTTAATTTTGACTAACAACTGTCCTACTAGACTACGCTTCTTTTCTCTCTTAGTGCTGTGTTTTCTCCTTTTGATTGGCTCCTTCTATAAAACTGTATAGAAACTGTCCCAGTCTCTGAAGACAAATGTTCCTTAATATTCCATGAGTCTTGAAAATGATTCAAAATGTAAGAAATCGGCCCAGATTGTGGGTGGGTAGAAAAGCACAACGTTCTAGGCTGCCTCCTAACGAAAAAAGTAACCTGGTCTTCTTCTTCTCAGCAGCAAGTGGGAGTGTCTTCTTAACATGGGGTAGCGGGGCACTCCCAACTGACATGTGTGGCTCCATGTGCTCATACCTCGTATGTCTAATGCCAGCCTGGGCAACGGTCCATTTCCGCCCTAAAAAAACAGCGAGTGATTGTTGGTGTTGCTGGACCTAGCAGTGTTCAATACACAAAGCAATATTGGTAATAGTGTAATGTAGGAAATCTCAATAACTAACCTCAAACTAAACCAAAAATTCAGTAAGTTCTGTGACATTTTCTGTGAAAACTTACAGTTGTGTTCAAAATAATGGCAGTCTAAATAGACTAAAAAGATCAATCACATTGTATTATCACATAGCAAATAATTTACTAGTAAGTGTAGGAGAGTTAGAAAACCAACAGAACCAACAGTCATTATATGCATGCTCCTTTGGCTGTGTAA
The DNA here is from genome assembly GCA_036173005.1 of Crenichthys baileyi. Taxonomy (NCBI): domain Eukaryota; kingdom Metazoa; phylum Chordata; class Actinopteri; order Cyprinodontiformes; family Goodeidae; genus Crenichthys; species Crenichthys baileyi. Next base: position 237,631 of record JAHHUM010002934.1, on the reverse strand, counting down.
TTGAATAATTGATTGAAAGAGGGTTCAAGGGCCACAGAACAACCCCAAACACTGAATTGAAGCCACATTACACTCTGAAGACAGTGAAGCATGATGGTTCAAGCATCATGATATGGGGATGTTTCTCTAACTATAGTGTCTGGCCAAGTTATCGCATAGAAGGGATCATGGATCAGTTTGCATAATCAAAATGCTTTAAGAGGTCATGTTGCAAGTAGCATATTGTTTCCAGACCAAAGGTATCAGAGTTCTGGAGCCCAATCCCAGGACCTTAATCTGACTAAAAACTTGTGGGGTGGCATAAAAAGTGCTGTTTCTTAAGAAAAACCAAGAAATGCAGAGGAATTGTGGAATGATGTCAAATCATCCTGGGGTGGAATACCTGTTAACGGGTGACAGAAGTTGGTCTATGCCATGCAACACAGATGTGAAGCAGTTATCATAAACAGTGCTTATACAACTAAATATTAGTTATAGTATTCACAGGAATGATAAATCCTAAAGAGCTTTCAGTTTATACAGTAAACATTTGAGTTTGTAAAGAAAAATGCAGACACTGCTACTTTATTGAACAGCCCAGTGTTCATTTTTGTTTATTTTAGGTAATGTGATTAAAAGATTGGCACTTTTTTCTTCAAGGTTTGATTTAGAATATAATGCGCAAGTTTTCCCAATGCATGGAAATAACAATTATTTTACTCACATTGTCACATTTACTCACATAGCTTTACTCACATTTTTAAACAAACTGCTAATTGTTATTACAGTACATGTATTGGGAGGCTTCCACAATACATAGACTGCAATGCCATGAAAAGGACCAAATTGACCTGATTGTGAAAATGTATTTCTCCAATACAGGAAATATGCTTATTGATTTTCTATTGTCTTGGTTTCCTTGGTGTCAGCTTAGATTTACACCACATGAAGAGCATGCACTGTTGTTCTCCTAACCTATTTGTATATTGTGTTTCTTTAACTTAAGGCAGATATAGAGAGTCTTAGAGAGTATGATATATGGGTTTCATTTTTCAGTGTCTTGTAATTTAAATAGCAGATTATGACATTTATATGAAGGAAATTTTATTGGGTAAATATTTCAGTTAAGTGCCCGCCACATGGCTACTTATTATCTATTATATTATATACTATCTTTGGATTATCTTTCTTTATATAGAAAATATTCAAGAAAATCAATGTATTATCAGTTTATGGTTTCTGTCATTGTCTCTTTACTCACTATAATGGAGGAAAAGCAGCTAATTCCTATTTCAAACCATTTTCTGTCCCCTGCTAAAGCCCAGTAGGTTTAAAACTGAATGTTCTGCCTCATTTAATTTATGGTTGTTTGGTAGGGAACATAAAGAAGACAGGGACAGGGTTCAAAAACACGTTTTCATGCCCTAATTAAAGGCAAGGCATGCAAATGAGGAGGATCAAGAAGCCTAGTTTTGCTTTACTTCAATGAATAGGTATATATATAAAAGTTCAAGTAGACTGATTTAATGCAAGAGCGGATGGGTGAATTCATCAAGCAGCATATGAATTAATTACTGAATAAACCAGACATGGTTGATGTGACTTGTTTGAAAAAGTTAAGACTTGTGGCTCTTTAACTCAAATCGCATAATTACAATTTTTAGAAAAGGGAGGCGTTTCCCCGCTCAAATTGAGGGAAAGCAGATCAGTCACAGTAGAAAATAATTCCAACATCGTTGCATTAGAATTCATCTTCCTCAACACAGATATTTTGCTACACCAGCAGATGCATTAAAATACTGCATCTCGTCTCTCCCCATAAATGTTCCAAAAAGAAAAATCAACCAGATTTTTTTAGTTAGAGGAGGCTATGAGAGCTCATTTACAACAGTGAGGGCATGGATGCACAGCAGTATGCCATGATCAAGGTGTCATTTGCAACCTTAGAGTGTGGCAAGTCAATTATTTATCTACAGTGCCTTGGACAAACATATATGCTTACCACATGGAGTTTTTTACCTTTAGTCATTTTCTAACCACAAGCTTCAACAAATTTTATTAGAATGATGCATGTTTTAGTTTTTATCTACATGTGATTCCACTGATATTAAGGCCCTCCCCTATAGAACAACCTTTTGCTACAGTTACAGCTGAGTCTTTTGAACTGTATGTCTCAGCTTTGCACATCTAGAAAATGATTTTTTTTTACCCATTCTGAATCAAAATGGGTAAAGCTCATTCAGACTGTATGGATAACACCTGTGCCTGTAGACATCATTTTCTTAAGTATTGCCACATTTCTCTATTAGATTTAGGTCATTTTGACACATGACTATGCTTTGATCTGAACTATTCAGCAGTAGCTCTGGCTGTATGTTATGGGTAGTTATATTGCTGGAAGGTGAACCTCCACGCCAGTCTCAAGGTGAGCAGCCTCTAATAGGTTTTCCAGCAGTAGTGGCCTGTATTTAGTTCCATCTATCAACTTTGACCAGCTTCCCTGTGTCTGCTAAAAAAATCATAACCATGAAATGATGCTGCAACCAGCACAATAAATGGTGGGTATAGTGTGTTCAGGCTTTTTGCTTTCTGCCACATATGTAGGCCAAAGAATTTGTCTTATTTGACCAGAGTACTTTCTTCAGCATGTTAGCTATGTGTCCTACATTGATTGTGGCTGCATGTAGGACCCTCCTAAGGATTTCTTTTAAAAATTTAGCAATCATGCAACTCTGCCATAAAGACCAGATTTATGGAGCACTTAACTAATAGATTTTGTGTCAGCAGATTCTCCTACCTGAGCTGTGGCTCTCTGCAGCTCCAACAGAGGTCTCCATATGGGTAGAACCTCTGTAGAGGGTCTGTGGTCTGTCCAGTGTGTTCGTTGGTCTTCATGATGCTGTGGTTCACTAATGTTCTCTAACAAACCACTAAGGCCTTCACAAGACAGCTGTATTTAAAAGGAGATTAGATTACACATACCTGGACTTCATTTAGTATTTATGTGACTTGATTTTAGTAAGGGCTGTCAGAGTAAAGGAATCTGAATCCATGCACAAACCAAACCTTTCAGCTTTTTGATTGTAAACAAGTAATAATACATACAAAAATACACTGAAGTTTGTGAAATTGTTAAAAGATCACAAAACAGTTGAAGTTGTAGGACTAATTAGCAGGCCACAGTCCATGTGCAACCCATGCTGAAATTAATTACATAATTTTTCAGACCTCGTACTGCTATCTACTACATATACATATCACACATAATATGTAGATTGGCATGTTATTTGTCTTACTTTACTGATCTCAACTGGTCCTTCAATAACCCACGTTCTGTGGCCACAGCTAACTGACTTACTGTGGAAAATGAAAACAACAGTCTTGATCATTATCAGGGCATTTCAGGACCGTTTGTGGGAAGCTTTGGATTCCACTTTCAGCAAAGCTAATTATCTGATTAGCCTTTAATTTAAACCTAAATTGAATGCCTGTTTATCATTGATCGCCTTGCCTCTTCAGCTTTGTAAACACAGGACCGAAACTCTGCGAGCCCATTTTGGTTTGGCAAATAAACAAGGCTTGATTGGAGAATAAGTGAGTGGAGGAGGGACGCCAGGATTGCAGATTACTCGATTTACCTTATTTAGAAGTTCCTCTGTTCCTTGTCTGTTCTAAGCCCCTGCTGTAACCATCTTCTTTCCAGTGTTGGATAACATGATTGCCATCTTTTTCACGGGGAATGAGTAATGTGAGCCATATGGTGGCAAAAACCCAGCATAAATCAACTGACTCTTTGCATCAAACTGTATGTCAGGTTGTAGTGTAGCGGGGAGGCATCCATCTTTACTGTGTCTCAATTCATCACTGGAGGGAATGACCAAGCTGTTGATAAACACTTTCAGAGTAACGGCAAGGGGAACATTTACCAATCACCCTGAGTCTAACCGAGTATATTCCGACCACAGTGGAACCAATTACTTAAGTGGTGCTATCTGCAATAAAGCTGCACTCAACAGAAACTGAGGCACAAAACGACAGCACAGCACCTTGTAGTAGTGAAGGACGACAAGGAAAACAGACACAACTGTGTGCATTAAAGATAACGGCTTTTGTTGTGAAGCTTTCTGAGAGAGAGAGAGATGTGTTTAAATAACAGAAGGCTGCGGCTCAATCACTGAAAGACCGTCCACCCAAGAGATGCTGCAGGGACATTATTTATGTACATTTTAACAGAATCATTGTTTTTTACTATTGTTACTCAACTCTTATGTTTGTTTATTATATGAATTAGGTTGTAGTTGCAAACTTAATGCAGAATGACCCCTGGCCCGGGAGTTGAACCCAGGATCTTCTTGCTGCAAGGCAACCACTACCACCGTGCTGTAACTGACTGTATCGAGGCATGAGCTGGTCTTTCTTTTTTCTGGTCTTAAGGGATGAATTGGAAGATTTTCAGTTCATTTTGTTGTTTTGTTTTGATATTTTATATGTTGGTTGTGTTTCTTCTTTGAGTTGTTGTTCCTGTATTATTTTCTTATTCTGGCATCTCTTGTGCATTGTTCTGTATTGCTTTATCACTTGTGGTCTTGTACTTTTGCCAACTTTTACTTAGTCATGTTCTGTTTAGTTATATAGATGATTCTCATGTTCTTCTTGTGTTTACCTTTTTGTCTTTTATCCTGACCGAGTAACATCAGTTCATGCTCACCCACAGCTCTTCCACATTTACTTAATCAGACACACCCAATTGGTCTCCCAGTAATTCATGTAGCTGAATATATTAAGCATGGTTTATTGAGTAATTGTCAGATAGGCCCCACATTAGATGGGGGCCTAAACTGATCCAGGAGAGGGAGCAGACCATGACCCAACCTGGCACAAAAAACAGGCACACACAATCACAATCATACATACCCTCCCTCATACGTACACATAAAAACACTCACACCCACGCACGCAACGTAAAGACAAACAATGACGAACAAATAATGGACGTCGTACTCTCACTCACACTCCCCTTACATACTCTAATACTCCCAGGTCCAGGTGCCGATACCCCATAGGGACAACCAGCCCCCAGACCCAGGAGGTGGTCCCCTTCCCTCCGGGGTGGAGACAGGCAGACCGCCCCAGCACCTGAACCTGGTCTGAGCTAGCCCGGGCTCGTGCCTGAACCTGAGCGACCCCGACCCGGACCCCGGCCCCCCGCCCTGACCCCAGTCCCCAACCACCCCCATCCTCATCCGGGGAAGGGGCCATGTACAAAAGAGGGGTCTACACGGTCCAAACAAGCCCGCCAACCAAAGCCGCCACAGAATGAAATAGTCCCAACCCCCGATGAGTTCTGATTCCAACCCCATGAGCCCTCCACCCCCAATGATCCTGACATGAATCTCCCCACTGGGCCACCCCCAACCAGGACACAGATATCGAACACATGCCCCCGAACCCAAACGCCACGTGACTCCGCTTGTAGTGTTACTCCTCCCGCTTTCTGTTCATTGCAGGGTTGATTTTAACATTTTGTTACTGGTTCTAATTATTTTTTAATGGTCTTAATGGTGTAGCCCTGTCATATTTAAAGGATCCTCTAAATTTCAATACCTCCAAAAGAACCAGCTCTACTCTTTAGCTGTTGGATTAAATAGAGCTTGACATCTTAGAATTTCATTGTTAGAAGTTTTTTGTGCTTTTACTCTAATCAAAATGCTTTTACTGTTTCCTGTGCAGCAATTGGTGTGACATGTTTGGTATAAAGAGCTATATAACAAAAAATATCCCTGAGTTTTTATTTTATTTAGGGGTGATACTTTAACGTGTTCATTTCAGTCAATTATTTACAGAAAAAACTAAAACGTTTAACACATTTAATTGCAATGTGGAATGTAAACCACTATGTCATCTGAACTAGAGTTTAAATTAGTAAATATCAGAATTCCTAGTGCAACTGAAAGCAGCACATAATGATCTGTTCTCTACATAGCGCTCCCCTCCCTTTTGTATTTTGCCGGTGGCGGTGAGCAAGCCAAACCAGCAGACTGGAGCTTGCTTCTGTTTGTTTAATGCTAGAGTAAAGAGTGTTTTAGACACTTTCTTTCACTTTCTTCAAAGTCAGAAGTTTACTATGTTTGTTAGCAATTTGAGGAATTTTGAATTATATGGATAATCTATTTTAAGACAACACTTTTTAAGACACTTTCTTGTCTAAAATCATGAAAAATTAAAAAGGGATCAGCAAAGATTCCAGGGAGATAATTGTGGACCTTCACAAGTCTTGTCCATTTGGGTACAATATCCAAATGACCAAAGGTCATCTGTTCAAATATTTATATGCAAATATAAACAGCAGGAAAAGTAAATCCATCATTCCAGAAATAAGACAAATACTGTGTCCCAGAGATGAATGTGTAAATAATGTGATTCTAACCAAAAACAAAAGCGAAGGCCCTGTGAAGATGCTGGCTGAAGCTGGTGAATCTCATCATACACTGTGAACCAAGTCTTGATGGGCTGAAAGGCCACTTAGCAAGGAAGAATTTTTTTCTCCAAAATTTGCATAAAATGCAGATTACAGTTTGGAAAACACACAGAGAGAAATACCCTCATTTTTGGAAGTATAGTTTGTGCTCTGATGAAACTAAGATAACAATTTTTGGCCACTATTGAAAAAACAAATGGCAGCTTCCAAGCCTGAGAGCACCAGTGGGGTAGCGTAGCAGCCTCATGTTGTGTTTTGCTGCAGAATGGCTGGTGTACTTCACAGATTACATTGCATCATGAGGAAGCAACATTATGAGGAAATATTGAAGCAACATCGGCTGGGAAGTTAAAGTTTGGGCAAAGGTACTGTACATTACAGAGATGAAGTGTATGTGTGAGCAAGGAGGCCTTTAAACCTGACTTTGTTACACTAGTTCCCAAAGCTCTAAGGAAATTCTACCAAAGACTATAGGGGTGTTTGTAAACACCTCAATTGAAAGAAAGGAATAATAATAATAATAATAATAATAATAATAATAATAATAATAATAATAATAATAATAATAATAATAATATAATAAACTTTTAATCTTTGGTTATTCTGGAATTAAGCAAACCGAAAAAATGTGGTATTCATAACTGCCCTAAAACAAGTTTAAAATATTTCTTACTTAAAATCAGACAGTGGGGAAAAGAGAGAGGTGTTTATTTCTGTACAGTAAATATCTGTAAATCAGTCATTTAATCTCTCCGTTTAATTAGCTGTCTAAACTGCTCTTTGGTGCTGCATGATTTCAGCTCCAGCAATGACCAGCTGAAGGACCCTTCAGTCCACATGTACATCTGTAAAATCTGTTTGCAGCATACAATCACAAAATACTTTCGTCTCTCTTTTAATTTCATTTCTTTATGGTGTTGTATCAGTAAAGGACAAAAAAATCTTTTTTTTTTAATCAGCCATCCATTTCTTTGAAAAATTGGGAAATTTGCAAAAACATACATTTTGCTCTCATATTAAAAACCAGCTGTGGGCGAGAACATTCCTTGCCGAAAAATCACTTTGAGTAAATTGGATGACTTCTGCTTATTGCCTTTGGGGTACTGCTACGTCGATCTAAATTATTTTCTTCCGAACAAACCAGTTTAATCATAAGTCTTCCTAATTTGTCCTGATGGTTGCTCCCTATGTGCACAACTCAGATCTTGGATTAAATGAGATGATGAAAGAAGTCGGGTAAAAGACTAATATTAACCAGGGAAGAAAGGTTGCTTGTCTAGTGGGAAGACTTGCTCACTTGCATATAAGAGGGAGAGTTCACCCTTGCGTGTGGTTTGCAATACCACAGGTAATGAATATGATAATGGAGGTTTGGATGGCCTCGCAAGTGAGTAATATTTGATTCAGGTAAAGTGGAACAAGCTGTGGAAACTATCACGCTTCAGTTAATGGAAAGGCTCTGGAGACAGACACAATCGAATGCGGCTTCTGGTCCCAGAGTCCTCCAGGAATACTTGCAGTCGGTGCTAAAGAAAGACCTTTTTCCAGAAAATGTTCTGACAATGCACAATACACAGGCCAATAACAGTACTTCGAGGTTATTTCATGACAGAAAGTTATAGCTATTATCTGAGAAGAACTCAAGCATAAAAGGGGAACATTTTAACATCAGAGAAGAAAAAAACAGATGCAGCTATTTTTAGACTGTTGAAACTTGAAAAATGAAAAAAAAAGGAAACTGCGGACAAAAAACAAACAAACAAACATTGTAGTTTCAATGCAATTTGCCCTTCGGGCTCAAGAAACTAGCATAATATTATGCTGTACGTTCAATGTGTCTCAGAGGTCAGAGCTTTATTGTAATGATATTGGAATGGTGTCACACCTGAGTTGAGCATGTTGTAGTTGCAAGTCGAAAAACTAAATTATTAACTACTTGTAATTATACAAGCCAAGAACAATGCACTTTTTCACATTTAAAGTGCGTAAGCACTAAAGAAACATGTCAACAAATAGAGGTTGCGCAGTCCTGTGTGTGTGTCACTGGTTTAAGGAGATAGAAACTGACAGAAGTGCTAATAAATAGTTGAGAGCTACAACTTTCACCTTTCACTATGTTTTCGAACCATGACCTGATCTGGATCTGGAACTCAGAAATCCTAATTAAGAACTGTTCTTCTGACAGGGTTACAAACAATTAGAAGATCTGGAGAATAGCGGTTTTCATTGCGAGGGAGGTCATGTTAGTGTGGCTAAATAAAGACAGATATTTCAGTGGTATTTTTAACTATTTAAATTTGACTATTAAAAAAAAAAAAAACATTTGCCAAGTTCTGTTGCCCACTAAGTGAAAAGGGTGTGACCACCTGAGGTATATGTAGAAAACTTAAAAGAAGTGTGCACAAACAATGACTTTGGAGTGTGGCAAACCAACTATAACACATTAGCACAACACAATATTTTAAAAGTGTTTCCAAAGCATTAATAGAAAAGTAAGGTATTCAAAGCTTAACCATCCCACATTTTTTAACTGGGTTAAAGTGGACATATCACACTTTTAAATCCTTCCTTTTCACATTTAAATAATTTAGTTGTGGAGTATATAAAGTGGAACTTCAATGCTTCGGTCTGAAATCATTGTTAGTGAAGCTCCATACGTATACGCGAAATTGATTAGCTGAAAGTCCATGACTTTGTTCAGCAGTTCCTCAGCAAATACTGTGACGTAATAGTCCAAAAAACGTAATAGAGAACAGAAAAAAACTGAACGCCTTGAATAATACGACCTAAACAGAATATAAAGATATCTAAACAGCACCTGGAGAGACTAAATTCAACTTTTCTGTACTCCAGACTGTACTACCTATCCCTGGTGCACAACACAATGTATTTAAGGGCTTAAAAGGTAGATTTTGCATATGTCCCCTTTAAAAGCATGAAAAGCAAAACTGATGTGTAGAGAAAGTACCCACAAGTTAAGCAGGATAAAAAAAATGTTTGGGTTCATGTTTTTATTAAGAAAATCTAACTAAAGCATTTGTTTCTCATGAAACCTTACAGGTATTGAGACAACTGACAAAGTAGAAATACTGCAACCAAGAATAAAACTGAAAATAGATGGTTTACCTTTAATTCCTCATAACCAACAATTTGGAGTCTTACTTGCATGAAACACATGAAATTGCAGTTTTGTGCAAAGAAGCTCAGCAGAGATGTGACGGTACAGTATCTTGCATCAGCCATTGAGATTAGAGATCTTATGAGCCTAAAGATGCTGGTTACGTTCTGGTGAAATACAGCTTATGACACTTTCTCAGATGTAATGAAGTCAGACAACGAACTGGGGTTTTATAAGAAACAAATTACAACCTAGCATGCAGCTTTCACTTTGCTTTTGTCAGGAAGGCCACCCACTAAATATCACCTACCTCATTACTGTTCTGTACCGCATGTCAGGGCTTCTGAACATGACAAAAAAATTTATTCTGAATTTATTTCTGACAAGGACACACACAAAAGAAATATCCCATATTGTATTCAATCTGCATACCAAGATGTGTCAATTTTGGTCTAATAGAACATAGTGAGTTTTTTTGTAGCATACACAATGTTCAATAATACAGTAATTAGTAAAGGGGGTGACAGGCCTAATGCTGATGTCTGTGGATGAAATTGTGCCAGTTGTACTGAATGTACACAACTCAACGTAAGGTTAAACTAGGTATTTTCTGAACACTACAAGCCCTGTGGGGATAGTTACCATGTATGCATGACTGAACCGGTCTGCACCACACAGGGTCAGCAGCCACTCAGTAGGTGGTGAATACTGCTGGATTTAATACTTCCAACAGAAATGCACATTAAATGAGCTTTAAAAAAGGAACTAGTAAATTAAAAGCTAAATGCATTCTATGTCTACTTCAGTGAGTGTGCTCATTTGCACCTCAGTCCTATCTGATCGCTCACCAACACTGGCTGCTGATTCAAGTTGTGCACACTGACTCACATAGCGCTGACTGAATTGTGGCCCCTCGAAATGAATGTGCTGGGCTGATGCCAGCTGCGCAGCCTCTATATCTTCTCATTCTGTCACTACCTCTTTCATTTTCCAGTGTTTTCTCTCCTCTACCTCTGTAAGTGAATACATTTGCTGTTGTTTTTTATAAGTCCAAAGTCCAAAATGCAGTTTCTTTTAAGCTGATGTAGGCCTGCCAAATGATAAGCATGTGGCTTTGCATGATGCTTTCGCTGAGTTCAAACATAACATAACATTATAATGATGTTTTCTGAAAGAGGCAGACATTCTGCAAAAAGTAGTCCTGGCAACACGCATATAGATCCGGCCACATTTATTGCTACCCCTGGTAAAGCTGTATTTAAAGCTTCAAAATTATTTTACTACAGTAGCATTATCTCATACTGGAAATTTTAAGCAAAATACAGTCTTTAGTTTGAGTCCACTTATTCATAATTATTTTTGTGAAGAAACATTTACTGTTTACTGAAATGACCATTGATACAATTATCCTCTCAATACACTTCACTAGTTCACTAGTTTGGAGCATTCCTGTTTGCCCAATCGGCCAACACTATCCCAGGTCCTTTCTAAAGTGTTTTTCTCTTCAGCTCACCCCACGTGTTTTCTGCAAGATTTATGTCTGGAAACCAAGAAGATTAAATTTATTAATTTCATGCCTGCATCAATTTGGGAATTAACCTTGTTTTTGACATCTGTACCAAGGGTGCTAATAAATGTGGCTGGCCCTGCAATTGCAACACTACATTTACTAGTCAGGTAAAGTCTGCAAACATTTAATAAGTAAAATAATTATTCTACAGAAATGCCCCTTTAAGGACAATAACTCGTGACAGACAGACTCCTTTTGACACATACTGGTGCTTACCATACCATACCATACCATACCATACCATACCATACCATACCATACTGTACCATTTCTAAAGCACTTATAAGAGGCCTTACTGGTGTACAAAAATATAAGACAGAGAAGAGGACTAAAACTATAAAACAGCCATAAGAAAATACATTGGAGCTATAGAGAACTTAAAACGCTACAGATACATAGAAAAAGTACAACATTAAGCCTGCCAGACCTGCAACAGCAGCTCATTCCACAATTTAGGAGCCAAAACTGCGAAGGCCCTGTCTCATCTGGACTCATAATGTCTTCGGGACTGCCAAAAGCATCTAGTCATAGAATGAAGGGGTATTAAAAACAAATAAAAGAATTTTAAAATGGATACAGAACTGAACGGGAGGCCAGTGAAGTGAAGCTAAAACCGGAGCTGTGTGCTCTTGTTTACTTGTACCAGTTAAAAATCTTGCAGCTGCATTTTGTACAAGTTGTAGGCGGTAGAGGGAGGCCTGGCTAACTCCACTCAAAAGAGAGTTACAATAATCAGGGCATGAGGTAATAAAAGCATGGATCAGTGGCGTCTAAAATGGAGGGGCTCGTACTTTGACCGATGCCTCAGCTGAAAGAAAAATGACTTAACCACTGAGTTGACATGCCAAAGTTTAGGCTGGGGTCAAGTTTTACCCCTAAATTTGTGACGCTGTATTTTTCATAACCTCAGTCTTTTGTTTATAAAAATGGAGGAAAATCAGTGCCATCTACAGGGGTTGGACAATGAAACTGAAACACCTGGTTTTAGACCACAATAATTTATTAGTATGGTGTAGGGCCTCCTTTTGCGGCCAATACAGCGTCAATTCGTCTTGGGAATGACATATACATGTCCTACACAGTGGTCAGAGGGAGTTTAAGCCATTTTTCTTCAGGATAGTGGCCAGGTCACTATGTGATACTGGTGGAGGAGAACGTTTCCTGACTCGCTCCTCCAAAACACCCCAAAGTGGCTCAATAATATTTAGATCTGGTGACTGTGCAGGCCATGGGAGATGTTCAACTTCACTTTCATGTTCATCAAACCAATCTTTCACCAGTCTTGCTGTGTGTATTGGTGCATTGTCATCCTGATACACGGCACCGCCTTCAGGATACAATGTTTGAACCATTGGATGCACATGGTCCTTGAGAATGGTCCTTGGCAGTACGCGCCCATCTAGCACAAGTATTGGGCCAAGGGAATGCCATGATATGGCAGCCCAGACCATCACTGATCCACCCCCATGCTTCATTCTGGGCATGCAACAGTCTGGGTGGTACGCTTCTTTGGCGCTTCTCCACACCATAACTCTCCCGGATGTGGGGAAAACAGTGAAGGTGGACTCATCAGAGAACAATACATGTTTCACATTGTCCAAAACCCAAGATTTGTGCTCCTTGCACCATTGAAACCGACGTTTGGCATTGGCATGAGTGACCAAAGGTTTGGCTATAGCAGCCCGGCCGTGTATATTGACCCAGTGGAGCTCCCGACGGACAGTTCTGGTGGAAACAGGAGAGTTGAGGTGCACATTTAATTCTGCCGTGATTTGGGCAGCCGTGGTTTTATGTTTTTTGGATACAATCCGGGTTAGCACCCGAACATCCCTTTCAGACAGCTTCCTCTTGTGTCCACAGTTAATCCTGTTGGATGTGGTTCGTCCCTTTGGTGGTATGCTGACATTACCCTGGATACCGTGCTCTTGATACATCACAAAGACTTGCTGTCTTGGTCACAGATGCGCCAGCAAGACGTGCACCAACAATTTTTCCTCTTTTTGACTCTGCTATGTCACCATAATGTTGTATGGCATTCAATATTTTGAGCAAAACTGTGCTCTTACCCTGCTAATTGAACCTTCACACTCTGCTCTTACTGGTGCAATGTGCAATCAATGAAGACTAGCTACCAGGCTGGTCCAATTTAGCCATGAAACCTCCCACACTAAAATGACAGGTGTTTCAGTTTCATTGTCTAACCCCTGTATGTCACTGAGACAGTCTAGGAGAGGCTGAGTGGAGCCATTTGTTTTAAAGGGAAGTAAACTTGACACTCATCAGCATATAAATGTAATGGCATGCCATGCTTTCTAAAAATAGAACCAAGTGGCAGCAAATAAAGTGAAAACAGTAGAGGACCAAGAATAGAGCCCTGAGGTAAATATATGTCATTAAACACCCTTCAGGCGAGTAATGAAGTTCAGAGTTGAGCAGTACCATATTAAAAAACATAATTAAATAAATTAAAAACATAGCTTTGGTACAATCTAAATTACTATCTCCATCTTCACTGTAGCTAAGTACGACAAGGCAGCTCTACCACATAGCTATGCTATAGAATGTAGAGTTCTGCACATTACTATTTTGCATGTGTGCAGTGTATAAAACAGCAGTCTATGCATTTGTTACACATACACGGTGAACCAAAAGGGTGTACTGAAAATTTTCAGCATGAATAAATGTATCATTACACCCCTACTATATACCTCAGGGTCCCGGCCTTGGTAAGCCTTCACTAAAGTCTGGCTCAGTCTGCAGTGCACTTAAAAAACTGAAAAGAAAGCAACATATTGCTTTGTAATTACACCTGCCACAATGAGCACCAAAAATTACTGTCCGGATACAAAGCAACAACATTAAACTTTTGTTTTAGAGTGACAGCTCACAAATTTGGTATTTTTAGACAATGATATAATCGTAGAGTCATACCCCTCTCCTCTCTGTCTCTTTCAAAACGTGTCCCAGAAACAATGTGATCATGGCAACTGTTAGATTATCTTCTATGATAGGTTTGAAAGTGGTTGATAACAGTGATTTCCCAACATCTGATGAGAGCAGCTGAAGGAGGGGGAAATGTTAGATATCTTCTACAATCAGCTAGTTTTTTTCTTAATGATTAATGTTTAGAGGTGTAGTTGGAGGTTTCCACTCTGACTGTGAACCTTTCACTCAAACGCATATATCTGAGTGACTTCAAGAGAACACATAAAATGAGATCTGCTTTTTTTGCTCAGCTGATACACAGTGGAGGAGGAGTTCTTCTGCTTGCATAAGCACTGCAATGTCAGTGAGGACTAGTGTGTATCAATAGCTGTAGGAATTAATTTTTGCATAGTTCTTGCAAGAATCTATTTAATTTGCCACAGGCTGAAACAAATTAAAACATTAGGAATCTAAAAATAGCAAAGCTATGATAGCTTCACTGCGTGTTTCGGAGTGACCAACTTTTCTGTTGTCATGTGAGGTGGAAGAGCCTGACACCTTGCAATTTATCAGACTACTGCTTGTGGAAGTGGGCAGGACGAAGAGGTGAAAGAGCGGGCACTGGTACCCAGCCGGCACTTGGTTATAATTCACATTGGTGCAAAAAGAGCACACAGCATACACAGATATAAAAGAAAGAAAGGAGGGAAAGAGGGATCAAGGCCAGCTGTTAAAAATAGCTCTCCTCCCTGACATTCTTCTATACCTTACTGCAGTTCTCCTCCTAATATCGAATATACACACGTAGTGTGGCTCGGGGCCACAGCAGAGTGGGGAGAGGAGAAGAAGCATACCCAAAGGACAGATGCACTGTGTTACGTTGATGCTTTTGGAAGACAAGCTTCTTCCTCGGGACATACTGCTCACTTAGACCCTTAGCCATGTTTAATGAGCTCAAACAGACAAAAATGTAGTACATGGAAAAGAATCTGAAGGCAAAGATGTCAAGGTGATATATCGCTCTTTTGTCCGGAACAAACAAGAATAATTTTTATCTGTGCCATAAAACACACTTTCACCTTCAGCCAAGCCAAATTTCCTTCTGGACCAATTCAAGAGGATATAAAATGTTTAAATATGAACCAACAAATCACTGGATAATTGATGACTCTTATTACAGCCTCATCAAGGTGCCTCTTCAGCAACTAACACAAAATTATGTGTGCAAGATTAGGATTAAATAGACCAACAAATGGTTGAGGTTTCTCTCGAAAATGCTTTAATTATCTACTAAATACAATTTTACATTTGTAAAATAATATTATTTGGATTAAATCCAGCAGTCAAGAACAGGTTTGCTTGCAGAAGAGATGGAACTTGAAACTGATACTTGGATTTGATTCACACCTAAGTCACAAAACCAAAGACTCAAGACGTGACTTAAGCTCACGCTCTACTGAACTACTGATACATGACTTGGACGCCTCTCAAAGAGATGTACAAAATATCCGGTCAAAGGGGGCATTAGAATGATCAGCCAGATATGTTTGCAGACTGTTAGCTATCAATGTCATGATCCATGATCAATTAAACTATTAAATGTTATGTGAATTCTGTATTCTGGTTCTTGTGTGGGTTATTCTTGCATGTTTTAGTGCCTTTTCATGTTTACTTATAGTTCCATGTACCCCTGACACCCCCTCTGTCCATGTTTAACAGTAATTTTCCCTTTTTTTTTTTCTTTATAGAATTTACCAAGCCTCTGTATCACTCAGAAATACAACATTCTTTCTTCCTTATTCATTCAGTAGTTTGTGAATCGAGGTATAGCTTGGAACTAGTTCACTGTTTAGACTAGACAACAAATGTAGATGGAGGTTTAGTGTATGGTTATTACTAACCTTGCAAAACTTCCGACTTAGAGTAAATCTAAAAAAACGTCAGCTAACTACATCGTCACACGATAATTCAGGTTCCTCAAAATAAAAGCACATCCTGCCTGAGGCATTCAGCAACTCAACAATTGAACATTCTCATCCAGGACCTTGTGCATTGCATGGAGGTATAAGCACACAAATTAGGTCTATGGATAAGTTTATTGAAATTCATCAGCAATTTAAAAAAAGCAATTGTGTTTTACAAACAAGATCACATGCATCTGATAAAAGAATGTTATCTTCTGTAAAAAGAGACTTTGGACTAGTCTTAAACATGGAAATAATGACTTCTAGATAACTCTGACAGGGTGGAAGCTGACAAACAGTCACAGACTGATCCATTCAGTAAGATGTCATTGCTGTTTGGGGGTATTATCATGAAAAAAATTTGCATGCACATGAAAGATGTCCTTTAAGAAAAAATACATTTTTTGCTCTTCTGCTAAAACCTATATGATGTCAGCTGAAATAAAACCAGGGGCCCAGGATTAATTGACATGGGACATTGCACCAACCATCACAGGGCCAAACACGCATAAAACAAGCAGCCATTCAACCACACAATCACTTAATTGGAATTTATGATTTTCTAACATACATACTTTTTGGACTTTAGAATGAAAACCACAGAAAACCAAAGCTTACAAATTCAACACAGAATGGTCTCAGTCAAAACATTACTATGAAGAAACAGGTGCTAACCACCTATTCACTGTGCTGCTCAGCAGCTTTATTTAATTCAGCAAAGAAATCAGTTAAAATGCGGCATAAATGCTCCTTGAAGAAAAGTGACATCAAACAGCTGCTGAAATTTAATTAAGGAAAAATAAGCATCGAGTCACATTTCGATATAACAGTTCAAAGACAATCACCTTTGAAAGTAAACGATTTGACAGTCTAAAGTTAATGCACCCTGTAGCAAGAATGTAGGTGTTAATAACCCAATGGTAACAGTTTTCTCCATGAGTGCATCTGAATGCATCTTAATGCCCCTGAAGCAGAAACCATTTACATACAGAATAACATTAACCTGCCACCTTAAGCAGGTGTGAACAAATCTCGTAGTTAAAAGTATTACATAATGAATGTTCTCACAGTGTCAAAGAGAGATCACACTGGGGGTACACTGTTGTAATAGAGACATGAAAAGGAAGCATCATGGCAAATGCATAATGGAAAAATTCTGTAACACCAGAGGGGGGAAGTTGCATGATGGGCGTCCTTTTACTTCTACCATTAAGCATGTCAACCAATCACATGCACACATATTTCAGAGTAAACATTTGCTTCAGAGAAACCTAAGGAGGATGGATGCAGAGGGCTACAAATAAACGTTCATCATCACATGTAGATTCTCAGTTTATCACACACTGAAGATGGAGATCTTTTTTAGTCACATGATGATGTACACTGAACTTCTCTAAAGCTGCACATCGGTAGGTACCCTTCTGTGGCAGTAAGAATAAGTAACAGGATAGTTATTCATCACAAAAGTATGGCTTTTGAGGGCCCCAATGGTTTTGTTGATTCAAAATGTTTAAAGCAACATCATGGTTCTCACCAGAAAGGTTACTTCAGTTTTTTCTGCCCAGTAGTGAGATACAGCCTTATAAGGTTAAGGATGATCTCTCCCAGGAGGATTCATGGCCCACCCTGCCCTCCTGACAGTCATTTTAGTGTTTGCTATCTGTGAGTTGTTTACATTTCTGACCAGAAGGTGAGATATTTTAGTCACATCTTTTAAGGTGTGAATGGTTGTCAAAGCGCCCCAGGAGGAGAGTCAAGGCTGCACTATAGGTGTTAGGTAAGTGTTGGTTTTACCTATTGCTTCCTTCCTCCTTTTTCACACCATCTGTTTTATCTGCTTAAACTCTGTGCAACTGAGTGTATCTTATTCTTGGGATAAAAGTGGAATCAAGTCTTGATGTCAGGGTTTAACTCTTTTATGCTGTGCCATGCTCTTTTAAAGCATGACAATTCCCCACCAGTCAGTAAGAACCAGAAAGGCCTTTTTAGATAAGAGGTGAAGAATCTTCAAACACCGAAAACAGAAGTCTGGTTGCATTCAGTTCACACAGGATTATTCCCAAACTGGATGACTGAAAATTCTCCACCATTCTCTTTTAAAACTTTATCTTGATATTTTTCTGTCTACTGCCACTTTTTTTTCTGAATTGAAAGATTACATCACTTTTCTTTGTAATTGTGTTTGTAGTTAATGAGAGTTTATATATAAAAGAGAGAATGAAACAAAGAGAGAAAAAGGTAGCAGAGGACACAGCTGAGAAGTTAATGAAGAATGAGGGCATTAAGTACAGGTCACCAAATCAGCGCATAACACAATGGCCATACTAGAAAAAGGTAGACCTACAATAACTGGCACCTTACACAGGTATTTATAATACTCTGTGGTTGTGAGAAAAATTGCTATTCCAAAAATTTTAATTCTGGCTACTCATCTAAATGTTGTAATGTTCACTCTAGTTCTGACCACCATTACTATTTTGACAGGTTTGAGTTGGTTTTGGAACCCCATTTTATGCCAAGATCTATGTCTTCAGGAAACTTTAAATAATCGAGACATAAAGCGGTTGTATAAAACATAGCTGTGCTGAATAGAAGCAATTGAAAGTCTCACTATTCCACACACACCTGCCCACAAAATGTTGTTCAGGAAAAGCAGTCTTTCAAAAAGCTTAAACTTTAGCTGTCTCACAACAAGTTGTTGCCCTAAGAAGTTACTACGCGCGGACACTAATTTGTGACTGTGGCTCAGTAAGAAGAGTCGTCGTCTTGCAATCCAGAAGTTGTGGGTTCGATTCCAGCTGCCACATGACAACGTGCCCCTGGGCAAGTTACGTAAACATAAATTGCCTACCTATGTGCGTATCGGTGTATGGATGTGTGTCTGGGTGAATGTGGCTCTAGTGTGAAGTGCTTTGAGTGGTCAGTATGACTGGAAAGCACTATATAAATTCAGTCAATTTACGTGCTTGGTGGTTTATTTCAATAAAGAGATCTCTGGATGTCAGGGAATGTTTTGTAATGATAGAGGACACATAAAGACCGAATATTAAAATAAAACAGCACAGTTTCTTACCTGAGAAACCTTACTACCCAAAACATTCAATGAGTCAACTCTGGCTGTTGACTTATTGTAGTTGAATTTGTCTTTGCAGAGGCATGAACTGTGTTGTGTTGTTGTCCCTCAGTATTGGATTTTTCCTTCCCTTGAAGCCAAAATTCCAATTATTTCATTATACCAGAGCAAATACTTAGATTGGAAAAGTAAGAGTGCTCACTCCATCCCGATGCCAATTAGCAGCTCACATCCATTTGACATTCTCCTAGTAAAAAAGTCTTTTTGGCAAGAAAAAAACACTTGGCTGGGATGCCATGCTTAAAAGTTCTTAGCACTTTTGCCTGACAGCTAGAAGTACCTTGGTTGGAAGTGTTCTCCATATGTATTCTAGCTGTCAGGCAAAAGTGCTGATAACTTTTAAGCATAGCATCCCAGCCAGTTGTTTCTCTCTTGGTACCACAACTTCCTTCCACAGTCCGAAAACATTCATGTCAGATTAATTTACTATAAGTGTTCATTTAGTGCCACCCTTGGACTTAGGACTGTGTTTCCCTGTTTGCACTCATAGTTAGTTTGAGGGAAACTAGTAAACTGAATGAACTAAAGTGTTCCCACTGAATCATTGACTTATGTAGCAGATTTCTGATTCGGTCTGAAGATTGAAAACACTGACCATGTTGATTCAAGAACCAAGCAGCTCTATAAACAACTCCTTGTTGTCCCAAAGTGCAGTTCATAAAGGGAAAAAAAAACATACCAATAAACTTTGGTAAAAGCAACATGCAAATACAAATAAAATGAGCATTAATTTTAAAAGACCAAATAAAACAAACAGTCAGTCAGTCATTTTCTACCGCTTATTTCATAGTGGGTCGCGGGGGAGCTGGTGCCTATCTCCAGATGTCTATGGGCAAGAGGCGGGTTACACCCTGGACAGGTCGCCAGTCCATCGCAGGGCAACACACAAACAACCATGCATACACTCATTCCTACACCTAAGGGTAATTTAGAGTGACCAATTAACCTAACAGGCATGTCTTTGGACTGTGGGAGCAGGCCAGAGTACCCGGTGAGAATCCACGCATGCACGGGGAGAACATGCAAACTCCATGCAGAAAGACCCCCGGCCAGGAATCGAACGCAAGACCTTCTTGCTGCAAGGCAACAGTGCTACCAACTGTGCCACCGTGCAGCCCCAAAACAAACAATTACTCATAAATAATTACAATTATTGTCATGAACAGCTTGGGTTACAGCCAAAACAAAGAAGTATGTCTACAGTAGAGTTTTTACATTTCCGGGTTCTGAGCTGAGATATTTTAATAAAAGAAAAAGCTCTATTACGTCTCATTTTTAATTTCAAAGCTGGGACTTCAGGTAGAAGCTGAGATGTTGACCACAGTGCTTCAACCTGAGCATGACGCTGCAATACAGCTAGAAGACTGTTGTATTTGGGTGGGTTTCCTTTTCCTTTAAAAACAGCCTTTTAAATCTTTAAATGGATTCTGAATATTACAGAAACTTGGTATACAGAGGCCAGTATTAGAGCAATATGCTTACATAGTCTCTTTTTGCTCAACAAGTGAGTTGCTGCATTTTGTGCTATTTGCAGGTGACTAGGGGATGACAGATCAAAGCCATATATATAAAATATTGCAATACTTTGAACAACGTTATGGTCGCAATTGTTTAATGCCAACAAATTATATATTCATCTTGGAAAAATAAAATGCATTTTATTTGAGAGTGGCACAGTTTGTAACCACAAAAACATTTAAATAAAGTTGAAACTGACAAACTTTAATTTCTCACCCAAATGTTATTTCATTGAATTGCACAAAGTAAATCTTTTTATCACCAAAACAAAAACACACTTGTAACCAACAAACCTTACAGTGGATCGACAAATCCATTATTTAGTCAATTACACACACTTAAATTTGGAGACTTAGTAGACCATAACGTTATTAATCGTCTGCGAAGCACAGTACAATCAGTTACTAAAAGGTACCCAGAAACGCTTTAAAGAGAGGAAAAATGAGCTTAGATAAAATTTCACTATACCCCAGGTTCAGACAAATTTAAAACATCATTGTGTATCTATTACAGGTGTTCCACTGTGGAGCTGTTGTTCTGAAACATGAAATGTGTTTTACTTTGAAAATATTGAAAATATATATAAAAGAACAAAATTGTTTAATACTATGATAAATGTTAACCAGAAGTGTATCTGAAATTGCACTTGGCATAAATTATGGCAAGTGCAATTACTGTGTTTCTTATTATCTCATCAACTCCTAGGTTTGACTTCAAATATTAACATGGTAGGTGCTTCATAAGCTTTACCTTCATCCTTTGCACTTTTTCATTTTGGATAATTTTGTCCTTCTTTTGGGTGTCCCCTGAACCCAAAAACATTTTCTTGCAACTAAAACACATGAGGTTTTATTGCAGAAAACCCGGTTTTTCCTTAAATGCAATATGGGGGTATTTAGATGAAAATTCAAAAAAGAAAAATCACGCCTACAACAGACTAGTTTTATACCACTTCCACTTTATCAAATCTAATAGTTGTATAAAAAGTATTTCTGCCTAACATCTGATCACAGCAGAGAACAAACTGACTGTTTATTGTGTATTATATAAGTACATTTTTGAAATTTTCTCACTTTAAAATCTCTTTGATAAGTCCCCTGCAAAGAAAACCCCAATGGCGCTGTCATAATCCAGTAAATTCGGGAGCCTAATTGGATTGTAGAAAAGGCCCAAAATAGTAGCAGAGTATTAAAATCTAGCTATCGAAGTCTTAAAGGGAAAAAGGGGGCAATGGAAAAATCCCCCCCAACACCCCACTTACGCAGCCTATCATAATTTTTGTCCCCCTGCCAAAAAAGTGGTCATCACCAGAGCCAAACACTAATGGCAAAGTTAAACCGTGGAACAAGTATGAGGAAAGTCTTCAAGATTTAAATATAGACGTTGAGGACTATAACATAGATCCTGGAAACTAATTAAAGTCCATCTGTGTTATATGAAGTGCTATGCCAGCCTCTTATCATAGTCAGCCGCTTTCACTTGTGTATTCAAACAGTTTCCTTGGAAAAACGCATTTCAGGCATTAGGTTGTTTTTTTATGTAACAAAAGATGTTTTCAAGCCGACTAACTCTCCTCCATCCCGGTTCCTGAAAAAAGCTTGCACAGAAACGAAATAAAGGAAAAGGCATAAATAGTATCAAGGAAGTACAGAAGCCCTCCCAGCTGTCCTTTTTAAAAATGCAAATCAAGCTTTGTTGAATTTATTGTATCTCAGAAGCTGGCTAAAGGGGCTGCTGCTTAAAAATAACACCTTGTGAGTCGTGACCCACATTTGGCTCAAAAATAACTCCCTGGAAGACCAGAAACACACAGTGGGACATGGGAGTCAGCAAGCAAATCTAATTAGCATTTCAGTCACACTTTTAGATGCCACCAGCATTATTTATTGATAAAGTTTTTGAAGAGAGAAAAATACACAAGCTAGGAAAAACAAGGAAACCTACCTTATTGTGGACACTGAATATCATTAATATTATAAGGTGAATGTAATACAAACAATTTATTCCAGAAAACTATTTTAAAAAAATGATAATTTCCTATTTGCTCTAAAAGTGGTCACCCTCAACCTTTTGTGATTATAATCCACTTAATTTAAATAAGGTATTCTCTATATATCTGGACTAAGGGGTAGAATTGAAGTCAGAAGCCCTTTCTGGAGAAAAAACAGCCGTAGATAAAATCTCCTAAAACCTTGGGTTATGTGTTATGGTCTGATGAAACCAATTTTTTATCGTTAAGGCCGTAATTCCAAATGATTTGTTTAAAAGAAAAATAACACAGAAATCAAAGAAACAACACTGTGTCCTCAGTGAAAAAGTTATAATGGCATCATTTTTCTCTGGTGTTACTCTTCTTCAAAAGTAACTGATGTTTTCATGAAGATGAATAAAGTTTTAAATGGTTTCTAACACTAGATATTGCCACAAAATCAGATGTCTGTTAGAAAGCTAAAGATGAAGAGGGATTTCATATTCCACCATGTCAGATAGTCTTCAATTTCAGTTATTTTAACAAAATAATCAGAATGACGTAGCTAGAGTCTAGAGCAAAATCAGACAGAAGATCTGTGGATTCACCTGAAGAGGGCTCCGGGAAAGCGATGTTCTCACAACCTAGATTTGGAGAACATTTGGAAGAGTGGGCAAATATCATCAAGGCATAATGAAAGATACTGACAGACTCCCACCAAAGAAGACTAAATGCTGAATTTAAATCAAAACCTGCTTCAACAAACTATTAGATTAAGTTTGTGCCAGTTTGTGTCTTATTACACTTTTGCTTTTGCTCCCCCGCCCCTTTTTCACAGATTTGTTTGTCAATAGAATAGCAAAGGGTGTTTGTCACATTATGCGGAAAAAGCTTTTTAATGATTTATCTTAGTCTCAGATTTTTCCATAATAAAACCCGACATTTTAACAGAGTGTGTACACTTTTGGGACCCACAGTAAGTCATCACTGAAAGTATGCTTGGGGTGTTATTGTAACATACCATATACATACATAATATTCTCGTTTGTTGGGTTTCAAGTTTGACCTTTTTTTTCTCAAAAGGCTTTGAAACCATGACGTCCAGGTCATTTTCTCTTAATTAAACCCTGTACCTGGTCCGAAGACATTTCTTTCTTATTTCAATGTTTCAGACTCACAAGTGGAGGCAATAGCTCTGGGCCACAAGTGATTACTCCTTATATATTTTTTTTTATTGCCCCTAATGCCATCTACCTGCTAATGGTTGTCATTTGAGGGGAAAGCTGATTTCAGAAGGTTTTTATGAGTGGGAACATTAATTTTTACCTTGATGAATGTCTCCCTGTAAGAAAATTCTGAGGAGGTGGGAGACTGCGATCTATATTCATGCTTCCATGTACAGCTTTTTTAATGCGAGGTCTGATACGTTTTATTTTTCCTCCATATAATGGACAAGCACGTCCCCTCTGTGACTTGCAGGATGGGATACCTATTAAACCATCCACTAAACTCATTCTAAAAAAAAAACACCCAACACAAGTTGTTATAGTTTTCAAGTAGTAAGTATTCAAACCCTCTGATTTGTTTTTAAATTTGATCACCTAGCAACTAAACATTTTGTTAGGATTTTACATAAAACAATGTATATTTGTGAAGTGGAAGGGGAAAGATCCCTGGTTTTAAAAAAAGAAACATCAAACCTGAATAGTGTGATGTGAATTTGCATTCAGGCACCTTTCCTCTAACACTCCTAAATACAATCCATTTTGACTAATTGACTTTAGAAGTCACCTAATGTTAGCATAAACACCACTGTTCTATTAAGGGCTCAGAGGTTTGTTAGAGAATACTAGATAAACAGCATAATGAAGATCAAGGAAAACAGCACAGGTCAGAGAAAAGGTTGTGGAAAAGGATCAAGCAGAGTTAGATTAGAAAACATATTGCAATCAATGAAATTCTCACAAAGCTCTGTTCAATCTAAAAATGGGAATAGTACATCACAACTGCAAACATACCAAGACATGGTCATCCACCTAAACTCACAGGCTTGCTAAGGAGAGCATTAATCACAGAAATATCAAGAGGCCCATAGAAACTCCAGAGGGGCTGCAGAGATCCACAGTTTAAGTCTGATAAGCTGTTGACCAGTCCACAAATCTGGCCTTGATAGACGAGCGGCAACAAGTTGTTGAAAGAAAACCAGGGGAAGTTCTGTTTAAAGGTCGCTACGACTCATGTAGGGAGCCACCATGTGGAAAAAGGTGCTCTGGTCAAATGAAATCAAAGTCTAACTTTGTGTTTACTTGCAAATCGCTGTGTGGAAAGAAAGAGGCACTACATTAAAAACTGCCATAATTCAGTAATGGATATTACCACGTGGGCTAAGGAACACCTAGTTAACTGTGTCAGCCATTGACAGTTAACACAGTCCATTGCTATATCTACAAGTCCAAGTTAAAACTCTACCATGTAAAGCGAAAGTCATATATCAACAACACCTAGAAACACCACTTGCTTCTCTGGGCCCGAGCTCATCTGAGATGGACTGACACAAAGTGGAAAAGTGGGCTGAGGTCTGATGAGCCCACATTTGAAATGTTCTTGGAAATCATGGATGTTGTGCCCTCGGTTGGCTCCTCCGGGCCAAAGAGGAGAAGGACTATTCGGATTGTTATCAGCTCAGAGTTTAAAAGCCAACATCTGTGATGGTATGGGGGTTTGTTAGTGCTAATGGCATGGGTAACTTGTACATCTGTGAAGGCATCATTAATACTGAAAAGTACAAACAGGTTTTGGAGCAACATATGCTGCCATCCAAACAACATCTTTTTCAGGGAAGTCACTGCTTATTTCAGCATGACAATGCCAGTCCACATTCTGCATGTGTTACAACAGCGTGGCTTCATAGTAAAAGAGTGCGGGTACTAGACTGGCCTCCCTGCAGTCTAGACTTGTCTCTCATTGAAAATGTGTGGCGCATTATGAAGCTTAAAATTCGACAACGGAGACCCCAGACTGTTGAGCAGCTGAAGTTGTAAATCAAGCAGGAATGGGAAATTTCACCTACAAAATTTTAACAATTAGTTTCCTCAGTTACCAAATGCTTATTGAGTGTTGTTAAAAGGAAAGCTGCTGCAACACAGTGGTAAACATGCCACTGTCCTAGCTTTGTGGAATGTGTTGCAAGTATTATAGTCAAAATGAGTGAATATTTGCAAACAACAATTAAGTTTACTGGTTTAAATATTAATTATTTTGTATTTCCACTGTTTTAAGTTGCATAGAGGTTGAACAGGATTTGGAAATCATTGTATTCTGTTTTTATTTATGTTTTACACAAAGTTCCAACTTCATTGGATCTGGGGTTGCTATATACACACATAATAAAAACAAAACATACTGATATTATTAAATAGTTTTAACAGTTGTTTTAACGTCCGTCTTATACAGGCGGAATTGTTTTGGTCTGACTTCTGCATTTATTACTGGCTTTTTTTGCATGATCTTTTATTTCCCGGACATGTATTTTGGAGTACCTCTGGGCTTTGCAGCGGGGTGAAGCAGATTAGAGCGCTTTTGGAGCGAATGGCGGTGAAGTACACAGCGGGGTTCAGCCGAGGTGCAAGTAGTGTGAATTCAGGTTATTGAGCTGAGATTCATAATCTATAGTTAGGACTCAAAGTTTGAAAATGGGACAATAATTGTTTATTTTGGAGGAATGTCCACCTTGTGTAAGACCAAAACACATGCAGTTTTCCAAATTATAAGTATGGTATTTAGTTGAAGACTTAAATTACAAATGTTTGTAATAAGCCCAAAAATAATCTGCAGCAACCTTAAAAAGCTAATGATCCAGGTCATCTAAAACGGAGATGTTGTGTTGCCAATGTCTTTTGGGGCTTTATGGACTTCAGAGACAGACAGAGATGAGGTTAACATCAAACATACCATCTTTATTCTCTTCCGTGCTTGCTTACACCGGCCGGCGCCCCCAGTGGAGCTGCCTGTTAATACAGTACTTACACAACATTATCCACCACACAGGATAACAACCGAGACCAGATGGCCTCAAGACCCTTAACTACAGGTTCAATTGTTCTGCGTCTCTGGAACACCACAGCCCCTACCCTGTAAAATCCACACTTCCACATAATTTTTAACTATATGACAGTTTGACTTTTTATTTTTTATTATTTTTTTTACTAACAACCTTTCTAAATGTCCTTACAAGTTCAGTCTCTCAGGAGGTCGCTGGTTTCTCACTGGACAAGTGTTCCCTTCCACTGTAGATGACGACAACTCGATGGGTAGTTTTCCAACAGTGTTTTCTTCCATCTGTTGATCTCCTTTTTCAGGTGTATGGAGCTCATCAGCCTCCCAAAAAGTCCCGACACCAGAGTCTGTATTGGTTTCACCAGTTGGACTTCCATTTTCTTTTACTCCCAACAACTGATTTACATGTTTTTTTTACACATTTTTCATTCATTTAAACACTATAAGTTACAGGACCCAGAATTTCTTGTACAACTCGATTCAACCACTTTTCCCCTCCCCTGTAATTTTTTACCAGTACAGGCTGACCTACTGCAAAAGTTCTAAGACGAGGAAACAGTTGTTCTGTTTGGTTTTGCATTCTCTGAGAAAACTGAGGTCTGATCATCGAAAGTCTTGTTCGAACCTGTCTTTTTAGAAACAACTCAGAAGGAGTTTTCCCTGTTGTGGTATGGGGCGTGTTTCAATAACCTAGAAGGAAATTTGCCACACAATGCTCAAGTGTCATACCCCCTAATGTTCGATTCTTTGCAAGTGACTTTTTAAGATTTTGGACTAATCGTTCCGCCAATCCATTGCTAGCGCGATGGTAGGCAGGTGATTTAATGTGCTGCACTCCATTTTTCTTAAGAAATGACTCAAACTCTTGTGAAACAAACTGAGGACTGTTATCTGTTACAACTTCTTTTGGTAACCCATATGTTGCAAACAAATGTCTCAATGGTTTTAGCTGACATAGTAGAATGCATAAGAATAACCTCTGGCCATCTAGCATAGGCATCCATTACTACCAAAAACATCTGCTTGCGGTCCTCTGCAAAATCTAGATGGATCCTCTCCCAGGGACTCTCAGACCATTTCCAATGATGTACTGGTGCAGTACAAGGCATACTACGCTGCTTTTGACAAATAGTACACTCGCTGACTTCCCGTTCAATGCACTCATCTACTGCTGGCCACCAAAAAAAACTTCTGGCTAAGGATTTCATCTTTACTATTCCCCAGTGGTGTTCATACAGTTCAGAAATCAATTGATCCCTTAGTTTTTTTGGAACCACCACTCGTAACCCCCACAGCAGACAATCATCCTCAACAGTAAGCTCAAATCGTCTCTGAAAATACGGCTTAAGCAACTCATCCTGTACATGTTTAGGCCACCCGGTCAACACCACCTGTTTAACCACCTTCAATACAATTCAATTCAGTTTATTTATATAGCGCCAATTCACAACACATGTCGTCTCAAGGCACTTCACAAAAGTAAGGTACATACATTTCCAATTAATCCTAACCATTGAACAGTGCAGTCAATTCTGTTATTTATTCAAATTGGATAAAAAGTTTTTCTATCTAAGGGAAAAACCCAGCGGATTGCATCCATCAGTGACTTGCAGCATTCACTCCTCCCGGTTTGAGCATGTAGAGACAGTGGACAGTCACTGGCGATGACTTTGCAGCAATCCCTCATACTGAGCATGCATGTAGCAACAGTGGGAGAGGAAAACCCCCTTTTTTAACAGGAAGAACCTCCAGCAGAACCAGGCCTCAGTGTGAGGGGCCATCTGCCATGACCGACTGGGGTTAGAGAAAACAGAGCAGAGACACAAAGAGAACAAAGAAGCACTGATCCAGGAGAATTTCTATGGGAAGGAAAAGTAAATGTTTTAAAGGATGTAGCTCCTTTAGTCGTTTCACCTAGAAAGAAGGAAAAGATAAACTCTGAGCCATTTTCAAGTTTAGAGTCTGAAGAGAGCACATAGAGTTAGTTACAGTAAAAGCTCAGTCAGTAGCTATGTCTAGGAGAGAGAAGGGCTAAACACTGAAAGACAGGGCCATGTGGATCATCGGTAGAGGGTGAGCATTAAGTTTGTTGCCAGCAGAAGCTTGGACGATGCCCCTCTCCAGAAAGGTGTTACAGGTAACCACAGAGTCAGGCCAGGTGTAGCTTCTAGGAAAAAAAGAGAGAGAACAAAGTTAAAAGCTGAAAAACAGCAAATAATACAAAATTGAAGAGTAGTGTGAGAAAGTAGCGAAGAGGGTGAAAGTGGTCAGTATGTCCTCCAGCAGCCTAAGCCTATAGCAGCATAACTACAGAGATAGTTCAGGATAAACTAAGCCACTCTAACTATAAGCTTTATCAAAAAGGAAAGTTTTAAACCTAGCCTTAAAAGTAGACAGTTTGTCCATCTAGATACTAAAAACCACAACGATTGGGATATCTCTCTCTGTCAGATTGACCATAACCATTGGAATACAGAATCCTTGTCTGTTTCTTTAGCTACCTCCCATGGAGTTACAAGTAACTCATCCAGATAAGATACCTTGTAAATGGGGTTTGACGCCACATCCACACGCAGTTTCAGTGGCAACCTTGATAAGGCATCTGCATTACTATGCTGTTCAGATCTTTTGTACTGAATCTCGTACTTATATGCAGCCAGGATTAGAGCCCACCTTTGCAATCTAGCGGCAGCTAGTGTAGGCACACCTGTTTTTGGTCCCAATATTTTTAGTAATGATTTGTGGTCTGTCATCAAGATGAATTTCCTTCAATAAAGGTAGTCATGGAACTTCATAACACCAAACACTAACCCAAGTGCTTCTTTTTCAATCTGTGAGTAATTCTGTTCTGTCTTGGTTAACATTCCTGATGCAAATGCGATCGGTTTTTCACTTCCATCGTTCATTTGGTGACTGATTACAGCCCCAACTCCATAAGGAAATGCATCACATGCTAAGATAATGGGTAGCTCTGCGTCAAAATGTACCAAAACTTTGTCAGATTGAAGAGCCTTCTTTGCATTCTCAAATGCATTTTGACAGTTTTCCGACCAAATCCAGTCAGCATCTTTGTGTAGCAACGCTGACATTGGCTGAATCAGCGTGGATAGGTTTGGAATAAACTTCCTATAATAGTTTAACAGAGCCAAGAATGACCTAAGTTCAGTTACATTTCTTGGAACTGGCGCCTTCTGAATGGCAGTTGTCTTTTCCTTCATGGGATGAATACCTGCAGCATCAATGACATGTCCTAAATATGATACACTGTCTTGCATAAATTCACATTTTTCTCGCTTTACTCGCAGACTGTAACCTTCTAGCCACTTAAGAACTTCCTTTAAGTTAGCTAGGTGACTTCTGCATCTTTACCCATTATCAAAATATCATCAAGGTAGCAGATCACATCATCCATGCCTTGAAGCACCTGATCCATTATTTTCTGGAAAATTGCAGGAGCACTTGCCACACCATAAGGCAACCTGTTGTATTGATACAACCCTTTTTGAGTGTTTATTGTCAGATATCGCCTAGAGCCTTCCTCCAACTGGACTTGCTGGTAAGCCTGGGATAAGTCTAGTTTGGTGAATTTCTGACCTCCTGCTAATTTATGCATGCAATTTTGCTGTGTGAACGGAGCCTAATAGATTCATGAACTGCAAAAAGGAGCCATCTGAAATGGTGATGTAATCCCTGAATAGCATACATTTTTTGAAGCCACACTGGAAATCTCTGAACTTGCTCTTCTGAATAGCAAATAGTTGCATAGACTAATTACCTTATAAATGGCTTGAGGGTAGTGAGTGAACCCATCCACAGTTCTGTCCCCTTATAGCTTACCTTTCAGTTCTGGGCTGCACAGAATTAAAAAAAAAACATTCTGTATATGAAAAAAATACCCTACGCAGACTTACTGATGTTTGACCTGTTCCCAGATGTTACCAGGTATTAGTGTAGAACTCCTCAAAGTTAACAGCAAAGGCAGACAGATCAGCAGACCTGCAGCTCTAGAGAGTCAACAAACCACAGGCAGCCAGCAGAGCAGAGGTCCAGCACAAAGTAAATCATCAGAGAGACCCCATCCTTCCATAATCCAAAATTCAGCAGAGTGGGTTGACACTCTGAAGCCTGGAAAAAGAGCAGGGAATATAGCAGGTGTCCCACTTTGCGCAGGTAAATCAGAAAACAGTACAACTCAAGAATCCACTGCACCATTGGGAGCAAACACAAAGTTTGTCTTTTTCCACTGGTGACTGCAGTCAACAGGCCTCAACCACAAGACCTCAGGAATCCAGGTTAAGAGTGCTGGGGCTATCGAGATACATCAGATCAAGGTGTCTCATCCATAATCCCAAATTGAATGGAGAAAATTTTTTTTAAGAAGTTTATCCCCAACATGGCCAAATGATTTAAAATATCACAGATAGAAATACAACATCAGGTCTTGACAAACAAACAGTGGACTGACCTGGCTGCCATCTTGAATAAACTCCTGCCCATTGGTTTAGATCCAAGCACATTCTAACATGTGTCAGAATGGCAGGGTCAAAGTCCGGAGCTAAATTCTTTGGCAATCTGGGGCAAGACTAAGATTGCTATCACACACATTATCCAATCACTTATCCAATCTAACTGAGCTTGAGCTATTCTACAAATATGTATGGGCAAAAAAAAAGTCTCTAGATGGAGAAAAAACTAGTAGAGACATGCGGCACAGCCCTTGTGACTGGTACTGCAGTGAAATTAGGTACTACAAAGTATTGACTTGGAGGGGATGAAAACAAATGCATGGCACACATTACAAACATTTCTTAATAAAATTCTGAAAACAATGTATAATATTTTTCCACTTCATAAGTATGCACTTGCACTATTCTATCACATGAAATCGCAAAAACATGACAAGGTAACATAAAATGTGAATACATTTGAGGAATGTGTTTACTTTTAAATGCCACTGTGTGTAGTAGAGTTAGATGTGTTATTTGCCTTAAAAGAGCTGGCAGCAATTCAGGTGGTATGTGGAGAGTTTGGATTTGCTAGAGAAGGCCAGAAATGCTGGAACGTGCAGCATGATTAAAATTGATTGTTATGAATGCAGAATTCCAAACTGAAAAACCTCCAATCCCTCCCCAAAAAAACCCTCTGCAAACAACGATGCATTTTTTTCCTTTTGTTGAAAACTACATTGTTATATCTTGAATGACAAATGAAAGCGTTGTAAACAGAGCACATACTGTAATTTCCATCGAGCTGAATACTAACATGGTGGCTGGCAGTTCAATCCCTTTCATGTACTAAACCAGCATTGCTCAGAACAACAAAACAAAGCAACAAAAGCCCACCCTTTCAGACCCTGCAACCACTGAATGTCCATGTCATTGGTTTCTGGCACCTGAACGAATCACTGAAAGGCAGCAGTGACTGAGATGAACAGTATCTCTGATGTGCAGTACCACAAATCAAGTACTGAGCCAAGTCTGAGATTTCAGTGGGTCATGTGATTATTCTCAGAGCTGGCAGGACATTATAACCAAGAGGGAACAGAAGCTGTGTGCCATAGGTAACTCAAAGATAATAGCAAAATAGTTCTATCTGAAAAAAAATACATTTGAGGGCAGATGTTCACATATACTGTATAAAAATATTTGTTACATTTTTTCTCACTGTTTGAGAATATCATACAAAACATTTCTGCAATGTAATCTCAGTTATTGATTCCAAAATTATATATATTTGCTAAATTCCAGAATGAAAAAAAGAAAAGAGAATTTGAGCATTTTTTTAAAAAGACTAGCTTCATCTTCCAGCAGGACAACCAGCATGAACATACATCCAGAGCTACAGCAGAATACCTTATATCCATTAGTCTCAAACTGAGGTACAAGTACCACTGCTAGTACTGTAAAGTACAAACAAAGCAAATTAGCCCTTTTAAATTGAACTGTGTATATCTAAGCACATGACACTAAAAATATTAATTGTCCAAACAGATCTTTGCTTTATCCTAAAAGTCCTCAACAGTCCTTGTAGAGCAAAATATTTTAAGAACCCTAGTACTATAAATGGTGAGTGACTTCATGAGATACAATTTCAAAGTGCAAGTAAATGTTGATCAGTGCTGCAATCTTTGAATGAATTTTAGAGTATGAGTATCACTTCCAAATTCAGACTTTAAGGTGCCTGCCTCTAGGGCTCACCCTAACCCTTTTTTAAACTATAAAAATCTGACTTTGGGGAACAAATGAAACACAAATAAAGCACATTGACCTTTTTTATGACAAAACACCACAAACTGGGCCAACTTATGTTGAACTGTGGCTACTGCAGTGGAATTTTCCTATTGGTTCAAACGGTACAGCTTGGTACATGTCAATGTCACAGCACCGCGTTCGGGTATAAAACCATCTCACTCAGACACACGCCCCAGTAGCGAGTCAGGAGTGGGAATTGCTCTTACACTGCCTTGGCAGTGCCAGTTTCAGGCATCGCTCAGTCAGCACCTTTAGCCAGCAACTCGAACTGATAAGGCTCAGACCCACTGGGCACCATAAAGCCTTCCTTGATCTCTGGTGACGAGAGAGGTGAAAAATCTTTCACCTCAAAAGACCTCCGCTCATCCCCACACTTGGCCGTGCCTCTCAGTTTCGCTAGGCACTATCCACTTTGATGACATTTTTCAAAATTTATCTGGGGACAGGGTTATCCTTTTACGTCGGGTTTAGTTAAACTTTCAGTAAAAAGTTTAACCACTGATTTAGATAAAACAGTATTCGTGTTTTTTTGGTGTAGTCAAATCAAGATCTAAATCTAACCGAGCATTTGAGACAACACTTGAAATTTGATCAGACTTTTCATTCTTTAAAAATACTATTCAGTCTGACTGAACTTCAGGCACAATGGGCAATTTTAGTCTCTGGGTGTGCTGGGGTAGACATAACTGAATGTCTTAGCAGCCGCAACTGTGGTTAAAGGTGGTTCTGCACAGTAATAAGAGCACGGTACACTTTCAATTCAATTCAGTCAGTCACTCAGTCATTTTCTACCGCTTATTCCATAGTGGGTTGCAGGGGGGGCTGGTGCCTATCTCCAGCAGTCTATGGGCGAGAGGCGGGGTACACCCTGGACAGGTCGCCAGTCCATCGCAGGACAACACACAAACAACCATGCACACACTCATTCATACACCTAAGGGCAATTTAGAGTGACCAATTAACCTAACAGGCATGTCTTTGGACTGTGGGAGGAAGCCAGAGTACCCGGTGAGAACCCACGCATGCACGGGGAGAACATGCAAACTCCATGCAGAAAGACCCCCGGCTGGGAATTGAACCCAGGACCTTCTTGCTTCTTGCTGTGCCACCGTGCAGCCCCAATTCAATTCAATTCATTACAATTCAATTCAATTCAATTCAATTCAATTCAGATTTATTTATATAGCGCCAATTCACAACACATGTCATCTCAAGGCACTTCACAAAGGGTTTGCAGATTTTTATTTGCAAAAAACATGATTGAAACCTTTGTGACTTTCTGCTCCTGTATTTTAGCATCTGTGTCTTCTATATTTATGCTGCAGCAGACCCTTGGACTGATTGAGAAATATGGGCTCGGAGCCTCAGCCTTTAAAACCCCTTTCTCTCCTATGTTTCAGCGAGCTCTACTCTCCCCTTTTGTTTGTTTGGTGCATTTAACATTTGCCTCAGCACATTGCTCATACATCCATGCACAAGCACCCTCATTAATGACTTCAGCATTCTATGGTTTCTCCCTCAGTTCCTCATGCTTTTTTTTCATCTTTGCTTGCATAAACATTATTCCCTTTATCATTACATGCGTCTCTCCATCCTCTATCATTGCAGTTAAGCCAGGTAATGATGTGACGTATCATTTTCCTACCACTTCACAACTACGCACTACTTTTTATATTGCATAAAATCCCAATAAAATACATTGATGGTTTGTGGCTCTAATTTGACTATGCATGTAAAATTTCAAGCGGTACCAACACTTTTGCAAAACACTTTAAATAACTTAACTTTTCAAACATTTCTCTTTTTTTGCTAGACTATTCATCCAGGGGTTTGAATTCACAGGTGCTGTGTATCTGAACCCAATAGTGTGGGACTTATGTCATTCTTCTAAACTGTCTTTTTTTTTCCTTTTCCTTTACTTTTCATCCCTTCTTTCTCCAACAGTGCTCAGCCTATCAAATTGCACCAACCTCTCTGTACTCAGTTTACACTCCACTGAGCTGATGTCAACATTCCTACATATCTTGCCAGGTAGAATTGGCCTCCTTTTCTACTTCCTGTTGTTCGACTGCTAAAAATAAAGCTCCCTTTTGCTGAGCTGCCACGAGGTTCCAGTCTGGTCCTCCACAGGGGATAAAACTTCACTTCCTGACAAACTGACTCCACTTTCAAGAGTCTCAAGGAAACCCAATATTTAATGCAGCACAGGCATTATTCAATTATGAATTAGGCTTGTGTTTAATATAAAGTTTATAACATCAAATAAATTCTAGAAAATTTGCTCAAAAAATTCAATTTGACTTTAAATGACTGACTTTTAAAAATGTTTGATCATTCTTTTGTGATTTAATCCTAGGGGCCTTCAGGTTGCCAGGGGCTTTCTTTAACTATAGCACATGGGTTCACCGTGATTGAGGAAAGACCATGTTTTCTTTAGAATTAGGTGGATATAAAACAAAATCTAGAGATGAAGTCCCATCCATCGTTCTAATTAGCAATAAATTGAAAGAACCTGTTTAGAAACGTTAAAACAGCAGAGAAAATACTAAGCCTACCATTACTTCTGTTAAAACTTAGGAAGTTTAAGTCTATCCAGGATGTCTTCAAGACACAACAGAAGCAGTTTGATTGAGAGGTCTTCTTTTTTTACTGGCATATATATCTGACTGTCGTCAGCATAACACAGAAAAATTATCCCATGCCTCCTAAGTATTAAACCAGAAGGAAACAGATAAAGGTAAAGAAGCAGGGGACCTAAGATTGAGCCCTGTGGAACTCTGAGATAGAAGAGTAAAGGAGGATTCAGAATCTGATATTCTAACACACATGGTTCTGTCTACCAAATAATACCTAAACCAGTTTAATGCAGTACCACAAATATCCACTTGGTGCTGTAAAAGAGAAAATTAAATGTTATGGTCCACCATATGAAAAGCTACGGTTAGGTCAAGCAGAACAAGAACAACATATTTTACCAGAATCGTTTGTCATGAGGATGTAATCAAAAAACGCTTACTAAAGCAGGTTCTGTGTTGTGGTGAGTTTTAAAACCTGATTGAAAAACCTCCAACATATCCAACCTCCAACATCAGGAAAGACAACTTTCTCTAAAATTTTAGAAATAAAAGGCAAATTGGAGATGGGGCTAGAATTTGCCAACAAAGCTTGGTTGCGGCCAGGTTTTTTTTAAGTAGAGGCTGCACCACATCATCTTTGGAACATACAGGGACAATACTTGACAACAAACTGCTGTTAATAATAGAAAGCATCACCTGCCCCATGCTGGGGAAAACCTCCTTAAAAAAGTGAGGAGAAACAGGATCACAGGGAGAACCTGATGGCTTGATGTGGCCAACTATAATTTAGCATGGTCAGAGTTAGTGGTTCAAAGAAAGAAAAAGGTGAAAAAAACTTTAAAAAGCAATTAACTTTAGTGAAAAAATTTGTAAGAAATATAAAGGTCTCACAAAAATGCAAGCAAACTTTTCAGTCCATACTTAATGTACAGTTGTGCTCATAGGTTTCCATACATTCACCATGGCTGAAATAATAATATGTAATGACATGACAATTTCTGTCTTTTTATGATTTGTTTAAACCATTTCTTTTTGACGGTCAAATAATCATACAAAATAAAATTAAAAGGCTAGGGTTAACAGGTTTGAATTTATTGCGGGTTTTCTATAATCCTCACGGGTTCAAAATAATGTGTACCGGCTCTAATAAACATAGAATAAAAAAGTAGGAATTTTGTGATTGGTGTTTATTTCTTTGTTATATAAATTCGTTTTGGCAATAACAGAGGATTTGGCTAGTTTTACATAGGCACAGTCCATATAATCAATTCGGCTGCTCAAACCTACAAACATGGCACCATTTAAAGAGACATAAACTGGTTTTCTACTGTTTCTATTGCCAATAAGGGGTCTTTCTGCATTTGCATGTTCTCCGTGGGTTTTCTCTGGGCACTATGACTTCCTCCAGTTTAAAAACATGACGGTTAGGTTACATGGTCTCTATGTGTGTGGTGTGCATTGTTGTCTGTCCTCTGTGTTGCCCTGTGATGGACAGACGACCTGTTTCGAGGGAACTGCCTTTTGCTCAATGAACACTGGAGATAGCCACCATGACCCTGTGTACAGAATAGACCAGGGGTCCCCAATTAAAATAGGAGGAGGTCCACTCCCTCCCTCATCCAAACACTCTGGGGTCCGAACATTTTAAATCAAGAGACAAAAATATTTTCTTTCATCTTTATTTAACATTTAATTAACACTTTTTTTAACTACTGATCAATTATTCATATGCCCATGAAATCATATGCTGAACAGAAAAGAGCAATCCAATTTAAGTACCAAACACACTTTGAATGGCACAGTTGAGCTGGGTCTGTGCAACTTGGTATAATTCTGCTCTCGTTGTGCTTGTGACAGGCATGGCAATTTGTTTAACCTTTTCCTTAAGTTGTTGTCCTTCTTTTCCATCTTAAAATGTTTTTGCCACACCTTGCATGCACTCTTTGATCATTTCCCAGTCAGTGAAAGGCTTTTTGTGTTTTCCCAAAATCGAGTCGGGGCTCCACAAAGGGCTTGACCTGAGAAACGTGGAACGTGGGGTGAATCCTCATGGAATTGGGCGATCTCAGCCGTACAGAGACAGGGTTGATGATCTTGGAGATAGGGAAAGGTCCAAACAAATCGGGGTGCCAATTTCCCGGGGAACTCTATCCATAACGGAAGGTCTTTGGCGGAAAAGCCAAACTTTCCCCCCCACCGGGAAAAATTTGGGGGGCAGGGATCCGTCTCCGGGCCGTTCTTATTAAAAACAGTGACATTCTGATCATGACTTCCTGGCCTTTTCCCATATTCTTTGGCATCTTAAAGGGCGCTGTTGGGGCAGACGGAACATTAGCCTCTTTTCCCTGTACGGAAAAATGGGGGGGCTGGAAAACCCAAAAAAAAAACATGGAAAAGGGGGACAAACCAGTGGCACTTGACTGCAAAAAATTTCATGGCGTTTTCAACCCAGGGTAAATTTTGTGACCATTTGGGGTTGGGGGTTGACTCACATAAAATGCGAAAGTTTGGTTTTCCCATTTTTGGGTTTTTGGCTCTCTCAGTTTGGCCATCAGATTGAGGGGGGAAACCCTGAAGAGAGACTAACAAAAATTCCCAAAACAAAGAACAGAACTCCTTCCCAAAAAAACGTGAAAAAACGGGGTCCTCTATCGGAAAAACAATGTCAGGTAGGTATTCCATGGAGCCTGAAAAACTTCTCTGGTCAATACTCCCCCCCTTTCCCTTTGCAGACGGGGAGCTTCTCCAGGGGCACCAGATGAAACTATCTTGGAAAATTTTGTCAATTTTTCGTCAGTAGAACAGAGTGACCATTGACATCGGTAAACCTGTTCCCAAAGTCCATAGCAATTTTGGGACCATGGGGGAGGGGAATGGGCAATGGGTGCCAACAACCCCGCAGGGGGGCGACGAGAAGACTTGGTTGACAACATTGAGTGCATGCAGAAACATAGTCTTTGACATCCTTCACAAGCGATGGCCCCAAAAAAACTGAGCTTGTGCAGTCTGAATCGTCGGGCTAATTTTCCAGGATGACAAACGAGACGAGAGCAATGAAAAACTCCAGTACCTTTTGGACAAGGCGTTCGGGAACAAAAACAGCGGTCCGGTGGGCATGTGGGGGGATAGGCAGATCCCCTGATAGCCTCCTGGACCTCTCTTTTCCACCTCAAAGGGGGAACAGACAAACCTGACGGCCTCAGGAAGGATAAACTCCTTTAAACCTGCAGGATGAGATTCTGGGGCCTCTTGAAACCCGGGATAGGGCGTCAGGTTTGCCATTTTTACTCCCCCTGGCCTGTAAGACAGGGAGAAATTAAAACGACCAAAAAAAACAGAGCCCCTTTCTTGTCTGCCGGGGGTTCAGCCGTTTTGCTGATTTCAGGTACTCCAAATTCTTATGGTCAGTCCACACCCAAAATGGCTCCTTAGTCCCTTCCAGCCAATTCTCCTCTCCGTCAATGCCAACTTGACCGGCCAGCAACTCTCTGTCTCCCACGTCGTAATTCCGCTCAGCCTGTGACAGAGTCCTTTGAGAAGAAAGCACATGGGTGAACCACGATCATCCTCACCTCTTGGGCTTAAAAGGGCTAAAAACCCCAGTGCTTGAGGCATCCACCCCCCCGATAAACTGTCTTTCTGGGTCAGGAGGGCCGTTGGGGGACTGGGAGCTGACGTTAAAGAGTTCCCTTTTTAACCTGTTGAAGGCCTTTTTGCATCCTTATTCCCAAAAAAATCTTGTCTTGGAAAGGTAAAGAGCGTTTCAGGGGAAGTAGCAACCAGGCTGTAATTTCTAATAAAACTTCCTATAGAAGTTTGCCGGGGGAATCCCAGAAATCTCTGAAGCTGCTTACGATCAGTGGGGAAGGGCCATTCTAAAAACGGCCCTTACTTTAGAAGGGATCGACAATCACTGGACCTGGGGAAATGATGAAGCCCAAAAAAGGATGTAGTAAGTGGTGTGAAAAACTCCATTTTCTCTGCCTTTTTTGACGAAAAACCCGGGTTTTGCAGAAGACGCAGGGGGAAACAGCTCTGACATGTTTTCCTGTGGGTATCCAGATCTTGAGAATAGATTAAAATTTTGTAAACAAGGTAGACAAAACGAATTTGACCCCACCATGTCTCTTAAAAACGTCATTGAAAAATGACTGGTTAAAAAAACTGCAGGGGCGTTAGTAAGTCCAAATGGCATGACCTTGTATTCATAATGGCCTTTAGGTGTTTAAAAAAGCCGTCTTCCACTCATCCCCTTTTTCTCTGATTCGGACCAGATGATAAGCATTTCCCTTTAGATCCAGCTTAGAAAAAATCTTGGGGCTCCCTGGATCTGATCAAAAGCTGTGTTTATGAGTGGAAAGGGGTATCTATTTTTTAACTGTTATCTCATTAAGGCCTCTAATAAATCCCATGGTCTAAACGAACCATCCTTTTTCCCAACAAAAAAAAGAAACCAGCACCTGCAGGAGAGGAAGAAAGTTTGAAATTTGTCCTGCCTTTAATGCCCTCATCAACATATTTTTTCATGGCCCCTGTGCTCTGGACCCCAGACAACGAGTTAAAGCCTGCCTTTGGGGGGGGAGGTGAACAGGAAGCAAATCAATAGCACAATCATATGGTCTGTTTTTTTTTGGGGGGGACGGGCTATGGCCTTGATCTTATTAAATACTTCCCTTTAAGTCATGGTATTTTTGCGGTACCTTGGATAAATCCGGTATGTTTCCTCGACCTCATTCTCCACGCTGACCTCCATAGCAGCAGAAAAAAGGCAGGCAGCGGAACATGACTCAGACCAAACCCCAGAATCTCTTTCTTCTTCCAGTCAATGTGGGGGTTGTGTCTCTGCAACCCAGGAGGCCCCCAAAGGGACAAACAGGAAAAGTTCAGGTGAATTAATGATCATGAAAGTTTATTTTTTCTTGATGATTAACCCCCAAACTGTTAAGGTATTCTCCTCCGTTCTGAGGTGTGAATTGTTCATGGCGTGACCATCCAAATGCTAGCACGTTTCGTGTGTCAGCTGACGGAATGAGTTTTATGCTGTTTCTTATTTTCGAATGTTTCGCCATAAAATTCAGTGTCTGCTCCTGAATCAATAAACACGGCCCCCTGGAAAAGACATGGAAGGGTTTAAAAAAACAAGCAGGAAAACAAGAAGGAGGAGGGGCAGTTAGCTGGCTTGGGCTCAGTAGAGACCTCCCCTTCCTCTGCTGAGCGTGTCCTTTTAAAATGGACATCTGAGTGCTAAATGCCTTTTTTTTCCCCCAATAAAAAACAGAGCTTAAATTCCTCCGACGATCCTTCTCCTCGGGGGGAAACTTGGCTGCCAAACCCTGCATGGGTCAAATCATCGTTTCTCCTCAGTGAGGGGGTAAAGGTTTCCTTTTTTCACCCCAGGGTTTTCCCCAGACCCTAAAATGAGGACGCCCCCCACCTCATGCCCCTTTCCTCCTTCTCTTTTGGCCAGCCGAACATCTATGCGAGAAAGAAAGATCCTCGAGCGGTTTCGGGGAGGAGGGGTAGTCACGGGCGCAAAATCACCCTTTGGGATGTCTGCGTTTCAGCCCTTTTTGCAAAAAATGCATCCATTTGTGCTCCCTCTTTCCCAAAGGGCAAATTGCGGCCAGCAAAGGGAAAGTAAATTATATGGACAAGACGGGCTGATACCCGGGTTTGGGGGGCCCCAGTACCCTCTTGGGGGTTCACAAATTGGGAAAGAACAGGGAAAAAAAACCTCGAATGATTTCCCTTTGGAAAAATTTTCATGAAGTTACAAGAGCAACCTGTTATGCATTAAAGCAGCCCCCCTTTGT
This sequence comes from Crenichthys baileyi, assembly GCA_036173005.1. Taxonomy (NCBI): domain Eukaryota; kingdom Metazoa; phylum Chordata; class Actinopteri; order Cyprinodontiformes; family Goodeidae; genus Crenichthys; species Crenichthys baileyi. The sequence continues at coordinate 196,281 of JAHHUM010002934.1, read as the reverse complement.
TCGCCCTTCCCTCCCAGAAAGAGATATAACAAAAGCCCCCGGGGGGAAGCGCTCAGTGGGAAAGGAGGGACGGCTGAAACCCTCAAAATGAATCTCAACGAGTGGAAAAAGCTCGGACACTGGTTAGGTCCCCCCTGAACTCTGGGGCCCGGGAGATGGGGTTTGGGCCCCTTACCCTGCTGTTGTCTGTGTCACTTGGGCGGGTTTAAATTTTGGGGCGGTGGTGGCTTGGGGGAAAAGGATTCCCAGAAGAAATTTTGGGGAAAAATTATTTCCCCCTTTCCCGGAAACCCACCCAGGAAAGGGTTTCATCAAACGGGGGGAAATGCCCGGGGGGGGGGGGGGGGGGGGGGGGGGGGGGGCCAACCCTTGGGGGGGGGGCTGGGGGGGGGGGGGGGGGGGGTTTTTTTTTTTTTGGGGGGGGGGGGAAACCCCCAAACTTGGGGGGGTTTTTTTTTTTTTTTTCCCATTTTGGCCAGTTTTTTCTTTTTAGGGAATTAAAAAAAGGGGCGGCCCCAAAGGGATTAAACCCCGGACACAAAAACTGAAAGTTTTTAAAAAGGGTTTATTAAACCCCCACGGAAAACGACTAAAGGTTAAATTTCCACACAGCTTCCAGGAATCAATGAAGCAGAAAAAAAGGGTTTTAGGACTAGTTTCCCCAAAAATCTTGAAAGGGGTTAAAAAAAAAAGCCCACAACCCTTGTTCTGGTCTTGGGTTAAAAACTTGGAAAACCCAGGGGGGAAACCAAAGGGGGAAAGAAGCAAGGGACCCCACAGGCGGGTTTGAGAGAGCGGGTGACTTTTGGCTGAAAAAAACCAAAAAGGGCAAAGGCTGATTCAAAAATTTCCAGGGACAAAAAACAGGGTCAATGATCGGGAAAAAAGAGAAGTCAGGCAAAGGGGGGGCAGAGGCATAAATCAGATGCAGGAAAAGGGGTCAAAACCAAAAACCAAAACAGTCCGACAAGGGGCAGGCAGAGGGAAAAACCAAAAAGGCAAGGCAAGGTCAAAACAAAAGATCAGTCAGGATAGGAACGCTGGATATCTACTCCCCACGATGGCTTTCAAAAACTGGCACCGTCTGCTTGTCAGAGTCATAATATATCAGGGAAGGGCACAGGTGCTTGGAATGCCACAGATTGCACTCGCACTGCAGCAGTCACCAGGTGCATCTCATCTGCTGATTGCAGCCAGAGAGACAGAGTAGAGCAGACGTGCCAGAATCATAACAAGTAATTAAGAAAATGCTTTGCGGGTTAGGGTAGCAGCAGCAGCCATGACTGAAGCAGCTCATTCCTGACTTGCATCATGTGCAGGCCCCGGGGGCCAGACGCTCCGAGGATTTTTTTTTTTAAACCCCCTATTAAAAACGAGATACGGCGCAGAAGTTAGACACTATTGGACAACTGCAGTAATATATAAATGTTTAAAATCAGCACATGGCATCTGGATCTGGACCCTGGTCCGCTAATCCGTCACCTCTGGTATAGACAATGGATGGATGGATATTTGATCAAACTTTGGCAAAGACATGGCTTTTAGTCCACCAATTTTCAAAAGGGTTGAAAGGGCGGAGCTTGGGGAAGGCCATAATATGAATTTGAGGAGAGATGAAGAAGTTGGAGTACTCCTTTTTACATCCACTGTTTGCAATGCAGCAAAACCCCTTACAGAAACAGCCAGCATGATGCTACCACCACCATGCCTGCCATTTGGTACAGTATCCTAAGGTATAAAAGTCCCACCTAGACTCTTCCAAACACGGTGGTCAATCTTTCCCCTGTCCGACAATAAAACATTTCTTACAAAGGTGTTTTGCTTGTCCTTCTGGGTAACAGCAAATTTGAGTTGAGCTGAAAGGTGTCAGTTTTAAGATGGGTATTTATTTTCTTATTTCCAACTCAATTAAACATGTTTTGACTGGAGATACAAACACTGGTGTTCCATCAGTTTCAAGTCCATGACAAGCTTAAGCCTGACTGGTTTCAGAGTTATTTTTGAACATCCCAACTATTTTCCATTCATCTGGGGGTGTCAGCTCTACTGATGATGTTGGAATGTGCAGTTGTTTATAAATGTCTCCAAAAGGCATTCCTAACTTGGGTAAATATAGGATTCTCCTTCTCAGATCTCCCTTGATTCTTTTACTAACAAAGAGAAAATACCAGCTGAAATCAGTCTGGACTGTGAACAATTTAACAGGCCTTGGCGTTGTCAAGTTAGAGGTCATTATAGAACCAACAGCACCACCAATTGAAAGAATAACCTAAATATATTCTAGAAAATCTATGCAAAATTCATGCCCATTTTAAGTGTTTGTAATGCGTACTTTTAAAAAAGTTACTGTTTTACACAGTGTGAATTGTTCACACTTTCTTTGGTATAACCATAAATAAACCATAGAGCTATGCCCTAACATTTGTTGTAACTTTCAGTAAAGGTTCATCTAAATGGGATTATACATAAATATGACTCACATTGGATCACACAATCCAAAGCACATTGGTGAATAAAAACAAAAAACAGAGATGCCTTAATTGCTTGGAGAACCAAAGTCCCATAGCTTTTCTTCTCATCATTGAGCTCAGATAATCAAGACAAGATTGAGCTGGCATGAATTTGACTGTTTTGCCACTCAGTGTTAATTGTTCAGTGGGACACAAGGGGACTTTAAGGGGAAAGCGAAGATGTATGTGGGATGTTTTCAGTAATGTATTGATGCCTTAAGTTGATGGTCAGATAGTTTCTTCTTGCACAGCCTTGTCTTCTTTTAGCTATTAAAAGAAGAAAACATAGAATGATGCAGCAGTAAAGCTGGGTTAGTCAGATAAATAAATAAATAAAAATAACAATGCTTAGTCAGTGAAATTATGACTTTAGGTTGAAAATTGTATTAACTGTCCCAAATGTTGACATGCTGCTGACATTGGGGAGAGGGGGCTTTAGGCTCTTTGTCATTTAGCATATTTTTAGAACAGCAGAGTAAGGGTCTGTTTTGTGTATTGTGTTCATAATGAAAAACAGTGGAATGATTTCACGCAGCTCTTTGAATTTTAAAACAGTAGTGTGCATTGTTCTGTTTTTGTGGAAAACCTTAACTTCTCATTTGAGTTAAAATGTTTCCAGACAAACACAGGACAGGATTATGGGACAATATAAAAAAAACGACAGTGCAATATGTTGTGTTGTATTTTTTTTTATTCCTTATTAAAAATCTCTTTGTACACTACATTTTACAGTCTGTAATATCAGTCTCATTCAGGAAAAACTGTCACACTGGAAGGGCAGATGGTTGCTAACCTTGATCAGGAGACAAGCTTCACCTGTGAGCCAGCACAGAGCGAGCCCTTCTTTCAACACAGATGGGACTAGACAGATGGAGATCTAAACAGAGTAGCCGATGCCCTTGAGCACAGAAGAATTGTGGAAATAGACATGCTCAATATTAGATGTGAGATTGGTAATATCATTTTAAACTTTGAAATCAAGCGAGAAGGAGGCGCATGAAAAAGAAATGTCTAACATTCAGCTTTGGGGCCCAATACTGACTACTTCCCACTACAGTGTTCTTAACAGGCTTGTTTTCTGATGATGACAGTATGCCTATTGCGTCAAGATCTGTGGAACTTCCAATTTATTTATTTTTTTTCATTGTTGGCGCCTCATATTTGGTGTGGTCTTTAGTTCAGATATCCCTAGTGTTTATTTATGTTCAGTTTTTGTCATTGTTTAGTTCTTTTACTATGACCATTCCTACGTATGTTCCTAAGCACCAGCTAATCTAGTCAACTTTCCCTCAGTACCTCCAATCATGTTCTCTGCACAGCTTTCATGCATTCTGCTTATTAGACTCACCTAGTCCTCATCCTACTAATCCCCTCACCAGCACACATAAGTCTGTTAGTTTCCTTCATTCCTCGTCAGAGTTTATCTGTGATGTCTGCATGAATGTCCTCTTGTTGCCTCACCAACTCTATGCTGTTGAGCCGATTTATTCTCCTTGAAGTGTTCTCAAGTTCCACTAAATATTCATCAGACAACTGTTAATAGTATCACAACAAAGTGGAAATAATTGGGAATAACAGCAACTCAGTCAGGAAGTGACAGACCATTTAAAATTACAGAGCAGGGTGAGCAGACACTGAGAATCTTAAGGGCAAAACATAGTTGCATGTACTTGACTCTGCAGACATAGGCACAATTTTTACAAGCGCGTTAGGGGTGCCACACAATAAACTGCTCAGTGGGAAAAAGTCTCCGCATTGAACTGTTTTATATTTCACACACTGCTCCGAGCAGCCGGTTGCTAGTATGGCGACTCTCTGCCTCGCACTGAGAGGTGTATTCCTCTTCTTTGTCTCGTGTGGTTTAATGGCCTTTAACACCATCTTCTTTTCTTTTTGTTTTTGCAAAGCTACACGGCAAATTAGTTCTGTCTCCCTGTCCGATGACGCCAGTGTGGCAAATGGAATTTGTCACCAGAATTCTAAGAAATTGGTACGCTCGACTATGAAGCCGCGGACAGTGCACGCAGAGTCGAAGCAGCTCACAGTATGCCCAACCATGTTCTGTCTTTTAGAGAAGTAGAGTCGCGTTCTCTGGTGTCATGCCCTTTTTATTGCAATCCATGGTTGAGTCAGGGTTGAGAGTGGCACTGCATTATGACAAGTGTAAAGAGAGACGATCATGGTTTGAGGCTGCTTTTTAAGAGTTGGCTCATTACATAGCACACTATGTCTCGACTGTGGTAGGGGTTCGTCCTGTAACCGGTGGATTGCTGGTTTGGTTGCCTGCTGATGGTGGTCAGAGGTCTCGGTGGCACCGATTGTATGGCAGCTTCACTTCTGTCAGTCTGCCCCAAACAGCTGTGGCTACAATGTAGCTTACCACTGTCAGCGTGTGAATGGGTGGATGACTGTGGTGTAAAGCGCTTTGGGGTCCTCGGACTAGATAACGCACTCTACAAGTACTGGCCATTTACCATTTGATGCACAAAGTAAGGTCCATGAAGACATGGATGAGTGAGTTAACTGAGTTTGGGTCCTGACCTTAACATGATAGAACCCCTTTGGGAGAAAACAATCAAGAAACCAGGCCTTCTTGTCCAACATCACTGTCTGATCTTACAAATGGACTTCTTGTATAATGGTCAAATATTCCCGCACACACGGGTATATCATCCCAGCAGAGTTAAAGCTGTTGTAACTGCAAAAGGTGGGCTCACATCATGAAAGGGATGTCAGTCAAATTCATGTGTGTGAAGGCACATGAGCAACTATTTTGATAATATAGTGCATATTATAGTTAAGCACACCCCAAGTGCATTTTTTCTTCTTTGTGTTTCATTGTTGCCTTAAGTTGAATCAGAAATTGTTTATTGCCCTAATGCACAAATTTACGTAAAGAATCCAATATCAAGTTCATATTACATTGCATTTCATATCCTATTTTGCATAGAAAATAAATGTATTGCAACAGATACGGATGGATATGTTACAATGACTATGCATAAAGTCATTTTCAAGTTTTCAAGTTTAAAAAATATGTTCTTTTTTATGGCAAACTAGACCAAATGTATTAATTAAATTTAAACAGTGTTTGCATTCAGCTGATGCCTGGAATTTAGAAATTACTAGGATATAAATTGTTTGCACGAAGCCAAATTATTTTGGTTTGTCTTGTCTCCAGACTGACTTTATTAGCACTGCATCAAAACACTGACACCCTTATCTAGATCTACTGAAACTTCCAGCCGTCGCCTCTCAAGTCATAAACAAATGTTTCAGATGAGCCACCCTTTAGTGAAAACGTACAGGGGAAACTGTGAATTCTGACATTGATATTGATCTTAAAGGATCATGAGGTCAAAAACATACCTTACAGGATATCAACATATCTTTCTTCATTCAAGAGGCGATTACTTCCATCCCTTTCATTTTGTACTGAGGGAAATTTTCCTCTGCACCTTTTGCCAGGAATCATTTCTTTCCACTTCTGGTTTTGCAGATATAACAGAACCTCTGACCTACTAGAAGACAGCTAGATTAAATTCCCCTTGCCATGACTTGAGAAATGAAAAGAAACACAATGTTTAAAGTCAGTGCCTCCAGAGTTCTGTTTTTGTGTTTTAGCATTTTATTCCAAAGCTGCAATGGATGTCGAGAAAAGCATTTTTCTACCTAAACCAGTAAGGCCAACCAATATATTTTGAATAGGAGACTGAACTATGATCATAAAACCGATATTGGGACATTACTGCCTTGATTTCTAATGGAGATGCCCTTGTTATGAGGAACTCTGTGTAATGGAAGTACAAAGACATGAATGGTTTCTTCTGTATGTCACTAACTCACAGCCATCAGATGTACATGTAGAACAACTACTGTTTATGTTTTGTGAAAAAGTTCAAGTTTTTAGTAAATACTTTGTAATAACAAGCAATATTATAAAAAAAGAAACTAAATCCTTAAACATTTTGTTTTTGTTCTCCTCTGGCAAATTTAGTATTTAGTATTGTTTACTCAGTGCATACAATTACTAAACATAGTGCACCCACTGGTCAATGTCATTAGGGACACACATTGCATACAAGATTTATAAGCATCCCACCTATTAATGATAATGAATTAGATTTATTAGAAACGTCATTTTCTATTCCATTTTGTAGATTGATTGTGCTCATCTGTTATGTCTGTTGAGGACTTGTATAGTGAAGCAAAGATAAATAAATTAGTTATGGCATGTTAATAATGTCAATAATTAAAAGAATTAGAAACATCCTTAAAATAGATGTGGTATTTACCAGCTAGCGGTGGGAAAAACCATTGGATTGCATCATATGACTGCAGCGAATGATGAATTAGAGCAAGTAATTGCCACTCTACATAGCCCAATTGGCCTACACCCTCTAAAAAAGGTTCCCACAGGTGTAGTTATTGTAATTAGATTGCTCAAAGCAGTTGAAGGAGAGAGCCAGCGCATGTTCCAGCTTTGAGAGTGAGAGAATGTGAGAGAGCAGCAGGAGTTGGTAAAGCAGGACAGACAAAGAAAAACTGCCACAAATTATGAATGTTCTCCTACAACAGCAAACCAAGAACCACCGCATCAGTAAAACTGACCCAGACGTGTTAGGGTTCATTGGGTTTTCGTTCATCCTTCTGTCAGTGCAGTACCTGAAGAATGATTCCAGGAAGCTGCAGCTTCACTGTTGTCTGAGTATCTGAGGAGGCCGTCTTGTCTTACATTCCCAGAAAAAAAACATAACTAAATGTCAGAAGGGTAAATATATGTCCGTTTGATTGTATAAAGACTCATTTAGGATATAGTTAAACACATTTATTAATGATGACTTGGTTATTACATTAGCTTTCTATTCTGAACAGTTGAATATCAGCGAGGCTGTACTGCAGAGTGGTGTTTAGCTCTGTTAAAAGTGTCTCCATATTCTTCTTTTTGTCCATGACTGCATACCTCTTGGACCTCAGAAAAGAACATACATGCCAGCCACTACAGCCTCATTTAGTAAATAAAATGCATTAAAGATTTGAAGGTTGGTGTTGGTGAATGTTTTTCTATGATTCCTCTAATCTGTGATCTCTGATCTTGTAGGAGAATATTAGAGGGTGGACAGGCAGGTACAGCGCCTGACCTGAGTTGTAGAAGACTGGTATGTATTCAGGTACTTTTGTGGTTTGGTGTGGCTGTGTCGGCTTTGAGGATTTCTCATGGGTATGCTCATAGTAAGCCACAGATATATAACTCTGTAACTCCTGGGACATCCGTGGTAATTATCGTGGAAGCAAGAAGCAAATATCACAAGAGGAGATCTCTATTACCACTAGACTTGTTGACAATCAGCATTAAATGACTGTGCCACAAATGTTTTTAAAGCTGAAATCTTGATGAAATTATTGGGGTCAGGTAAGTCAACAGCTCTGCCCTCACAGAGAATCAAGTAAAGGGAGGCGAGGAGAAGGACAGAGCAGAAAAAATATACCCCAGGATATTGGAAGCAAGGATGGATGGATGGATGAAAACCCTTTGTCAATAAAAACATTTTTTCTTGTCAGCAATAACGTATCTTAGTCCAACATACCTGTAAAAATAGACTTTTTAACTATAATGCATGATCATATGTAGATATTTTATATTTCTGTTAAATATTGAGTATATATATATATATAATATATATATATATATATAAATATATATATAATATATATATATATATATATATAATATATATATATATATATGTGTTCGTGTAAACCTGCTCTAAGTACATTTAGTTAGCAGACCTGTTGGATCTTTTTCTGGTGACGGGATTATGACACACTTTGGGGGGGTTTCGAGAGGATCTGGTGTGCAGCTTTACATTTTCAGTGGTAAAATATGCTGGCATTGAGCCAGCATGCCTTGACTGATTGTGCTCATCAAAAATGTGCTCATCAGCCCCTCCTAAGTTTAATCAGCACAAAATATCATTGATTTTATCTATACAACACAGTGAAAATGACACACTGCAATTTCAGTGGGGGGAGGGGGAGTTTGCAAAGTATCAGCCTATTTAATCAAGAATAGCTAAATTGCGCCTGCAGCTTTACAGTATGCCAATTTTTTGTAGTTCGAAAGCAATGCTCTACTGCACGCTACTGTAAGAGTTTTGAAACAAATAGTAAGCACAAGATTTCAACTAAACAGTTGCTGAGCAGGGCATGCAGGTGAAGGTAACCACATTGCTGAGGTGACCACATGCTGTTTCCTTGAGGCCTATCAATTTCTGATTGAGCTGAAGGAGCAGGTTTGACTACAATTATTATAAAGGATTCTGTATGTGATATCAAACATAATGCTAATATTGCGCTTGCGCATTCCTGAGAAGTCTCAAGTCTCATTTTCAATGTTTGGATAAGCAGAAGACTATAGAAAAATTAGTTTCCATACCATATATTGCTTATTTTTGTATCTAAAAGATAAAAGAATCTGATTTTAAAACACTATAGTGAAATTACATTGATATTTGTGTCCTTTATTTTTGAATTACCACAACTTAACATGAATTTTTGATCAGTTTGGTTTCATAGATGTCTTTAATATTAATATTTTATTAAACAATAATTTGGTCTGTTAAGTGTTGTCTGGTGAATACCAGCCCAATAAGGCGGTGGTATTAGGACAATAGTGGAAGGGATGAGCCAAGCTCTGACATTACTGAACAAAACTCTGCAGACACATGGAATAAATTCACACAATTGCTTAAAATGCAAGAATTTAACAAAAATAAGTCAACTCAACGTCAAACATATTTCAATCAACAAACTCTTTACTATGCTAAAACAACCCAACTAAACTACCAAGCAGAATGAAAGAATAAGGAAGACCAATATGTACAATACAAACAAGTGAATCAAAGATGGTTAAAAACTATGGCTAATAAAGTGACGCAACATTACCATTCAATGTTATTTGTTTTTGAGAATCAAGGATTATCTTGAAGAATCTGGAAATGAAGTTAAGTTAGTCTTGGCACTATTATGAGTCAGAAAAAGGTGGACCCAAGATTCAGCCAGACACAGAACGGAAAGATTAAAAGGTTTATTTAGCCACAGGAAAACGTCACTCAGGTTAAACTCCACACAGTTTCCGGGGATCACTGAAGCAGAGAGAAGGATTAGTGACTTAAAGTTTCTCCAGATCTTGCAAGGATCAGAAAAGCCACTAACCTGCTTTTGTCTTGGATTGAACTTGAAACCCAGAGGGGAAACCTCAGTGGGTAGCAGGCAGGGATCTCCACAGTACAGGTAAGAGAGGCAGGAGACATTAGGCTGAATAATCCAAGGGCTAGGCTGGCTCAATAATCCAGGGACAGAAACTGGGTCAATGATCGGAACAAGAGACGTCAGGCAAGGGGCAGGCAGAGGCATGAACCAGATGCAGGAAACAGGGTCGAAAACCAAAATCCAAACAGTCCGACAAGGGGCAGGCAGAGAGGCAAAATCCACGAAGCAAGGCAAGGTCAAAAACCAATGCTCAGACAGGAAGGACCGCTAGATATCTACTCACATGATGGCTTTCAAAAATCTGGCACCGTCTGCTTGTCAGAGTCAGTATATATCAGGGAAGACACAGGTGCTTGGAATGCCACAGATTGCACTGCACTGCAGCAGTCACCAGGTGCATCTCATCTGCTGATTGCAGCCAGGGAGACAGGTTAGAGCAGACGTGCCAGAATCATAACAGGAACTAACTGGTATAACTTCAAACAACCATTTACAATGCAAGATCAGATAAAACATTATTTTAATAAAATAATATTTTAAAGAATGATTTGCTGAATAAAACCAACATTCTCGATGACTAATTCTCAATGGTGTCAATTAGCTGCGTTTATTTAGTACCATAATATTTAAGGAAATATTAAAATAATATTTAAGAAGATATTATTTTGAATAAGAACCAAAATCTTCTGGAAAAATGAGTCTTAACTTGATGCATATTGCTCTTTAACGTGTATCTTTAAAATTCCATCAATAAACGGATGAAAAAGCATAAGCGTTGACTGTGCCTTCTGGCCAATCTGTATTTAAAAACCACCCTTTAAAAAAAGTTGTCTTAACTTTAAATACACAACACAGAAGACAACATTAGCTGAGAAGCTAGTCTGGTAGCACTTAGCATAGTTTTCTCAAGATAAATAAAACCAAGCGTCATGAAACGAACATTATTTAGATTATTTCATTCTAAACTAATCTTCTCTGCCCAAATACTATCTCTTAGGTGAACCGTTCTGAAGACAGGCTTTCCTGGGCGATGAGTTAAGGGAAGCGAAGCTGTCCTGGTAATCCACGTGCGGGCATTAAAGGGACTAGCGTCACAGCTAATCTTAGTAGCTTTAAGGGGTTGGCTTTTTAGCTGGCCAAACTGTGCAACAACAGGTAGCTCTTACTACCTTGACGTGCACACAGGAAGGCGTGCTATGCCGCAGTCCCGATGCCTTCTTTTCCAGGCTGTGAGGGGAAATCCACTTCAATTAGGATTAGGGCTGCTTCGGGAGGCCTCAGAAGAAAAGTAAAGCCATGTGTTATTACTTTTTATAAATGAATGAATGCCCAATACTTGAACAGCAAATCATTACTTAACTTTGTTGCATACGATCGGCGTGATCGTAGTCACTTTTGGATCCAAGGATTCTTTGAAGGAGAGGCCTTACTTGCCTGCGAATTCCAAGGCTTTCAGCTGACGCATACTCTGGTCACTCCATTAGCCGCTGTCCGCAGCCAGAATGCGGCCGAGTGGAGGGGGAAAGGTGTCTTTGGGTCAACGATTTCAGCTCTGAATCCTGCTCTTCCTGGGATGAGCTGGAACCAGGTTAATGCGATTTATTTTGAAAATTCCAGAAAAGTTCATACTGGCCTTTAATATTGTAACCCATGTTCACTTCATGTTCATCCATGTTCATCCATGGCTGGGGTCTCAACAACAATGACAATAAAGACTATTCTACAGTGGAGCCAAAAGTATTTAGTCAGCCACTGATTGTGCAAGTTCTCCTACGTAGAAAGGTAAGAGAGGTCTGTAATTTTCATCACAGGTATACAACTATGAGAGACAAAATCACATTGTAGGATTGTTAAAGAATGTATTTGTAAATTATGGTGGAAAATAAGTATTTGGTCAATAACAAAAGTTCAACTTAGTACTTTGTAGCATAACCTTTGTTGGCAATGACAAAGGTCAAACGTTTCCTGTAAGTCTTCACCAGGTTTTACACACACTGTAACTGGTATTTTGGCCCATTCCTCCATGCATTTCTTCTCTAGAGCAGTGATATTTTGGTGCTGCCGTTGGGCAACACAGACTTTCAACTCCCTTCACTGTCATGCCCAGCCTGTGTCTATGTCTTGTGCTTGTGTTTTTGTTTATTTTACTTAGTCTGGTCCTTTGTTTACTTTGTGTTCTGTGTTTGTGTCACTCTCTCTGTCTCCCTGCAGTCTGTTCCACACCTGTTTCTAGTTTCTCTTGATTACCTGGTCTTGTTATTCATTGGGTTTCCCTGCATTTCCTGTTTGTATTTAAGTTCTTTTTTTGCTTTAGTTCCCCGCTGGTTCCTACCGTTATGTACCGTTAGTACCGTGATGTCCTGTTGTATACTCCCTTGTCTGGTTGTTACTCTGTGTCCTGGTTGGGTTTCCTGCCTGGTCTTGTGAGTAAGGATAATTAAAACCATCTTACCTTCATTCACCTGCACTTTGGTCCTGCTGCAAACCCAAATCATGACATCCACAAATTTTCTATGTGGTTGAGGTCTGGAGACTGGCCAGGCCTCTCCAGGACCTCGAAATGCTTTTTTACGGAGCCACTCCTTCGTTGCCTGAGCGGTGTGTTTGGGATCATTGTCATGCTGGAATACCCAGTCACGTTCCATCTTCAACAATCTCACTGATGGAAGGAAGTTTTGGCTTAAAATCTTACGATACATGGCCTCGCTCATTCTTCCCTTAACACGGATCAGTCGTCCTGTCCCCTTTGCAGAAAAACAGCCCCAGAGCATGATGTTTTCACCCCGATGCTTCACAGTAGGTATGGTGTTGTTGGGATGCAACTCAGCATTCTTCTTCCTCCAAACACAACGAGTTGAGTTTGTTCCAAAAAGTTCTATTTTGGTTTCATCTGACCGCATTATATTCTCCTAATCCTCCTCTGGATCATCCATATGATCTCTTGCAAACGTCAGAGGGGCCTGGATAAGTACTGGCTTAAGCAGGGGGACCCGCCTGGCACTGCAGGATTTGAGTCCCTCTCGGTGTAGTGTATTACTGATGGTAGCCTTTGTTACTTTGGTTCCAGCTCTCTCCAGGTCATTCATCAGGTCCCTCGGTGTGATTCTGGGATTTTTGCTCACCATTCTCATGAACATTTTGACCCTACAGGATGAGATCTTGCGTGGGGCCCCAGATCGAGGGAGATTATCAATGGTCTTTTATGTCTTTCATTTTCATACAATTGCTCCCACAGCTGATTTATTCACACCAACCTGCTTGCCTATTGTAGATTCACTCTTCCCAGCCTGGTGCAGGTCTACAATTTTCTTCCTGGTGTCCTTAGATAGCTCTGTAGTCTGAAACGTTTGACCTCTGTCATTGCCAACAAAGGTTATGCTACAAAGTACTAAGCTGAACTTTTGACCAAATACTTATTTTCCACCATAACTTACAAATAAATTCTTTAACAATCCTACAATGTGATCTCTTGGATTTTTGTCTCATTTTATCTCTCATTGTTGAAGTGTACCTATGATGAAAATTACAGACCTCTCTCATTTTTCTAAGTAGGAGAACTTGCACAATTAGTGGCTGACTAAATAGTTTTTGGCCCCACTCTATTCTATTCTATTCTATTCTATTCTATTCTATTCTATTCTATTCTATTCTATTCTATTCTATCCAACCCAAGTTTTCCCCTAACATTTGCTATGCTTTTTTTTTCTCAGTTTGCGTTCCTAATTCTATGTTTTAGTTTATTACCACGTTTGAAAAAATGCAAACTGAAAAATAAAAAATACATCAGCTGGAAAAAACTAATTGATTATATAGATTTTATACAGTTCTACTTTTTGAGTTACTGTGCAAGATAAGAACAGTCACTAAATCATTCTTAAAAAGGTAAACTTTAGTGCTAGATCAGAGCTTGAGACTGGATCTGTGAGTGCGTTAAAAAGTGGGTCTAGGTTAGATGTCAAACAAAGCACTAAAAAACTCCTAATTTTTGCATATTTACTATGGGAACAAATGTAAAAAAAACAAAAAAACAGCTATAAACTATTTTAAAGAATCTGTATGTAGAATCTGTAACTCAGTCAAAATGTAGCAAATCCAGGTCTTATAGATTTTAAAGTAGAGCAGTTTTAGCTTGAAAATAAAAATATTAAATAAAACTAAGCCCTTTACCTCCCTGCCAGACAGGAAGCCAAGTTCAGCATCGTGTTGTTTCTTAATTTATGGACCATACAGATAATAAAAAAATAAATAAATTGTTAGTGTTTGTGTATTCAGATGTCCAAAAAATGTCCAGAAAATCTTTGAAATTCGAGTGCGAAAAAATATGTAATTTTGAAATGAAAAATGAAAAGTAATGCTAGAATGAAATAAATAATGATAAAAGTCAAATTAAATTTCTAACTGCTACATGCTTCTATTTTGAGAAGTGAACAAGATCAATGGTCCCTAAATTAACATGATGCAAATGGTTTCCCCTTGTAGAAAGAATTAACTCTTAGAGCCTAATGTGTGTCTCTCCAGCGCTAATTTATATCAATACCTCAGATGCCAGATGGCACAGACTCACTGTGGGAATAGGATAATTGACAGGCAGAAGAAAGAGAGAGGGACAAAGAGAGAGGGAAAGAAGCAATGGCAAAACACAAAGAACTTCTCCTGCATCAACGATTAAAGACAACCTGAGCTCCACAAAACAAAACATCTAGCTTAACAAGCTATTAATTAGGAACCCCAAGCACACACTGCCACCCACTCAACTGATGCAAGGGTGGCATTTGCTTTATGTGCACCATTATTTTATGCAGAGTATGAAATAATGCCGATGCAGAGGTCAGGAGCTTCAAAAAAATGCTGACCTAAAGAACTGAGTCTAAGTGAGTTGGGTTGCAATATAACTGCTGGGTCTTAACCAGCTGATTAGGACAGAAGCCTCAATGACACAATGTTAAAACTCCATTTTTGGGGCTAATGCTGAAGATCTGGGTCAATTTTAATTTGATTAATTTCATCGTTGATTTTGACATTAATTGAGTAAAATATAGTGTACATTTTACATTAATTTTGAGTGGGACCAAATGTTACCTGAAACAAAGTTAAAGTCAACTCAGTGTTAATTTGAAACTTTGTTTTTTTTACTGTATAGAGTTCACTCTTACTTCAACAGTCAGCAAAACACCAAATGAAATTTTTGAGTGTTCAACTGTTTGAAAAATATCCTTTAAGATGGTGAGAAATTATATTTTTATAAGGTGCACCTGATGTTACACACTTATCTGCAGCTTTAGCTATTTTAAGTAGGAATAAATGTGGAGATGTCCTCATTTATTCTTCCCCAGAAATTGCATTTTCATTACATTTTACAAAAAATTAAAGTAACCACTCTCCATATGTACAAATAAGTAAGAAAAAAAAAGCAGGCTTTGATATGATTTCCAAAGTTCTCACATGACTGTATATATGTGTTGCTGCTTTTAACCTCTATAAAGCTTCTGTGCTTTCTGTGTCTCCTACCTGTCCTCTCAACCTCACAAGTCTGGTTCTGCAGAGGGTTTCTTACTACTATAAAAAGTTGTTCCTCTCTATTGTCCCCATATGTTGCACATGGTGAAGGGACTGCTGCAATGGCAACGCCTGCCTCAACAATCAACAGAAGGGTGTTGGCATGAAAAGGGGTGGGGGGGTGGGGGGGGGGGGTGGGGGGCGGCTGGCTTAAGTAACCCACCCCTGTTACACTCAACAGTTGGTCCTAAAACAGTAACCCCCCTGAGATGAAAGTGTAAGACTGGGATTGTGGAACAAGTGTTATGATGAAAAGCAGTGCAAAGCAAAAACAGTAGCAAAAACACAAGTCTGGGATTTACGTGGATCAGCCACAAGATGATCTTCCAGTGTCCATTTAATCTGAAAATTTAATTGTCCACCGGATTCTAATGTAAATGCCAACATGCTGAGGATGCTACACAATACCTTTTCTTGTATTTGAAGCATAAAATATATTTGGACAGCCAGTGTGAGGAAAGCCAAACACAATTACACAAAACCATTTATTATTGGTTTTATGTAACTTATATGTTATATGCCATGCCAGTTTTGTTCTGAAATCCCAGCTGCATCTGTTGGAACCACAATTACACAGTGATCTGTTTGGGTCTCATATGATGTGAATACCCAAAATGATCTGCAGAAAGAAATGCACATTAGGAGTGCTGAGGTGTGCCATATGAATAGACCAGCACCAATTAAATGTTTAATGCATTGTGGGTACTGTGCCGAAGTGCATCAAGACAGAACAGGGGCCTCATGTACGAAGCAAACATATGCAAAAAAACCTTGCGGCGCGATGTTCATGCACAACTCGGCATGTACAAAAATGAATGTTGCATGAAAGTGTGCGGCAGCCTCGCAAACTTTTTCAATCAACCATAACAAACTGCAGAGAACTAAAACTTACTTAAATACACTAAAATATGACGCCATTCAGTTTTATTTAATTAATGGAGCATCAAACCCAATGTTTTTTCATGAGTTTAAAACCTTTATGGTTTAAACCCAAGTGATGAAACTGAATCACATTTAGCCTTATAAAATAACACACTTAAAAGAAATTATGGAAACAACCTCAATCGGATGGAAACTGTAAAGTATTTTAATAAACAATAAACAATAAACGAGAGGGTAAAGGTTCCCTTTTACTCCAGCTTTAATTCTACTTTTCATACAGAAGATTGTCAAATCCCAAAGCTGTGCCATATTGTCACTAAGTCTTGTTTTTTTTTTTTTTTTAGCCATCGACTACAGACAAAAATAGATTAATAAATGTTGTGTGCAGCACACTAATTTTACATTTTCTTTCTAAAATATTCTACATTTTTCTCTGGGCAAAAGCAAACTGCCAATGACTAACAGAACATGTCTCCTTCCAAAGGGATGGGGTAATCCCCGGACATCTGTTAGTAAAGCATCCTGAGAGATGGGCCTGTGGAGAACAAAGTATGGCTGTTTATTTTGGTCATTGCCTTACTTGTGATGA
Source organism: Crenichthys baileyi (assembly GCA_036173005.1). Classification (NCBI taxonomy): domain Eukaryota; kingdom Metazoa; phylum Chordata; class Actinopteri; order Cyprinodontiformes; family Goodeidae; genus Crenichthys; species Crenichthys baileyi. The sequence continues at coordinate 179,472 of JAHHUM010002934.1, read as the reverse complement.
TGATGAACATTGTACTGTGCAAAACAAGAGGAGCTTGGTTGGCTGATGGCAGCAAATGCAGTTACAAAGAACATGCAGACCTAGTGGCTATTGATAGTATCATAGTATTTGTCTGGAATAGATTCTTGATGAATACAATTGACTGCTTTCAAAAACAACCATCTGGGAATTTATTTTTTGACAGTTTGCTCCTTTACACACATGCAAGCACACAAAGCGGACAGAAAACATTTAATAGTGTCAGGAGTATCCACAATATTACAGTATCTGGGCTAAAGAAAAAAATAACCAAACTTTTGCTCAGGAGTGCAAAGTCCACCTTTTAGATGAAAGTAAAGTTTGCATTTCATCTGGAAATCCTGACAATAATTTGTGCAGAATGAGGCCCAACTAAGTATGGAGTGCATAAAATGGAACATACATAAATAAAGACTTTAAATATTTGCATCTAAGTGTAATGCATATATAAGTTTCACTTTCTGAAATTAGCGACAAGACATAGAATGTTTTCTTGAGATTCTATTTTAAAGCTGTACTTGTACTGTGATGCAGAAAAATAAATCCTTTTTATCTGCAGCTTTGCAGAAGACACCTGAAGGTTTTGCGTCAGAACTGGCTGGTATTTAGAACTGTTCGTTGTTTCATCCTATTTCACAAAAAGTGTAGTTCCATTTGCTGAAAAGTAATCCCTCAGCATGATGCTGCCACCACTATATTTTACTGTCTGTATTTGTTCCTTCAGTGTGATATGGTGTGTTGTTTGTAGCATACGTTTCTTTTTCAACAGTGGATCAAACCATTACACATTATTCCACAAGGTTTTGTTTTCTTCTAAAGAAACAGCTTGTGTCCTGCAGGCCTTCTCCTTATTCAAGACATACATAGAATACAGGAGACTATTGTAGAACACAATTCACTTGGTATTATCTCCTGCAGCACCTTTACTGTAGCATTCAGCTTCTTGCAGGCATTGGAAAACTATCAATCTTCCTGCCAGTTTCATTTTCTGTCCTTTCATAAATTTTAGAGAAAATTCCAAAAATGTTTTCTAATGTCCCTGTTGTCCCATATTTTTTCTAATCATCTGCGGCTGTTTACACCTTTGCATGAATAAAACACTGTGGACTTTTCATTTGGTTTTAACAAACCTTGCCCAATTATCCAACCTGATGTCGTTGTATGATCCTTTGTAACTGCTTTACAAACTCTGATTTAACCAAATATTGCAGATGAGTAACTGTAAGGAAAATTGTATTAGGATATTAGTTGAACTTTATTTTAGTTAATCAGAATCTCTGTAAATAATGACAGGTGTGAGCAGAGTGAATAAATGGAACTGAATCAAATGCTGGTTAAGCAAAGTATTAGTTTGTGGGTGTGCACACTTATGCAACCAAGTCAGTCAGTCAGTCATTTTCTACCGCTTATTCCATAGTGGGTCGCGGGGAAGCTGGTGCCTATCTCCAGCAGTCTACGGGCGAGAAGCAGGGTATACCCTGGACAGGTGTAACCAAGTTATTACTACTATTTATTTTTAAAATTTTTCCCTCTGACAGATTGGTTTGTTTTCAATTGAATTGTTCATGATATATTCCACATTAATGCTGAAAACAGTTTCGAAAATATTTACAACGCTTTTGTTGTTAACATCACAAAAGGAGGACATTGTAACAGGAATGCGTAGACTTGTTATATCCATTGGAAGATAAACATAGTCACACAGGACTTGATGAAAAAAGGCACAAAGCTGGAGAGCCGTGCTTTTTGGGAAAGTTAATACATTGTTACACTCCACTCTGTTTATATGACAGGTATTGTGACATAAACCAAAACTGAAATTCCAGACCAAAGAGCCGAATTTGTTTTACTTACCCTTCAGCCGTTGTTCTGGCTATTGTAAACGTTTAGCTCTGATTAATAAGCAGCAACTAAAAGGGGATATTTAAGTCTGAGTGAGTATAAAGAGATATATTTCAGCCCTTCCTTCATTACAGGAAATGATGAACAAGAAGACTATGAGATGAAGTGCGTATGAAATTATGATATTATTGACAGAACGCAGCTGAATAATGATCAAGCTTCTCATAACTCCCTGTTATTCACTTTATTTTAGTGTTGTGTGTCTCAGAATAGACCAACAAGACACTGCAAAGAGCCTTTTGCAAGCAAACCATTCTTTATTAGTATGCCCACCTCTCCTTAGCTATCCCACAGCCATCCTCTGAGGGATTATTTAAGACACAATATCTTCAGGATCTTGTCAGAGCTTGGGCTTGGGAGACACTGAATCTAAGCTTGTCAACAGAAGTGCCAGCCATCATCGGCTGGCAGGAAATACAATATGATAGGTGCATGTCCACATCTGGGGTGTGTTTCCCAATGTGGCTGTCGTTCAGGGAGACACTGGGACCATGATCTTTAGTGAAACTGAACAGTGTTACTGGAAAGATGTTTAAACAGGATGAATGGAGAAAGTTGCAAAACAAATAAAGGGTAAAAAGAAGAAACTTGTTCAATAATCTGCAAAAATTACCATCTGTGTTTCACTAAGTGAAAAAGAAAATCTCGGAACTGACAATCCCCATTTCTTTCACTGTGTGGCCATGAATTATTGATAGACACATTGAATTTCTCAGCACAGGCTTATTCTGACATTTCCAAGGTCTGACTTTTACTCAGCAGTGCATTGAACAGTGAAACTTGTCTTGGTTCGAAGTTTTCATTCTAAAAATGCCACAATTCTTCCTCCAAGCAATCACGTGACCAATGAGCATATCGAAGGGAATGTTGTGGTGTCGATGTCTTGCTCAAGAACACTTGTACACAAAGGGCGGGGGAGTGGGGGGGGGATCGGGCAGATGACCACGAAGCAGCAGCTACCACTCCCAGATTTCACTGCACTGCTGGAAATCTCACCAATAGAGATGTAAAAGCAGGTGTTTCAGTATGGTCTGCAGAGAAGCGGTATGCTTTCTTTGCAAGCAAACATTCAGTTGTCACTCATTTCTCAAGTTTGTGCACTTCAGAGTACTCAAGATTTCTTACCAACTAGTGAATGCCGGTGTACAGAAAAAGAAGAAGTGGAGTGAAGGGTGGCGGTGAAAAGAAGGAAAAGACAGTATAGTATTGTGGACTTGACTGCAGATGCGACCAAATCCCTCCAAACACAGTGAATAATGTGTCTGATGTTTGGCTATACCTCTAAGAGCAGCAGAGGTCTGTAGAGAGTTAAATGTCAATGATGAGAGGATGTGACAGAGCTATGATGAAAAAAAAAGAACAACACATAGCATCCGGCAGATATCTGATTTAATCAGTACTGATATGGAAGAAAATTCAGTCAAGAAAATAAGAATGCAGATGGCAAGAACACCATAACTAAGTCATTTATGGTCATAATTCGTCAGACCCTGTCCTTAGTTGTGAACTTGGGCCATAACAATGTGGAATACTCTCTGACTAAGCATCTACGGCTAATGTAAAGGGCAAATGCCACGTTATGATGTTAAATTACTCCTCAGTCAGATGATAAGGCAAGGAAATAATGATTTACAAAGGGCTTTTAGTTTTTCTAGTGCAGTGCCATCCTTGAGCGTCATTACATCACCTCAGGTAAAACACATCATCTCAGCTTTTGGAGCCACTATTGCAGCTCTCAAAAACCTGGTTTTATCTTTCCTTAGAAATCATCAAAATAAGCCAGTACAAGAATTCTCATGATCACATGGGACATTTTATGTAACATATTGAAATTTTATGTGTACCATAAAGTAAGACAATGACCCCTAACAAACATTCAACTCTTAATGTTGTTGCTGTAATCTGGCGAATATATTTGTGAGGAGAAAAGCAGGACTATAGATAACGGTGAAGACCAAAGTATTTACAGGATTGATACAGCGCCTTGCAAAAGTATTTATACCTCTTGAACTTTTATTTTTTCACAATTTGTCACATTACAAATAAAGGTAATGTGACTAAGGTCCATTGTTTAAAAACAAATTCTGATTCGGAAAAGTAAAGGGTGTGTTTTGTATTTAGCCCCCTATACTGATACTAAATAAAAGGCAATGAAACAATGAATTATATTGGGGTTTTTAGGCCCCCAAAATACAATCCAATGCAACCCACTGCCTTCAGCAGTCATCTACCATCACTGACAGATTTCACCTTTGTTTAAATTTAATCTCATTATAAACAGAGCTGTTCTGTGAAGTCTCAGAGGGTTGTTTGAGAGCATCATTGAACAAACAGCATCATGTAGCGCAAGAAACCCAGCAGACAGGTCACAGATAATATTGCGAAGAAGTTTAAAGCTGCTGATGAAGGGAAACCCCTGGCTTTCAATTGACTTTGGTATACTGTTCAGTCCATCATCCAAAACCAGAAAGCATTTGGCACACCTGCAAACCTACCAGGACATGGTCTTCTGCTTAAACTGACATTTCTGTCAACATGACATCATGAGATGTTAAATAGAAAAGCTGCCAAGTGGCTCATGGGCACCCTGGATGGGCTGCAGAGATCCATCGTTCAGGTGGGAGAATCTGCCATACACCCCACAAATACAGTAAGAAGAGAGCCACTGTTAAAGAAAAGCCATAAGAAGTCTTATCTGCCGTCTGACACAATCCATGGAGGGGACAAAGCATAAATGCAGAAGAAGGTTCTTTAGTTGGAAAAACAAAAATCTGAAATAATGCATTACTCTAAACACACCATCCACATGATGGCGTGGCAGAATTATGTGGTGGGAAAGATTTTTTTTTTTCATGCAGGAACAGGGAAACTCAGATCTGATGGATGGGTGGATACAGCTAAAACAGGGGAATCCTGAAAAAAACACCAGTTAGATTCTGCAAAAAACTTGAGACAAGGGCTGACATTCAACTTAAAAACGCACACCTGGAGCCAGAACAGAATGGTTTAGATCAAAGTATAGCCATGTATAATAATGTTCAAGTCATAGTCCAGCCACGTAAATCCAATTGGGAGTCAGTGATAGAACTTGGAAACTGATAGTCAGATTGGATGAACAAGGCCAGTGAACAAGTCTCAGCTAATTTGCAAATAATAGTGTAAGTTTAAGTCTCTAGATGTGCAAAGTTGGTGAAGACATTCCCCAAAAGGCTCACAGCTGTGATTGCAGTGAAATATGGTTCCACAATGTATAAACTACATACATTTATTTCACACCTGTCATTTCTTATATACAAAAAAAAAAAATAATTCTGCTTTCACTTCACAAATACGCACTACTTTGGGTTTGCACATACAATCCCTCAAAAATGTATGAATGGCTTTGGCTGTAGCATGACAAAGTCTAAAAAAGTTCAAGGGGTGTGAATACTTTCGTAGGTCCTTGTATAGGTCATTAAAACACTAAAATCAACTTTAGCATTTAAGCTGTGATCAGAATTTATTATCCAGCAAATGAAGCAATGTATCTGTGGAGGTGCAGCATCCTCTCTCTGCAGCATCACCACTTTCCCCCACTTGCATCAATCATGCTTATGTCCCATAATGCAATCACAGGCCTAATGGCAAACACAGCACAGCAGCACAATGCTGATGCAGAGCATTTTTCTTGCTGGCATTAGTGGACACGTAAATAAGTGAGTTAGGGTAATCAGTTATTAGAGATGCTCACGGCGTTGTGATGGTGCATGTGTGTGCATCTCTCCACAATGTCAGCCTAATATTGATCACCCTCATAGATACGAGACCATGTTAGGCAACCTGCTTGCTGGTTTGACAGGTGTCCTTGGAACGGTGGCTTTACTTCAACTCTTTTGTTTTTCATTTTTCTTCTCCATCAGTGAGACCTCTGTGTGGAAGGTACTCCAGTCAATATCAAACGCACAGACGAAGGTGAAAGACAAGAGCTAACTTTGCTCTTGCTCTTTCCGGTTGTTTAAGTCCTCTGGTTGCTGCTTTTTAGTTCATTCATTGTAGATTAGGTTCTTAGTTCATGTTTTAGTACATTTGGTAGTATTTCTGTTTGAATTCTTGCCAGTGTCTCTCTCAGTCTGCTCCTGTTCATTTTCTCTCCTCCCTCAGCTCCCTCTCCCGTTAGCTGTTGCTTATTGTCACCTGATTACTCTCACCTGCTTGTCATGCCCTATGTATATTACAGTACTGTGCAAAAGTTTTAGGCAGGTGTGAAAAAATGTTATAAACTAAGAATGCTTTCAATAATGGAAGTGTTAATCATTTATTTTTATTAATCAACAAAATGCAGTGAATGAACAAAAGAGAAATCTAAATCAAATCAGTATTCGGTGTGACTACCCTTTGCCTTCAAAACAGCATCAGTTCTTCTAGGTACACTTGCACACAGATTTTGAAGGTACTTGGCTGGTAGGGTGTTTCAAACATCTTGGAGGACTTACCAAAGATCTTTTGGATGTAGGCTTTCTCACATCCTTTTGTCTCTTCATGTCATCCCAGACACACTCGATGATGTTGAGATCAGGGCTCTGTGGGGGCCATACCATCACTTCCAGTAAGTCTTGTTCTTCACGCTGAAGATAGTTCTTAATGACTTTGGCTGTATGTTTGGGTTTGCTCACCTAGCATTTTGTAAATTCATTAAAAATAAACAATCATCATTTATACTTCTGAAAGCATTCTTTGATTACAGCATTTTTTCACACTTTTTCACTGTTGCACAGTATATATATATATATATATACAGGGGTTGGGCAATGAAACTGAAACACCTGGTTTTAGACCAGAATAATTTATTAGTATGGTGTAGGTCCTCCTTTTGCGGCCAATACAGCGTCAATTCGTCTTGGGAATGACATATACAAGTCCTGCACAGTGGTCAGAGGGATTTTAACCCATTCTTCTTGCAGGATATTGGCCAGGTCAGTACGTGATACTGGTGGAGGAAAGCGTTTCCTGACTCGCTCCTCCAAAACACCCCAAAGTGGCTCAATAATATTTAGATCTGGTGACTGTGCAGGCCATGGGAGATGTTCAACTTCACTTTCATGTTCATCAAACCAATCTTTCACCAGTCTTGCCTTCAGGATAATATATTTGAACCATTGGATGCACATGGTCCCCAAGAATTGTTCAGTAGACCTTGGCAGTGACGCGCCCATCTAGCACAAGTATTGGGCCAAGGGAATGCCATGATATGGCAGCCCAAACCATCACTGATCCACCCCCATGCTTCACTCTGGGCATGCAACAGTCTGGGTGGTACGCTTCTTTGGGGCTTCTCCACACCGTAACTCTCCCGGATGTGGGGAAAACAGTAAAGGTGGACTCATCAGAGAACAATACATGTTTCACATTGTCCACAGCCCAAGATTTGCACTCCTTGCACCATTGAAACCGATGTTTGGCATTTGCATGAGTGACCAAAGGTTTGGCTATAGCAGCCCGGCGTGTATATTGACCCTGTGGAGCTCCCGACGGACAGTTCTGGTGGAAACAGGAGAGTTGAGGTGCACATTTAATTCTGCCGTGATTTGGGCAGCTGTTGTTTTATGTTTTTTGGATACAATCCGGGTTAGCACCTGAACATCCCTTTCAGACAGCTTCCTCTTGCGTCCACAGTTAATCCTGTTGGATGTGGTTCGTCCTTCTTGGTGGTATGCTGACATCACCCTGGATACCGTGGCTCATGATACATCACAAAGACTTGCTGTCTTGGTCACAGATGCACTAGCAAGACGTGCACCAACAATTTGTCCTCTTTTTAACTCTGCTATGCCCCCTAATGTTGTGTGCATTTCAATATTTTGAGCAAAACTGTGCTCTTACCCTGCTAATTGAACCTTCACACTCTGCTCTTACTGGTGCAATGTGCAATCAATGAAGACTGGCTACCAGGCTGGTCCAATTTAGTCACGAAACCTCCCACACTAAAATGACAGGGGTTTCAGTTTCATTGTCCAACCCCTGTATATAACCAATACACAGCTATATATATATATAATATATTATATATATATATATACCGTCGTGGTGAAGAGAAAGCTGAGCCGAAAACCGAAGCTCTCGATTTGCCGGTCGGTCTAAGTTCCTACCCTCACCTATGGCGATGAACTTTGGGTCATGACCGAAAGAACGAGATCCCGGATACAAGCGGCTGAAATGAGCTTCCTCCTTAGGGTGGCCGGACACTCCCTTAGAGATAGGATGAGGAGCTAGGCCATCCGGGAGGGGCTCGGAGTAGAGCCGCTGCTGCTCCACATCGAGAGGAGCCAGTTGAGGTGGCTCGGGCATCTAAACTGGATGCCTCCTGGACGCCTTCCTCGGGAGGTGTTCCAGGCACCTCCCACCGGGAGGAGGCCCAGGGGACGGCCCAGGACACGTCGGAGGGACTATGTCTCTCGGCTGGCCTGGGTACGCCTTGGGCTCCCCCCGGAGGAGCTGGAGGAGAGGGAAGTCTGGGTGTCTCTGCTGAGTCTGCTGTCCCCGCAACCCAGTCCCGGATAAGCGGAAGACGACGAGTACGAGTTCTATATATATATATTTAATAATTATATATTATATGTATTATATATATATATATATATTTTATATATATATATATATATATATATATATAAATAATTATATATAATAATATATATATATATAGATATATATATTATATCTTATATATATATGAAACCGATGTTCTTGTCTTTTAAAAAATTTATTGAAAAAACTTTTTTTTCAAATGTATTACAATCTACTGAATAATAAATGAGAAGTTGTTGCTTTTCATATGTTTTCATATATTGGCAATATATTTGATTATATCTTGTACAACAAGACACTTCACATACATATGTCATAGATATTTCCATCTAAATTAGAACATTTTTACCATGTCTGGTGCTTGAGCCAGTTCCTTGCTCGTTCTGCTTTGCTTTTCCTCCACCAGCAGCCAAGATTGAGCAATGTCATTATGCCATTTTACACATCTCATTTATTTATTGTTTTATCCTCTCCCTGTTTTTTTTCCAATTGTTTCTGAAGGATTGTCTTGCATGAAGAGAATTTAATCACACAATTTATATTATTCACCCCAGTATCCCTGTACATAATTACTATAATATTCCCACTTAATGCTGTTTTAGACAACCGGTGGTGCTTGTGAACTCTTCACAATCCCGATCAGCCAATCTCTCATCCACACCAGAAAATGGGAGTTAGACACAGCTTTTAAAGCAGGATTTATTGAAACCACCTTAGTTAAACAACTGTTTATGAATATTCTTTATGGATTCAGGGGAACAAAATCAGGTGTGAACACAGCTGATTATGGTTAAATTTGACCGTTTAAAAAACAAACTAAGTTTGGAAGTTCTTAACATGCATATCATAACATTTTGGTTAGCTGCATTTCCCGAGGATCCCGTCTTTAGCTCCTAACATTCTGGTGCTTAACAATTACAATCACCAGTTAGGCACTGCAACCTCATTGATGGAAAAGGCCCCTAAAGGACCCAGAACAATAAGAAAGAGACTGGTTAATAAATTACATCCACTGGAGAGTTCCAAGACGAAAACAACTTCTCACCAAATACAACACAAAGAGCTGTCTCACGTTTGCCAACATCTCGAATATCCCCAAGACTATCGGGAAAACATTCTGTGAACTGACAACACAAAAGTTAAACTTTTTGGGAGGTGTACGTCTTGTTACATGTAGTGTTAATCTAATACAGTTATTCAAAGAAACAAAACCATAATTGCATGGCAGTGGTAGTGAGATAATCTGGTGCTGTTTCACTGCTATAAGATCTGAAAGAATTGTTAAATTTGAGAGAAGCATGAATTCTGCATTCTCCCAAGTAAATGCAGGAGGAGAATTTCTGGTTATCAGTGCATGGCCTTAGCTCATAACTTAAGTACACTTGGGTTATGTAGCAGGGCAATGGTCACAAGCATACCAGCAATTTTACCTTGGATAGGATAAAAAAAACTGATTTTTTCAGAGTGGCAAAGTCTGGAATTAAACTCGATTGGGATTCTGTAACATGACTTTAAATAGGCTGTTTCACACATAACAACCTTCCAATGTAGAATAAATAAAACTGTTTAGCAAATTTATTCAGGTTAAATTTACCTGATAATAAAATTCAAGATCTTGAATATTTCAGTGTGACCAAAAAAAGCAAAAACAGAACAAATCTGCTAGTGGGCGAACACTATTTCACTACATTATGTATCACTATTGTTATGAATCTGGATATTTATCTGAAATACTTAGCTGTTCAGTAATCAAATTGTGGGGCTAAGCTGAGGTCAGGGGTCAGTCTTTGTGTGTGAAGAATCCTTGAAGTGGCCATGTGGCACACAGAGAGAAAACAGGTAATCACAATTCACAACACACAAGATCTTTATTATAGGTATACACTGCAATGATGCAAGCCACTCTTGCGTGAAATTGAAGAAGTGACTACTATGTTTTCACCTCCTTTTTTTATTTGTCAGCTTTGCAAACTTCAATAACAAGTTCAGTCTGTCACTCACTAAAGTTGACTGACAATGTGTTATTGTATTCTATTTTTGGTCAGCCCTCACTTAATTTATTTATTTTATTTTTTTTTTCTTTGGAGCATCCAATAAAAGCATACTTTGATGACACCTGAAAACCTGTGTTTGTATCTGGAGGGTTGAATCCCTGTGATTGAGCTTGAGAGACCTCGCCTTGACATGCGACAAAAATACATCCAGGAGAATGGGTGATAAAGGGTTTTTTTTTTGGGAGAGAGGCTGTCAGCAAAAATGAATTTCAGCACGAGAGGAGACGACACTGGCGACGGTCCAGTGGTTGGATGCATCCCAGCAGTTGTTCACTGTGACAACTTTTCAAACATTGCTTTGTGTGTCTTTATCTCCAAAATACTGTATTAATTTGTATCAGTGCAGTCTATCTGTGTTGGGATAAGTGTAATTCTGACTTGCATTAGTTGCAAATAAAGGATATTGTGGAACTGACCTATAAATCATAGGAATGCACTCTAAATTGTTCAATAACTTTGTTTCTGCTCATTTTAAAAGATCATCTATACTTCTCTTTGGATCTTATCTTAATCCCAACTGTAAAATAGTAGATACTGTCTTGTTGGGGTATTACATATTTTTATTGAGCATTCTTTTCAGCACTAAGGTGAAAAGTTTGAAGAGTTTATTTTCAGTTATAAAAAAATGTTATTTGGTAATGAGTTCATCTGCTGCTGAAGTCTCGACCAAGTTTATTGACAGGGTTCTTAAAGGTCAACTACTTTCCTGCTGTCACTGGAACTGGTTTGGAAGAGATGCACATGGAGGTGTTGTTGATTTGACAGACTCTATCATGAAGTGTGTGCTTGAAGGCTCTGCATTCTTACTGACCTGGAGTGTTCACTTCCTGGTACTATTCTTGACAAAAGAAACTCTTCTGGCGCAAAAGAGAACCTGCGCTTAGCAATTTTTGCTATTCAGGTTTAGTTTCTGTTCCTTTTTTCAGTTTTCTTTTGGTTATTCAAAATATTACCTAGTGAGGTGTGTTCAGTGTTCAAGTATATATTTTTAGGTTAGGTAATGCAAATTATTACAGTGATCTCCATAATTACTGACAACCTGCTAAAGATATGTAAAATACTTTTATGGCAATAGTATACAATTTAGAAAAATCACACTTTAATATGACCAAATTCATTGTGTAATGTATGGGACATGAGGTGAAAATTATTTTTTTAATAAAATCATCTATGCTGGTGACCCTATTAATTCCTATAAAAAGAATTAACCTATATATTTAGTTTCAACTTTTCTTTTTTGTAAAATAATCAATGTGCTACAGAGGTTCATTTATTTCAGACTCTCAAAATGGAAAGGACAATAGAACACGCTATTCAAGAAAAGCTTGCTGATTTTTACAAATCAGGAAATGGAAACAAGAAAAAAAACTGCTTAACTAAACCTTATCATTCTACAATCAGAGTAATAATTAAAATGTTTGAAGCAACTACAACTGTGACAAACAACACTCAACGAGTTTTTCAGTATCATGCAGCCACACACAGTAAGAATGAAAGATGGTATAAAAAGAAAATCTCTAAAGCTCACTGTTACAGAACTGTTGGGGTCATCCATGTCAACCTTTAGGTGCTATCTTCATGCCTCATTTAAGAGGCATGCTTGTAAAAAGTGTTTCCTGTTCTATCACTACAAGTTTTGGATTTGGTTAAAAGTTCCAGGAACTTTAACTGGAACTGCTTTCAGATGAGACTTGGATCGAGCATTGCAGCAACATTTCATGCGGGTCTAGCATAAAGCAATATAATTCTCTAAAGGTCTTCCAAAGGTCCTGGGAACCTTATAAGACTGCTCTGCATCAGGAATTTTTAATTCTAGACTGGCAAATTGTGCACAGAGGAATAGTCAAAGATCCCTCTCTCTATATACTCCAACCTTGTAAAAGGGTATAGAAGTCTAAGCATTGGCAGAAGATGATTGTACAAAATATTAACAGCAGCGGTACGAACAATTGTGCCACATTTGTTTTGTTGAAAACAAGTCCTAATATGATTTTTTTTCTCCCCTCTGAATAAATGTAACCTGATGGAAAGCTGAATTTTTCTAAAGATTGTATATTGAGATAATGCTACCACTGCAACAAAAGGTTACTTTGTTTCAATGCTTATAGCATTTCTTTACCAGGGGTGTAAATAAATGCGGAAGTTGCTGTAATATATTCCACCACAGTCTTACTCAAATCCCGTTTCATACTTCTTTATGTACGCTTTGACATGCAGGGTTGAAAAAACTAAACCAACACAATACATCTTACACGACTCACAGTGGAACTAAAACATGATCCTGAAGGACAAATGAAGAAGAAAAACTGTTCTCTAACAGGGTTTAATAATCTGCCAAAAATAAAAATCTGAGTTTAGGTCACTGATGCTCCATCTACCTCCTGATGTATGCTATTATTTTTGTGTTTATTGGTTAGTTAAGGGCAGAACAGCATGGAGTTATATTGAGGTTAACAGACCTTGGTGTTTCCAATACATTTTTTTCTTTACCAAGCTGTAAGTTACATGTAAATGAGACATCTTTTGTTTTGTGTCATGCTCTCTTCTTTCTTTCTTTCTTTCTTTCTTTCTTTCTTTCTTTCTTTCTTTCTTTCTTTCTTTCTTTCTTTCTTTCTTTCTTTCTGTCACACTTACCATTTCTCTCATTTCATTTCTCCATATCCCACCAGACCCCCGGTCCCCGCATTTGACCAGCTTTCTGAAACATTTTCTTCCCTCCAGCTCAGCCCATTCTTCTATTTTGTGCCCTACTTCCATAAAAATGCTGATCCCCAAGGTTTACCGTTAGATGTTTTTGATGTTCTCTCCCCCTTTTATTTATGTCCTATTTTATCGCTAACAAGTACAAAATAGAACATTTTGTTTGCAAACAGTAAGACTATTGATCTTTGCAGGAGTGATACAAAAGAATGATGGATTAGTGCAACGGTGGGTTTTATTTTATTCTATTCCTGTTTATCCCACTGCAGGATCAAAGGACACAGAAAGCTGAGAGCACGGTGAAGTAGATTCAATTAGCTGCCTCAGTAACAGTAAAAAAAACATTAACATGAGGATTTATTTTTTGCAAAAACACTTATGAAATATTTTTACTTTAGATATTCCTTTTATGAGGTACTACATTACTCATTCATATAGAACTCTAGGTACAGATCTGACCTACATACTGTAATTCACAGGTTTCAGCAGCAAATACTTTGATTTCCTATTCTTGACGTAGTACACTGCTGGTGATTGTTACCAAGAGTGTCACATTGAGCAAGGGGCTGTTGAATATCAGCTGTGGTGGACAATGATGGGCTACAGTCTAGGGTCCATTTTGTTCTTGCAGGATGATGTTGAACCCCTGTCTATATTGGCCCTTTACCGTTGGCTTGTTTTAGGTGGCGTGACTCCGCTCCACTTGGTTTCGCTCTACTCGGTGCAGTGCCAGTTGTGTTTCCACTGACTCACTGACAGCTGGAGCTATGTAGGCTGTAGGTCCACCTCCGGCCTTCGGTGTAGTGCGCTGTGCTGCTATTAACGTTACTGTGTGACATTGTCAAGTAATCTGTGTAAAAAATAAATAACTAAATGGAAAATAAATCATAAATAAACTAAATACTAGTATCGGAGAGGAGAGATCCTGCTGTCTGGACTGGTGAAGCTCCAAAGTTTGCCTGACGAAGTTGGGAGAATTTTTTTGTCTCAGCCATGACAATAACAAGGACAAGGACTTTAAAGCTCAAAACCGCTGACTTTTGACCACCATTTCATTTCTATGCAGATGACTGTCAACTCTGTCCAAGATTTATATCACATTCGTGCCGATGATAAGTGTTAATCAGCTTCTGACCACTGGAATAAATGTGTTGCAAAACAACAAAAACAAACATTTGGATTTACAAAAGTACAATTGAGCATTACATGTTCTAAAACATCATTGGTCTGGATCATACTGCAAAAATAATTTCCTCACTATTCATTTAAAAGATGGGGTAGCTGTCTTATATATTGCCTACATTTGCCTTTATTGCATTCTGGAATTATTCCTGTCTTTCCTGAAACAACTATCAAAAAGATTTAATGTTGAGTTTAATACACACTATCATACCAGACATGGTTTCTATCAAAGAAAGAATTTTCCAGAAACAAATTAAGGATATTAAAACAGAAGAAGAGAAACAGTTATCTAATGAGAAAACCAAAGTACCAAAAGACTCAGCATTAGTTGTGGCTTATAGTGAGAGATTGAAATTGGGTGTGTGGAGTATGAAAAGCTCTAACACTGTTACCATTGACTGTCTGTGTGTGCGAGATGCGATGTGACAGCTGAGCAAGGTTGTGAGGGCAGTGATGAATTCACAAATGCTAGCCCTAGGGATTGGGGGGTTAGGAGGGAAGGTGGTGGGAAGAAGTGGGTGGGTGACGGTGTATGCTGGGGAGGCAGAGAGGGAGCAGGAAGGTTATCAAGGGCTGGAGAGGGCAAACTATCTGCAGTGCAGCCGGGACTCCTCTATTCATCTCTGTATTGTCAGACCAAATCATTCTTTGCTTTCCACAATTTCCTGTTTACTTAATGACTGCAGTGATTGCTACAAATGCAAAACCAATGAAAATCTAGAATGTACAATATGCTACCTAGATTAACAAAAGACTGTAAACAGAAAATATCAGTCAGTCTTCTTTGTCTCAGTTTGATGGTTCAGTTAGCTAACCCTTCTGAAAATATCAAATTCCTAGGATTTTTAATGTGGGAGACCCTGTGGCAGCAAAGTGTTAGTTTTCTATTATTAATTTTTAACAAATATAAAAACAAGAGGCATAACAGTGTAGGTTTAAGGACACTACATTGAAAATATGTCAAAAACTGAATTAGACTAAACTACTTAAATACTTTGAAGGAGGAAGTAATGGGGGATAATTTAATTTAGTATGTGTGTTTGTCTAATCCATTAATTCAATAATAATAATAATAATAATAATAATAATAACTTAAAGGACTCAACACCTCTGAGCATAAAGCAGCTCCTTGTTAAGTGTGTGCTGTGTGTCAGGGTGCCAGGTCTTAGCGTTTCACAATATAAATTGCTCTTTTCACCTGACAATGTCATGTCTGATTGCTGTATTGTTTACTTCTTAAAAAATGTTAGCTAGGCCAGATTTTTTTTAAACAGCCAGGTTAGCTATTGCTTCATTCCATCTTCAGCTCACACAAAGAGCATTAAATGGTCATGGCCTCTACAGTGTGGTGCTTGGATGTATTGTGTTGAAATGTGTGCTTGCTCAATGGCAGCAGCACCAAGGCACCACGACCTTTTTGATTTCCATGGTGCGAACACTTAATTTTCTTGCATGACATGATTGCATCTTGTGTGACAATGCTTTTAAATTTGTCACTATTCCAGCACATAAGATTCAGATGATTTAATTAATTCCTCAGCAAGTTATTAGGTTAAAGAGAAGCATGATAAAGACTCATGGGCAAATTCATTAAGCAGTTAGCAGCATATAAATGAGTACACAATATAACCATTGTGTAACCATAACCAAGTGTTTACATCGCTGCTTTTATCTGCAGTTTTTTAATTCCTTGTACAGAGTCTGTTATTGTTTTTATGCACAACTATACATGCACATTTTGTATATGTTTTATATTACCCATCTCAGTTGCACATTTCTTTTAATCGGAGTGTGCTATTTTTTAATTGTACACCCAAAAATAATTTTTAAAAAAACTATATAGATATATTATATATAATATATATATATTATTATATATATAATATATATATATATAGGTAAATTTGCTTTGGGGAAGACATACACAAAATCTGACAGTGGTCAGAGGGGTTTTTAAGCCATTCTTCTTTCAGGATAGTGACCCGGTCATACTGATACTGGTGGAGGAAAAACGTTTTTGACTCGCTCCCCCAAAAAAAACCCCAAAGCGGCTAAAAATATTTAGATTTTGTGGGCGTGCAGGCCATGGGAGATGTTCAACCTTTACTTTCATGTTTATCAAACAATCTTTTACCAGTCTTTCTGTGTGTATTGGTGCATTTTCATCCTGATACACGGGGGACCCCTTTTGGATACAATTTTGAACCTTGGGGTGAATGGTCCTCAGGTGGTTCAGTGTCCTTGGCAGTGATGATTCCATCTAGCACAAGTATTGGGCCAAGGGAATGCCATGATATGGGAGCCCAAAAACCAACATGATCCACCGCCATGCTTTACTCTGGGGATGAAACAGTCTGGGGGTACGGGTTTTTGGGGGTTCTCCACACCGAACTCCCCGGATGGGGGGAAAAAAGTAAAGGTGGACTCATCAAAGAACAATAATGTTTCAATTGTCCCAGCCCAAGATTTGCACTCCCCTTTTCCCATTTAAACCGACGTTTGGCATTTGATGAGTGACCCAAAGGGTTTTGGTATAGCAGCCCGGCGTGTATATTGACCCTGTGGAGCCCCGACGACAGTTCTGGGGAAAAAAGGAGAGTTGAGGTGCACGTTTTAAATTTTGCCGTGATTTGGGGAGCCCTGGTTTTTTTGTTTTTTGGATACAATCCGGTTTAGCACCCGAACATCCTTTTCAGACAGCTTCCTTTGCTCCCCGTAAACCCTTTTTTGTGGGTTTTGTCTTCTGGTGGTATGTGAATCACCCGGATACCCTGGTCTTTAACCTCACAAAGACTTGCTGTCTTGGGCACAGATGGCCAGCAGGGCGTGCACCAAACAAATTTTTCCTCTTTAAAAACTGGTAGCACCCATAAGTTGTGTGCATTTTTTTAATATTTTTGGGGAAAACGTGTCTTTCCCCGCTAATTGAACCTTACACTTGCTCTTACTGGGCAAAGTGAACAATGAAGACTGGCTACCAGGCTGGTCCAATTTTGCCATGAAACCTCCCACACATAAGAAGGGGGGTTTCAGTTTTTATTGTCCAAAAACCCCTGTATTATATATAAAAACTTTACAGCCAGAAAATTAATTCCAAAAAAATTGAAAGGTTGTTTTTCATGAGCCCCGGAAGATACTGAAAATCAAATTTCCCCCCTGCATTGATGGAGCTGGGAGATTATGGAAAATTGTTTAACTATAAATGGTAATATCACAAATTAATAAATAGATAAATAAATCAAACATTTAGCCTTTTAAATGATTTCACCATCTAGAGCGCAGCCAATCAAGCCTACTAGATAAAACAACTAGCCCTGCTATAGCTCAAATGAAATCTGTCATATTCTCTTCCAGGAGATGTCTGACAGACTGATCTTTGATAAATCTGCCTGAAGGAACCTAGAAATCTAGTCAACATTGGATTAGGATGTTTTTTATGCTAGGTAATAAGAGGTTTAGGGTTTTTAAAGACCCTTTTCCCCCAAGTTAAAGTTTACAAAGGATATTAAAAAGCCCCCCCCCAACCTATTTGTTAACCTTTTAACACCCCCTCCATTTCCGGACCTGGGAAACAGCCCCCTAAACCCCCTAAGAAGAAGGGTTTTTCAAAAGTGCCTCCCCATCACACCTTTTTTTTCTGCAAAAATTTTGGAGACAATTGTCTTTCCTGTTTGAAGATTTGCAAAACCATTTTTAGACTTTCTCCTCTAATTTGAAATTCAGAGAGGGAAGATGTGTAAAGGTAAGGCTCAAGAAAAAATCTGATAGCTTTTTACCCCTTAATTTTAAAAAATCAATAGCATTTTATAGAGTTTCCCTGAAAAATAAGTAGACACATTTAACCCCATCACATAAAATTTTTAAAAAGGGATTTTAGTTTTTAAATTTAAAGGGTTGGGAAAAAGGCTAGACCCTAAAGTTCGGGTGAAAAAATTTTGGGAATCTACTCTCGAGCATAAATTTTAAAAAATTGATTTTGGGCATATAATAATTTGTACCATTCTTTTCTTCAAGTAGACTAATTTATATGCAACTTCAATGATGGAGAAACAAGATATTGAATAGGCAGGGAAATCTGAATTATTGTAAGTTTCCTCTTATCCGTACATAATCCAAATAATACATACAAGCTAATATAAATGCACACGCCCTGACTAATACTGGGTTAAATGTTTCTCTGTGAGTTGCACTTCACATACGCGCCAACTCATTGTGTAGGTTTTAACAAGATCCTGGTATAATTCTAGCTGGTCATTTGATCACTCTTTTAGGGCAGAAACAGTAGAGCTCATTTAAATTTGTTAATCCTTTTGATAATTTTGAGATTGCAGTTGTTTTATAATAACAGAAGTCTGCCCTCTTTGGACCAGTTGTTAGCCTCCTGGACTAATTTAGATTTATAGCTCACTTCAAAAATCCAGAACTATCCCTTTAATATTTGCCTTCTTCATTAATTGCAAAACCAGTTTTATGTGTTTGACATCACTGTCCTCTTGAATCACACGCAATTACATATGCATGGTATGTTATGTATAAGGTCTTCTATAGTTTCTGCTTGGCTGGTTTGTACTATTTTAATTCTTGTTGCTCATAGTAGAGGCTTAGGGGACCTCTTGTTCAGTCTTCATTTTATTCTTTCTTAATGTTGAACTGCAGAAGGTTGACTGAATATTAGAGTGGATAACAAGACTATAAGAAAAGGAAAAAAAGACTATAAAACAGACAAAAGTAGACCTTTGTAACAACACCAAGAGGCCTACATTTACCCACACTGATAGAAGCAATCAGGCTTGGCTTGCCAAAAGTTAGTTTGTGTTTAATATAGAATTATTTATGTCTTTTCTGACTTTGTATGTTCTTCATCCACAGTGTGTTAACTCTGAGCTTGCTATAATGAAAGAACATTATGACAGAAGAGAGGAGAGGGGATGGGGGTAATGCTTTACCAGCTCCACATTTTGGGCAGATGTGCAGGCATGTGAAAGAGACGACACAGCAGACAAGATGCTAATACTGAGGTAATTACCAACTGCTGCCACTCCGCTGCCTTAGCCTCATTGCCCAAAGCATGACTTAGGCAGTGCTCACAGCTATTCTTCTATCAACACTTTTCTCCCTGCCTGTCATTGCTCTTGTCAGTTTCTCCCTGTCTATATCATTATTACACATCTTTTAAACCGGATTCCAGCATATTACCGTTTAAGGCTAACTTTACCAGGTAACAGCTTAGTTAATTGGTTTCTTCTTTTGATTCAGCAATAAACCTCTGTGCAATCAAACAGGTTATCACTTAATAACATGTTGCTACAGAAATCTTATAAATAGCACCCCATAAATAATAGGAATTATCCTGTATCCTTTTACTTTTTATCCCTTTGCTTGAACGATTACATTTCAACAGCAAACATTAGGTTAAGTCAGCTCCTCAAAAATGTGATTGCTTGGTAATAACAGATTCACTTTAAAGCCTTGCTTGTGCCCTGACTATGATCTCAACTAACAATAATCATTCATAAATGCAGAGCTGCAGGGCATAAAGAAAGCTTGCTAATACTTATGTTAAATTTGATGTCAGTGTTCACAAGTCTTTTGACTAACTGATTGCTGCCCCTAAAGGAAGAATTCTCATTACAGTGAAACATAGTTCATTCAAGGCTGTTCTCATAAAACTGCCACACTCGTTTATGAAGACCAAAGTAAATTTGCTGAGTCACCACCCACTGACCAGCATGCATTCAGTCATGGCAAAGGTTCTTTCAAATCAAAGGGTTTTAACACATGATTAAAAAGGGTTCGTTCCATCCACACTAGGACATAGAACTTGTGACACACTTTGATACACTGAAAAAGTGCAGAAAAACACTGTAATTTCATTTATATGTAAAAGCTAAAGCATTCAATAGATTGTAGAACAATTTATACTATCATTAGCTAAGAATTTGAATCGGTTTGGTCTCGAATAATTAAATACATCACTTCTGGGTCTGCAGAGATTTTAGCTGCCCTTTTCCCTGATCCTAGACCAGTATGAGTCCTGGATGGAGGGATGGTCAACCCTGATTATTCTCTCTGCAGCCCTGATTATTCGTTGGAGTCTGGACCTGTCCTGTTTTGTGGATGAGCCAAATCACACTGAGATGGACGAAAACAGGACAGACTGAATTATGGCAGAGTAGAAGATGAACAGAAGCTCCTGTGGAAGGTTGTACTTCTTGAGTTGCCTTAGGAAGTCTCTGCTGGGCCTTCTTCCGAACATTGTCTATGTGTGAGGTCCATCTCAGGTTTTGAGAAAGGGTGGTTTCTAGGAACTGGAAGTGGTCCACAGCAGACACAGTGTTGTTGAGGATGGTGAGGGGGGTATGTGGGGGGTGGCGTTCTCCAAAAGTTCACCATCATCTACCCAGTCTTGAAGGGGGTAAGTTCCAGGTGGTTCTGACCACACCAGTGTAATAGCTGATCCACCTCCTGTCTGTATGAAGACTCATCACTGTCCTAGATCAGTCCAATAGCAGTGGTGTCATATGCAAACTTCAGTAGTTTCACAGAGGTTCACTAAGGTGCATTCATTTGTGTAGAGGAAGAAGAGGAGTGGGGAGAGAACACACCCCTGGGGGTTGCTGGTGCTGATGGTTCTCGTTCAGGAGAAGATGCTCCCATCAGAAGGCCTGTGATGTCCTTCAGGTGCCTCAACACCAGTTTCTCAAAGGATTTCATGACCAAAGACGTGAGGCCGACCGGCCTGTGGTCATTTAATCCTGTGATGGTGGGTTTCTTGGGTACTGGGATGATGGTGGTGCATCTGAAGCAGTGAGACATTTCACATTGCCACAGATACACATACAAACACCATGGAGGGGAGGTGCCTGTGCTGGTTCAAGAGGACTGGAGGTACGGGGATGGCCTGGAGGTCTCTGACAGTGTCATCGAGGGACCGGCGAGGGGCTAACCCCTTTTGGTATGGTGTTGTTTGCGTGATATCCCAACTTGTGGGCTACAGTCTGGTGGCCTACGGCTCCCAGGGATCTGTCTGACCTTTCAGGATAGCTCACCACGTATGGTAATATGCCCTTCCTAACTTGGTCTTTCTGAGTTCCAACTGCTCCAGCGGCCTGGTACCTGCCGGGCGTGTTTGGGGCTCTGGAGGGTTCTCCTTGGTGTGTGGCGGTCTTGCTACTGGGGATTGGTGCGGGCCCTGGCTACTGGAGGGACTAGGTCCCAGGAGTGGCCTCTGTGGCTGGAGATGGCGGTGTGGTTGGGTGCCCCACATCTCACACTGTACATCTTAGGCTGCTGTCCCTGTGCTTAACAGACCACCTACCTCTGTGCTGCTGCCCTCGAGCGATGCCTTGTATCTGTCTAGGTCCACATGTCCACCTGTCCTTTGCTGCTCTTGTGTGCTTTGTGTTGAAGGCTTTGTACTGTACTTGCCACTCTAACAACTGGGTACCACCAGGTGACAAACTTGCTCTCACACACCTACTCAAAGCAAACACAATTCTTTCTACATATGCACTCACCCATCCACCAACCCAGCTACATACACGTGACTCACAATGCAGTTAATGTTCAAATAAATGGGCCTTACACTGTAACAAATACTAGAACACACACACAAGCAGACACACACACATATTATGTCTTTCCATCTTCACAGGGACTTTACATTGACTTCCATTTATTTTCCATTCATATCTGCCCTGCCTAACCCTGCCCTTACCCCTAAACCCACCCTTAAACAGTATATACCTAACCCTAAACCTAACCTAAACTCAATTCACATCTTAGTTATAAACCTAACCCCTAACCCCAAACCAGCACTTCTTATGGGGCCAAGGTGTGGGCCTCATAAGCAGCAATGGGTTCTCACAACAGAGTTTTACGACCCAGCTAAGCCAGGGAAAAGGGAAAGTAACATTAAACCAGATGTATGTGGTTTTTAAAATAAAAACCGGTTTGTTGTTCCGTCAGTTTCAGGTTTTGACAAAAAGAGAACAAAAGGAGTGTACTAGAACTAGTACAACCCATCAGTTCAGGTTTACATACATAATTTCTTATAAATAAAAAACATCAGATAAAACAAGAACGGTCTACAATAAAAAAGGTTTAAGATGGAGTTTAGCAAAGCAAAATTTTCAAAAGTATGATTAACCAAAAGGGCTGAAATAAAAAAGCTTTCAGTCACTGAACAAACCAAAGTTAAACAAGCAAAAGACATCCCAAAGTGAGGTTCTGAGCTTGCCTTTAGAAGCTCCCAATTCCTTTAAAGGTACACAAGAAAGGCCTCCAAACAAACTCTTGGTTGCAACCTAGACCTGGCAATTCCAAACAGGTTGAGCTAACAAACATTTCAACAAACAAGCCGGAGTCAAAGACAAATGTTTGCACGAGACACCCAACAAAGAGGCAAGCCTCTCGCCTATATTGACAGGTGAGCTGAATTTAAATAGAAGCGTCTCTATTCTGTGATTGGAGGGACCAAAGATGAACAGTACAACCAGGTTTTCAGAAGGATGTCCATCAGGAGGAGTTAGGAGAAGCCAGCCAATCCCAGACATGTAACTGCACATCTGGGCCAGCAAATCATCAATCTGCAACCGCACAGTCTTATGCAAATTAAATGGTCTCAGGCCGTAACATAGAGTTTATGTTGGAAAAGTGGGCCTCACTGTAACAAATGCTAGAACACACACACACACACACACACACACACACACACACACACACACACCATGTTTCTGTGGTGTGTATTCATGTGAAATGTCCAGTTAATTCAGCTGTACAAACATATCCACCCACCGACAGGTCATATAAACACAGCTTACTATTATATCAATGTGACCTATACTTTGATGCAGGATCCATTCTTGGTTTAATAAAGTCACTCATGCAATTAGGATTTCCTCAAGATATTCTTTTTGTAATGCAAAACTGTCCCGGCACATGTAGGGAACCAGCTTCTCCATATGGTGTGACTGAAAATGCCTAGACAGGACATGTGTAAAAAAAATCTTAAAATTATTGGCATCTTCATAAATTAAACAGATTTTTATTCTACAAATTTTGTTTCAGTGCCAAAAGGGCTGATGCTCGGGCTGCTTCCTAATTGGTTCTGTAAAAACAAAGCAAAGAATGAAAACACAGCTACAGAGTCAGTTTGTGTCACATCATCATAGCCCCTCTTCCATTGCTTGTGGCAAGCTCAGTGTGCGTTTCAGTACAACTTTACCCGTGTAATTTCACTTTAACGGGTAAAAGGTGCTGGTCTGAGGTAGGTCTTTCCGGATTTCCCTGATATTGTTAAAGGGGCAGGGTTGTGTGCAGCAGCTGCATTGCACCAAAAGCAGCGGTAATGGCTATGGTGAACATACAAATTTATTGTTTTTATACCATACATTTTTCTTCACAAGTAGTTTTAAGATGTTTTTAAGCGAGACAGTAGACCTCAAAACTTCATCTCTTCATCAACAATGAGCCTAGTTTGAAATGTTCTTTCAAAGTTTTCGACCCGGCACTATGGGATTTGCCACTGGTGTCTGAAAGTGAATACAAAGCTTTGGCTTTTCATGTAAACCTAAATTAGTGGAGTGTGAACTGTTTATTATTTTTTATTTTTCATGGATTTATGCATACAGCTCTGCAGGACCACACTTCCAGGTTTGGATGAACATTGGTAATAATGTCATAGTTTTTAAGGCCGATCTGACCCACATGCAGAGAACACTCAAACAGAGAAACGTTTAAACAACTTATTAACAACTCGTGAAATGTATAAGGAGCAACGTTTCCAGGAAGGCTGTCTGACTGGAAGGGAAAGCAACAAGGTGAGTTCAGATTGAGATACCAGACTTGCTAATTCTATAGTTAGGCTTACTATTCAGGTGGGGCAATCCACCAGGGGGAAGATGCTTGCAAGTCAGGGGCAGTGTAGTTGTACTGATTCCGTTGGGGTTTCTTTGATGATCTAGGAGGGACTGTAGGAGGGTGGACAGGATTTGCTTAACCATACAGAGAGGTCTCCAGGGCGGCCCGCTGCCGGGAATGAATCCAGAGACCAGACTGTGATCAAAGGGTTTTCTTGAGATCTCCAACAAGGAGATCTCCAACAAGGAGCCAACCTCAGCCAGGCTGAGGTGCCTAAAACAAGGTAAACAAAACTGTTAGTCAAAATCCTTATGAATAATCACAAGATCTACAAGGTAGATGGCCAGGGAGTACTACCACGAAGGGCAAAAACACTCAGGCGAAGAATTGCAGGTGAGCCGCCCTCATATAGTCCTCTGAACTGATGAGTGAATGAAGAACACCTGTCACACCTTCGGTCCTCCAGCTCCGTGGCCCCTAGAGGTGGAAAAAGGAAGCAGCAGGCACGGAGACAACCAGACTCTGACACTACCTCCCCCTCAATGCCCGCCACCCGGCGGCCCCGAGGGACTGGCCTGGGAAGTCCAGAAGTCCTGGATGAGAGTGGGGTCCAGAATGAATGAACCAGGAACCCAGGAGCGCTCCTCCGGACGGTAACCTGCCCAGGCAATAAGGTATTGCCGTCCCCTGCCTCTCCGACGGGAGGCCACGATCCGGCAAACCAAGAAGGCAGGATGGCCTTGGATGTCCCGGGCAGGAGGAGGGGGTTCGGCCGGAGGGCAGAGCGTGCTAGATTGGACGGGTTTAATCTAAGAGACATGAAAAACAGGGTGGATACGGAGACTGGCAGGCAAACGAAGGCGAACAGAGGCAGGTTGATGAGGGACTGGATAGTGTATGGACCAATGAACCTGGGAGACAGTTTCTTGGATAGGGACTTGAGTGGAACGTCCCGTGTGGACAACCAAACCTGCTTACCCAGGCGGTAAGCAGATGCTATGCGTCTGTCCGCATAGCGTTTGTTTTGCTAGACTGACATCACTGCGGTCTCCTTCTCATCGGAACGAAGAATGAAGAGAACCCAGTAGCAGCCGACACATGAGAGTTGTGTGAGTATTCGACCCAAGGAAGGTAGGTGCTCCATTCAGTGGGACTGGATGAGGTCACACAGCAGAGCGCAGCCTCTAGCTCCTCGTTGAGCCTCTCTACCTGACCGTTGGTCTGCGGGTGATGACTGGTCGTCAGCGAAACCTTAGATCCCAGGGCGGTGCAGAACTCCTTCCAGACTTGGGCGGTGAATTGGGGACAGAACGTCCTGGGGAATACCATGGAGCCGGAACACATGCTTAACCAGGAGCTTGGCAGTGTGAAGGCCTGAGGGCAACTTCCTGAGAGGAACGAGATGGCATGCTTTAGAAAATCTGTATATAATAGTCATAATTGTGGTCATACGCTGAGAAGTAGGGAGGCCGGTGACGAAATCCACAGCGATGTGGGACCAAGGTCGGTGAGGAACGCTGAGTGGTTGTAGGAGACCCGCAGGTGGATGATTAGAAGTCTTATTTCGGGCGCAGACCGAACAGGCAGAGACGTAATCCTTAAAATACCTGTGCATCGTGGGCCACCAGAAGCGTCTGGTAATTGAGGAGATGGTCCGACTGGCCCCCGGATGGATGGCAAACTTTGAAGTGTGGAACCAGGTTATAAGCCGGGACCGTACTGCGGCGGGGACGAACATAGGTGGTCACGTTCCAGGACCCGGGTCAACGAGGACCCGGGTCACACACAGTCCTCAATCTCCCAGGTCACGCCCCCTATGGTGCAGCAGGGTGGCAGAACGGGCGCAGCCAGCTTCTCTGAATCATCTGGATTGAATTGTGGAGACAGGGCATCAGGCTTGGTATTCTTAGTTCCAGGTCTATAAGAGATCAAAAGGTTAAAACGGGAAAAGAAAAGTGACCAACTTAACTGACGAGGACTTAAACATTTGGCGGCCTGGATATATGACAGGTTCTTGTGGTCCGTCCAAACTAGCACAGACAGTTCGGCGTCCTCCAGCTAGGGCCGCCACTCCTCCAAAGCTAGCTTGATGGCCAACAACTCTCTGTCTCCGACATCATAATTTCTCTCTGCCGCCGACAGACGGCGAGAGAAAAAGGCACAGGGATGAAGCTTCTCATCATTGCCATGGCGCTGGGAGAGTACCGCTCCTACTCCAGAGTCTGATGCATCGACCTCCAAGACGAACTGCTTGGCTGAATCCGGGTGGACGAGCACAGGAGCCTGGGCGAACTTGCTCTTTAAAGCGGAGAAAGCGGCCTCAGCCTCCGGGGTCCACCAGGGAACCTTTGTGGACGTCAGAGCGGTCAGGGGGCTGGCCGTGCAGCTGTAGTCTTGAATAAACTTCCTGTAGAAGTTAGCAAATCCTAAAAAGCGTTGCAGTTGTTTCCGAGGGGTAGGGGTAGGCCAGTCCTCCACAGCCCTGACCTTGTCTGGATCAGCACGAACCTGTCCACCCTTGAGGATGTAGTCCAAAAAGCTGATGGATGACCGATGAAACTAGCACTTCTCATCCTTGATATAAAGTTGGTTTTCCAACAGTCGTTGCAAGACCAGACCGACATGACGGCGGTGTTCTGCAAGAGTCTTAGAGTAGATCAGGATGTCATCTAAATAAAAAAAAAAAAAACAAATTCAGGAAGTCCTGTAAAAGGTCATTGACGAGGGCTTGAAAAACAGCAGGAGCATTGCATAGTCCAAAAGGCATGACAAGATACTCAAAATGTCCCAGCAGGGTCTTGAATGCCGTCTTCCACTCATCCCCCTGGCGGATGTAAGTTGTAAGTTGTAAGCATTCCTGAGATCAAGTTTAGAGAAGACTGTGGCCCCATGTACTGGTTCAAAAGCAGATGAAAGTAGCGGTAAAGGGTACTTGTTTTTAAAAGTAATTGCATTAAGCCCCCTGTAATCTATACAGGGTTGTAAAGAACTGTCTTTTTTGCCAACAAAGAAAAAACCCGCCCCGAGGGGAGACGAGGACGGCCGGATAATGCCTGCAGCAAGGGATTCGGCTATATAGTTCTCCATTGTCTCTCTCTCCGGTCGCGAGATCTTATACAATCGGAGCCCCCAGTAACAGGTCAATGGCACAGTCATAGGGACGGTGTGCAGGGAGAGAAAGGGCCCGTGATCTACTGAACACAGAAACTAAGTTGTGGTATTCATCTGGCACCTGGATAAGATCAGGTGGTTCGAGACTCTCTTTCTCCTGCAAACAGGACGACAAGCACTGAGTAGACCAGGATTCAACTCTTAAATCAAGCCAATTTAAGTTGGGGTTATATGCCTGTAACCAGGGGAAACCCAGGACCAATGAAGTCTGGGAAATAGGTAAAACAAAAAGTGAAATGTGTTCTCTGTGATTACCGGAAAGAACTAATTCTAACGGCACGGTTCTGTGGGTTATGCTATGAAGTGTTATGCCATCAAGAACCAGAACCTGACGTGGCGTGGGCAGTAATTCAGTCTTAACATGATTCTGTTTAACAAGATCGTGGTCAATTAGGCTCAACTCACAACCAGAATCTAAAAGAGCAGTTAAAGGAATAGGGTGTTGGTTCACTACTAATTTGGCCGGCAGCGTAAAACGTGGGGGCAAACTGGGCCTTTGGTCCACCGGATTACCCACTAATACCAGTGGACCCGCTCTTTTGGTCGAGCCGGGCATTCAATTACTAGGTCCTCAGGTGAACCCTAATAGAAACACTGCGCCGCTGTCACTCATCCTCCGAGAGCCGCGCCCTTCCCAACTGCATGGGCTCGGGTTTGGCCTGACTCGGTGGCAGCAGAGCCTGTGGGTGGGAAGAGGAGGCGAGATGTGCTCTAGTAATGGTCCGCTCAGAGCAGAACCGTGTCCTCTCCCTCATCCTGATGTCCAGCCGGACAGCCAAGGCAATGTATTCATCTAAGTTCTCAGGTTCATCTAATAAAGTGAGCTCATCCTTTAAAGTCTCATCTAAAGTCTGAAAAAATGTTGATTTCAATGGGCACGAGTTCCAGCCTTAAGCTACGGCCAATGTGCGAAAATCTATGATAAATTCTGTCAAAGGTCGATTCTGTTGTTTTAGCCCTCGCAGACGGCGAGCTACGCTTGACCGATCCATATCAATGTCAAATGTTGTTTAAAGTCTTTAATGAAGTCAGCGTAGGTACAGCCTATCACACTTAAAACTACTGTAATTGCTATTAATGTTGATGTTTCTGCTTTTATTTGTAGAAATATTGTTGCTTGTATGTAAATAGAATGTATAACATATTATTTTTAAATATATAAATAATGTTGAAAGAAAATATATAAGTTGTAACATATTATCCTATTGTAATCAGTATTAGATCAATATATATATTATGTAGCGACCATCAGGTTCCATCGCTTTGGTCGCTTCTGGGTTTAGGTGGATCCAGGTTACTACCCGCTTACAAACAATGTCCAGACTGGGAAATAAGTTTGGGTTGCTCCCATTTATTGAACAGCTTTCAAATAGATGATAATCCAACATCAAAGTGACGGTCTACAATAGCAGGCATGATGGATAGCATACTGTGGTAAGTGTGAAGTATAGAGACTAAACATGATCAACAGAGCGGTGAAAACCGTAGGACCTTCTCTAACCCAACCCTCTGCCTTCTCACCTCTGCACCTATATACACCAAAACTTGTGTACTTGTCAACATTTTTTTTCTTTTCATGTTCTTTTTTTCCCCCTTCTGTTCTTTTTTTTAACACTGTATCTGCATATTATGTATTCAAAGGAGATCTATACGGAAGAAGCAGGTATAGAACATAAATGATAAATTTATTCAAAAATAAATAAATGATAAATAAAAAAATATAAACATAGATAAGGCATCTAACTAGCAGGTTTCAGTTAAGTAGAATTACCACTGGGTCCTTTCAGAGGAACAAAAGCAGTACTGGACACAGCTGGGAAGAGGTCAGTGGTATGTCCTGGGACTGGCTCTGCTGGCTGACCATCATCCTGGTCAAAGGCAGAGGCCTTCAGACTCCTCCCTCGATAAAACTACACTAAACCAAAAATATGAGTATTTTCAAAATAAAAACACAACCACAAATTTATCATAAACAACACAGATTAGCAGCAAACAACATTTCAAAATAATGGAAATCTGAAGGTAATTACTGAACTGGGTAATGACTGTTTCTGTAGATATTCTGACTTGGTGATGGTTGGCTGGCTTGTGTCTGACATTCCCTGTCTTGACTGGTCCCAGGATGGGAGCCATCAGGGCTCCTGATACCAGAGCGGAACTCTTTGATTTGTGCCTGATTTGCTTCCTTTTAAAAAGAAGTCGCGTATCCTGTCTCCCTGCCTTTTCATTCTCAACTCTTATTACCTCAAAAAGTCATGGTAAACAGATTGTGGCTGTAAATTGAGTACTCAAACTGTTAGTAAGTAAAGTTTATTTGCATGGAATACCTAGGAAGTTCTGAACCATGAACACAACTTTTCAGCTTCTTAACAGGGTAGCAGAATACCGTTACATTTCACCTAACCATCAGAGTACCAATCCGCTAGCAGGCTGATTGTCTGCTAGTTTTATTGCTCTTAAATCATTAGAGAAGCACATTTATTTGTGACAACCCGTATTAAATGAAGACATGTGGAGCAGCTGTCTGTAGACACCGGGTAACGTTAGTTCGATGCTCGCGACTTGTAGTTGTTGCTGAAGTACCAAAAATGATCTCCTATGTAACACAGAAGTTGTTTTTATTTTTTCCTTATCAGGAAACCACCGTTAAACTTACTTTGGATGTTGTTTATCTGGATTATCTTGGAGTCAAACAGGTTGTACAGTGTTCCTCTCACGCTGTGATCCTCTGTATCTCCTCCTCGCAGCTCTCATCTTCTTTACGTGACTTTTCTTCTTCTTGGGTTGAAGTTGCGCATTACTGCCACCAGCTGGTCCTTCCCCTCGTTACACAGTGAAAATGGGGGAAGTTACATGGCGCTTACTACTGTAGAGGAATGACCTGGTGTCGTGACATGTTAATCATCTGGGGGGGCACCTGGGGGGCCAATCCAATTTCAGGGGGGTCCAGTGCCCCCCCGGCCCCCTCTCTAGCTCCGCCTCTGCTTCCAACATCTCCTGAAAAATTCTCAGGGCTGGGGGAAGTTACATCACGACTATGGGGCAGTTGTGTTACTGGAGGACCTGCAGTATGGAGTAGGAACAAGGTACAGGCGATGATGGATTTATTAAACAAAAACAGGAACAAACTTACAGGGGCACAAGGAGAACAAGACTAGGAGAACTGGATTAGGAACACAGGCAGAGACACTTCAATATAGAGTATAACCGGGATGGGGAAATCTGGTGAAGGACAAGGTGAGTAATCGAGCTTATATACTAGGAGATGAGGAGAATGACTGAATGCAGGTGTGAGTAATCAGGAGACAATGTGAATCGGCTGAGGCAGAAGGCAAGTGGGGACTGTGAAAGACGACTAGTAAACATGAATAGAGCTAAGTTGGAAAGCAAAGAGAAGATAAACAGAGATGTAACAGAATAATCACTGAAACTACAATGAGAATGCAATAACTAAGGTGACACTTCTAATGATAAAGAACACTGAATATGGCAAAACATAACTATTCAGCAAAAATAGTGAAAACACATAACCTAACAGCCAAGGATGTCATAATTGGGGGTTTTTGAGGACCAAAGTGCAGAGACAGGTGAGGAGACGGCATGGCGAGCTGAACGATGATTTATTTAAATCCCAACTGGCAAAGCAGAAGGCAGGCAGGCAGGGTGTACAGAGGGTTTTACAGGAGTCCAAGTCAAACAGAGTACAAGAGACAAAGGGAACTAGACGCAGGGAAGGTGACGCAAGGAAGTTGACGCAACAAACCAGCAATGAACAAGGACACTAGACTAACTAATATACAGAGGGTAACAAAGGGCAAGTAATCAAAAGAATTAGGAACAGGTGTGACATGGAAGCAGGGAGGGTGAAGGAAACAGGTGAAACCAATACAAAGACTAAAACATGGGTGAAGGGACTGATAAACAATACAGAGACACAGACCTAAGCAAAACTATAGACAAAGATAAAAAAAACAAATGAAGCATAAGAATGTGGAATAATCATTTGCTAAAGTAACCCAAGAAAAAGGGAGGGAAAACAGAAGAAACCACCACAACCTAAGATCACAAAGAAAAGTAGCAACATCAGGATTAACAAACAACGGAATAAAAGAAACCCTGACTACAAAAGTAAAACAAACCAAAAAACCAAAAACTGACTGGAAACTAACTGGGAAGGAGGCGAAGAAAAACAGGAAAAGAAAAAAAAAGAAAAAACCAAAAAAAATTAAAAGCTAACCTATAAGGGAAGGGACTGGAGAAAAAACTAAACTAGAGGAACTAACAAAAGGCAGAACCATGAATGTAAAAGGGAAAATTAAAAACCCGAGTAAATAATAACTAAAGAGGAAAACTAATGACAAGAAGGAGTAACTGAAAAAAAACGAATACATTTGAAAAATGGCGAAAAGAAAAAAAAACTAAAACATAAAACATACACCGAGAAAATTAAACAAAAAGAAAAACTAGGAACCCAGAGAATTAATAATAATAATAAAAATTTAATAATAATAATAAAAAAAAACAAAAAAAGCCCAGAGCCCCAAAAAGGCCCCGCCACCCAAACCGAAAAGGGAAATCATAAAGTTAAGTGCCCAAAGAAAGGGATAAACCCTCCCCGCTTTTCCAAAAAAGGGCACAAGTATTTTAAGCTTGATTTCGTTTTTTCAACCAAATTTTTCCCTTTTTTTAACCCTTTTTTCCCCAGTGTTTTTATGTGAAACCCAGGCAAACCTAAATGGGTTTTTCCTGCTGAGAAAAACCTGTCTGCCATCTTCAGCCTTTTTTACCCATTAATAATATATTCTCATGCAAATAGATGGCATCAGGGGTAACTAAGGGGGGGACATCAAAATAAGCGTTATTTATTATATAACTAATAATGACACAATTTGATACTTCATATCTAATTGTCACAATATGATGTACATTTTATCAAAGTTTAACAAGCAGAAAATTGTTAAAATAATTGTTGGATCAGAGGGCACTCACAATTTCACTCTGCAACATCACAGTTCTTTTTTTCACTATAGAACCTTGCAAAAGTATTTGAACCCCCTTGAATTATTCCACATTTAGTCACAATAAAACTCCCAACTTGAATGTATTTTATTGGGTTTCTATGTGATAGATCAACAGAATGTACCAAATAATTTTAAAATAGGAAAAGATTCATAGATATGAAAACACTCTGGCTTTGAGAATATTTATGGCATGCATTTTTAACCCTCCTTTACTGCAATATCCATACCTAAAATCCAGTGCACTGAATTACCTTCAGAAGTTACCTACTTGGTAAATATAGTTTACCTGTTTATTTTTTAATCTAAGAATAAACTAGCTTTTCTGTAAAGGCCACATATATTTGTTAGAGTACATCAGTGAATTAAAACCATCATGTAGAGACAGCTGGGATAAAGTTGTGGAGAAGTTTAAAGTGGGGTTAAGTAATAAAAAATTATCTATCTATCCATCCATTTTCTAGCAATTTATCCATAAAGGGTCACTGGGGGGCTGGTGCCTGTCTTTAGCGGTCATTGGGTGAGAGTACTCCCAGGGCAGGTTGCCAGTCCATCACAGGGCAACATAGAGACACAAAGTCATGCACACACATTAACCTAACGTGCATGTTTTTGGAATGGGGGAAAAAGCCAAAGTACCCCAAGAGGACCCACGTATGCATTGGGAGAACATGCAAACTCCATTAAGAAAGACTAAGTCCGACTTGACCCACATGCAGAGATGAGCTGAGGAAATAGATCGGATTAATCAAGTCAGATCTATGCTCACTATTCAGGAGGCGATCCATCCGCGGGGGGGAGAGACGGGTCCAAGTCTGGAGCGAGAGCCTGCGCAGAACCGGCTGGAGCGCTCCGATGGTTCAGGTAAGCAAGGTGGGTGTACAGGCGGGGCTCTCAGTCTGGAGGACTCGCAAGGGCAGCTGCAAGGCACAACAGTCCAGTTGCGACGGAAGGTGTGTTCCAGAAGGAGAAACCCAGCTCGGCGGCTCGGCTGAACGGCCTGAGACGAAGGGGAAAAAACTGTCTATTAATCAGGGGCTCAACCAAGGGAGATCTTCCAAAAATTCAGGAAAGTCTGGCTAGGTTAACAATACCACAGTAGGCAAAACACTCAGGCGTAGAAGAGCCAGCGAGCCACCCTCATATAGTCCTCCAGCTGATAAGGGAACAATGTACACCTGTCAAACCTCTGGCCTGCAGCTCCAGCGCCTCTTAGGGGTGAGAGAAAGTTAGTAGCAGGCAGGTTGAAAAACAGACTGTGACAAGGACGGGATTTGAACCCAGGACCTTCTTGATTCAAGGTAACAGTGCAAACAGCTGTACCAGCATACAGACCTAATAGATTATCCTGAACTATGAATATCTCAAAGAACAGTATTTAATCCATAATCTGAAAATGGAAAGAGTATGGCAAAACTGCAAACCTATGGCTGTCTATCTTAAAAAAAACAGGCTTGCCAAGGAGAACATTAATCAGAGAAGCAACCAAGACTCTCTGGAGGAGCTTCAATTATGCATATTTATGGTAGGACAATCTGTCAACATGCACCATACAAAGTGGCCATTTATAGAAGAGAGGCAAGAAAAAAAAAGCCATAAGAAGTCATCTTGGTGGAACAATGACTGTAAATCCAATTGAAGATTGGCAAGACTTGAAAATTGATCCAATCTGAGTGAGACTGTCCTAGTTTGCAAAGAAAAATGGAGTAGAATTTCAGTCTTTAAGAGTGTAAAGCTCGAAGAGGAACACCCAGACGTTTTGACTCAGGGGGGCACATTTGTTTTGCCAATTATTCATTTTATGTCCTTCATATTTTATGTTGCTCAATCACATAAAATCCCAATAAAATACAATGAAGTTTATTATTGTGTTTGTGTTTTCCATGAATGCAGTTACAATAATTACATGGGGGACAAACATTATGATCTGCTTGGACAACTTATGAGATTGCATTTTCATGATAATCAGTGGACCAGTCTTTTTCCTCCTTCCAAACCCAACAGACGGCTAATTACATGATGAAAAATGATTAAACAACAAGCACTTACACACACACAACCCCGTGAATGGAGCTGTGACACCTGCAGAGACCCTTAGAGCTAATTTGAGAGAAATCTTTAGAGTGAGACATTAACACAGCACAAATGATATGGAAAATAAATCTATTAACATTTAACCAAGTAATGAAATTCAACAACACAAACAAGTGTGCTTCTGGGTCTTCATTAGACAGATGGAAATTATTAAAATAAGATAATAAGAAGATTGCCTATAGTGCAAGGCTTTGCAGGGTAAAAAAAATAAATGTTGCCTTTTTATTTATAATAAGGATGAACAAACAATATTCTTAGAGTAGAAAATTGGTTCTAATTTACCATCCTGAATTCTGCAGCTTGTTACAACTTGAGTCTTATTTCTAAAATAGTTTCAGTTCAGTCTTTATGATGCTTATGTCCTTCTATTGTAATTTACTTTGCAGCTTTGTAGAAGACTGCAATATTGATTTCAGCGCAGGTGGTCTTTGACCTATACAGCTAACCTATCTTGTCTGTGCATCATAATGGATTTAAAACACTTGGAGCAGAGACTGGAATCACAAAGGAAGTGTTGCTTTCAGATTGGTGATTCTGTCAACCTTTTTCCTTTGCCCATATTACCCATTAATAAAGTAATATATCATTGTAAGCGCTGCATACTCTGCAGCTGCCATTTTTTAAAATGTGATGTAGTCACCTCAGACCTTCAACTGTCACTTAACTGATCCAACTGAAGAGTAAAAATTGATTTTCAATTAGTTCTAGTCAGTCATATACCTCTTTATATACATTCCTCAACAGTCCTTTGGGCTATTTCAAGGCTGCTGTTTAGAGTTTTCTGTCCTTGAAAAACATAGTAAAGAATTAATTCTAGGTGCATGGACTGAATTTCTATAGCCCTGTTCAAGTCATACTGACCAAACAATGCGCTTTACACTAGAGCCACATTCACCAAGTCACACTCACTAACATCTACACACCAATACACACAAGTACCCATGTTCAAAAAATGCTCCCCAGGCACTGCACAATGGCAGCCCACTGCTCCCTAAGGGATGGGTTAAATGCAGAGGACAATTTCATTGGAATGCACGATTGCAATGACAAATAAATAAAGATTATTATAATATGCAAAGTAGTAAGCAACTAGGGTTTAAGTACCTTGCGCAGGGGCACATAGTCATGTGTCAGGAGGAAGCTGGAAGCAAAACAACAACTTTTGGATTGCAAGTCAACAACTCCTAGTCCTAGTCGCCACAGGTGCATTCTAAACTCATATTACCTACCTCTCTTGACACGTCAGGAGCAGGGGTAGACTGTTGCATCTGTCCTTTCACAAAACACATGAAAACATCAACAAGGCGCCTTAATCTAGGCTTGAGGTGTTCTGTGAAAGGGTCTACCGACTGTAAAATTCAAACTGAACCTCAGACAACTTGGATGATGTGCCCCCTCACTTTTTCACAATACTTTTCATCTGACTGTGGACAACTGAGCAACAGTTTTTCTCCTTAGCCCAGGTAATATACAAGAATGAGGCAGTTACAGCCCATGTCCTGAACACGTCTGTGTGTTTGGGCACTCATAGCACTGACTCATGCTGCAGTGCCTCGTAAATCAGACTAAATATGTGTTCATGTGTTTCTACCAAACTTTCTTTCCACTTAACTTGAATCTTTGTTCATGCTTGGGTAAAGAGTTCTGTGGACAGCCAACTTCCTTAGAATGATATATTGGGAGGTAACTTTTTGACCCACATGCAGAACCACGAGCAGAAAACCAGAGTAGTTTGTAACTTGTTTATTTAATACATTGGGGCTGTCATAATGCGTTTTTCTTGTGGTGGACCAGAGACAGACAAGTACGGAGAAGGCAGAGTGGGATCAAAAAAACTCGTCTTTATTCTAGAGTTCACTCACTTGCAGGCGAGGAGCAGAGGTACAGAATCCAGACCACAGGTATCCTCAAAAAAACAGAAACAATAAGATCTGGAGCAGGGCGAGTATCCAAAGGCACGACAAAATATATGGGAGAGACATAACGACACCGCGGGGAACAAAGGACAAAGACAAACTTAAATACAGACGAAGGTGAACAAGAAACAATAGGGCAGGTAATCAGGGAAAGCAGACAGGTGTGGAACAGGCGACAGAGGGGCAGGTGAACCCGATGAGGAGCCAGACAAGACAAACAGTAAATAAACCCAAGGGACCAGAAAACTGTGATAATAATAATAAAGAAACCATTCTAAGTAAGTAGGGAAGCCACACTAAGGGAACAAGGGCGAGAGGAGAACACACTGGGAGGGAGAAGGAAACCATAACAGTCAGGAAAACAAAAAATAACCAAACATGAATACAAACCAAAAACGAGAAACCTCTAGCTAAAGTAAACAAAAACACAAAAACCCAAAAACAAAGTCCAAAATGTCACATCCTGACAGGGGCGAGTCAGAAACTGGTACTGGTCGGGGCTGGAACCTGGAACTGGTGCTGGTCAGAGAGGAAGGCTGGGAGGGGGTTTATTCCAGGAAGGTTTACACCAAGAGTCCAAGTCAGAAAATCCGTGGGCAGCGTCGGAGAGCAAGCGGGCTGGTGGGCACAACTTGTACGAGAAAGGGAGTCTGTGGGGAGCGAGCAGGGCATCTGGCACAGGTAGGAGCTGCAGAGTGAACTGCCAGGGCTTGGTTTGTCCGGTGGGTTATGGTCTGGGGATGGAGATGGTTTCCAGAATGTAGACAACTTACAGGACCTGGAGGTTGCAGCAGAGATAAACTTTAGATAGGCTGAACAGATCTTAACAGGTCGCTAGACAGGTTTCTTATATCTTCTGAAACAAAGATGGCTCGGAGGCTTGAGGTTACCACTCATGTGGGATCATCAGGTGATGAATGCATGTCGTGCAGCTCCTTATAAGTGCCTCACTCTGGATTGCTCCCAGGTGTGCGGCATTAAGCCACTCACCACTCATCAGTGGCTCTCCTCGTGACAGACAGACTCAGACAAAAACACATAACAAATCCTACATAGTGACATAGAAATGACTTTTTGTGGCTTACTCTCCAAGTGAACAGCATCACTGAAGGTCTGCCAAACATTTGTCAAGTTAGCAGTTTTTATGTTAAAATCGGTTCTTGCTGGTCTTATGAAATATTAACATTTTCTGAGAGGCTAAGTTTTGGGTTTTCATTAGCTGTAAGCCATTTCATTAAAATGAACAGAAAAAACTGCTGAAATAAATCACTCTGTGTGTAATGAATTAATATAATAAATGAGTTTCACTTTTTAAACTGAATTACTGAAATAAAATTAAAAGAAATTCAGATATTTTTATGTATTGGCATGCACCTTTACCATTACATTTACCTGCATTATGATGCTTTTGTAAAGCCATGGTCACAAGATTAGAATCCAGTACTATTTGCTTAAAATGTATTGATGTATTACACTTTCATCACTTTTATGATTCTTATCTATATGCACAGCTGTACTAAAACCTGATGGGATGATTTTTGCACTTGCTGCAGGGATAGAGGCTCATAATTCATTTACTTTCCAGACATATTCTTAATAGAAAGCACCAAACCAGCAAGTAAGGTCTGCACCACATCTAAGAGTATGTACAAGGCTGTCAATTTGAAGAATTATGCAAAGCGTAAAAAATTATTTTTGGTAACTTCTTCTTACAATGATTTTCTTTTTCATTTGCATCTACATCTTTAGCATCTTTTATCTCTGCA
Source organism: Crenichthys baileyi (assembly GCA_036173005.1). NCBI lineage: Eukaryota > Metazoa > Chordata > Actinopteri > Cyprinodontiformes > Goodeidae > Crenichthys > Crenichthys baileyi. The sequence continues at coordinate 141,226 of JAHHUM010002934.1, read as the reverse complement.
AATTAAATGACAGTTTCCTTGTTCGGTAGAATATAATGTTGTGTTTGGATTCCCTGAGGTGCAACAACAACACAGGATTTTTCAGCCTTTTCACAGTTTTTAGTTTAAGTATCACCATGAGTGAGCAGGTGGGGAGTGGGTTTCTGGCACAATATGAATGTAAATTTGTCTTACTGAGCACTGAATGAATGACTGTAAAATCCCTTCTCTCTGACAACTAGGTCACCCTTTTGACCAGTATTACAAAGTGACTTTCTTGTAATTTGTCCCCACATTACACTGCACATATATGGGTTATTAGCCATTGCAATCAATATGTTTCCTGCTATTCAGCATGCCATTAACATTATCTGCTCATAATTGTACATTGTGAACCTTTGCCTTTTGTTGCCAGAGGGTAGAGGGACTTGCTCCCACATCTAGGAACACCAGACAGCGAATATAAAGTTAATATTTCATCATGCTCCATTGCCTGTCAGACAAATGTATGTGGACATCCTGTCAATAAAGGGTTGAAAGATTGATGAAATATGATTTTTATGGGTGGAACATGGAGCAGATGATGGAAATGTGATTGCTATCTTTGGAAGAATGTTTTTAATTTTTTTTAAGATTTGGGTCATCTAACTGATACATTGTTCCTGTTCTGTCCAGGACAAAGTCGGTTTTGAAGGGAATATTGTTGCAGAACTTTTTTCAGTACACAATGTGAGAAATTTACAACATTATTTCTATGTGACTAATGTGTGCAAATCATAGCCTGCATATTCAACTTGTTCTCAAACTGCATGAAAAGCAAGATCTGCTTTACTGAACTCTAGCTCTACTGAACACATAGCCTCTTACTTGATGCAGTTTGTCTGAATAAATGAGGTACTACGCCTGCATTTATGAGTAAGTCTGTATGCATTTATAAGGACATCATGTAAAATACAACTAAAGCTGCTTGAGTTGCAAAGAAAGCATAAACCAAATACCACCTGTTGAAAGGTAGTGGTCATTTTAACAGGGGGGAAGAAAAATGTGAAAAAGCACCGTGAAAAACCACTGGCTTTACAAAAAAAAGTAAAAAAACAGGAATAACAAAAAAGGTGATGTGTTTCGGACTGTTTGCAAAGCAAAAATGAAATCAGGATGTAATAAACATGAAGAAAGCACACATTATTTTATTTTCTCACAATATACCACTATATAATCTGGCTTGAAGGAGAAGTCATGGTTTTAGATCAGGACAGTTACGAGAAGCCACAGTAAGAAGCTAAAAAAACTGCTTCTTAACGACCCAGGCTCAGTTTGGTATCGTCTGGAAAACATTACTAACTACTGGAGACCAGCTTACCAGTCAAACAGGTCGGTAGAGGATGCAGGCAGTTTGGGACTGCACTTCATTCTGCACCAGCTCAACCATTCACGACCGTATAGCTCTGTCTTTAGCACTCTTAACCCAGACATCCTCCACCAGAAGCCACCCAGCTCAGAGTGCCCGCCTCCACCTGTCAGTGGATCACCAGCTTCCTGACTGACTGACAGGAGCAGGTAAGGCTGGGGAGCATCTTCTCCCACACAAGAACCAACAGCACTGGCGCCCATAGGGGTGTGTTTTCTCCCCATTTCTCTTTTATCTGTAAACAAATGACTGCACCTCAGCCAACCCATCTGTGAAACTCCTGAAGTTTGCAAATGACTGCAATGTTATTGGTCTGATCTCTGAGAATGATGGGTCTGCAGACAAACAGAAGGAGGATCGGCTCCCCCACTGGTGTGGTCAGAACCACCTGCACCTTAACACGTTCAACACCATGGAGATTTCTGGATAGTAACACACACACACTGCCTCCCCTCACCATTGTCAACAACAATGTCAACTGTGAATCAGTTCTCGTTCCCAGGAACCACCCTTTCTCGGGACCTGAGATGGTCCTCACACATAAACATTGTTTGGAAGAAGGCCCAGCAGAGACTGTACTTCCTGTGACAACTCAATACGTGCAATCTTCAGTTTTTCCTGTGTTCTGTTTGTTTGGCTAATCCACAAAGCACGACAGGTCCAGAGTACAACAAACAATCAGGGCTGCAGTGGGGATCATCGGGGCTGACTTTCCCCGGGACTTGTACAGGACTAGGGTCAGGAAAAGGGCAGCTAATATCTCAGTAGAACCCACACATCCTGGAAACAAACTGTTCAGACTTTTACCTTCAGGTTGGTGCTACTGAGCACTATTTGCCAAGTGCCAAAATTGACACCAGGCATATTTGAACTAATTCAGAAATGCTTTTCTCTTTTGTAAAACACAGTAAATATACATATTTAGAAAAAAATATTTCCCTTTTTATAGGTTCATATTCAAAATGTTTTCACTGAGAGCGAAGTGGAACTAAATTCAAATTGTTTGTATGTGTGCTGAAACTTGGAAAATTAAGCTTATTCTGATACATATTTCTATTGGCTCTATGTAATAATTTTACAATCTTATACATTTTAAAATTTATTAATGCTGTTAAGTCTTTCCCATGAGGGAAATGAGGGTAATTTTTTGACTCACATGCAGGAAAACCACTCAGAACAAAAAAAAAACAACTTTTTTTAGAGAAAGGTCTTAGGCTCACTGTCAGCAGGATAAAGGTGGTTCAGAGGGAGTGATTCCAGTCTGGCTTGGAGGTGAGCCGCGTGCCTTCCAGGAAAGCCAGTGTTGCTGAGTAACAGGTAAGTGGGAGAGCAGCCTGGCAGGCAGAGGACTTGGAGACAAAGGAGCTGCGGGAGATGACCATCAAAAACTGAGGAGTTATCCAGCAGGTTCTGCAGAGGATCTGAATGTGGCTCAGAAATGTAGAGGAGTCTAGCATAATCAGGGCCCGTATTTAACAAACTTTCAAAGTGGAATTTTAGTCTTATGTGTTGAGAATTTTAGAATTTTTACTGCTTGTCTTTAATTTAATACATAAATATACTGGATTATTTCAGACATTTTTTATTTTAAAAAAATTAATAAAACCGCACAGTGTTAAATTAAACCTTCTCTTAAGATTTTAACAATTTTATCATTAATTTCTCTGAGAATATTCTTATGTAAGACAACCGATTCAGTGATTGGCCCTTGCCAGGGGTTTTCTAAATACATCATCGAGGATCAGCTTTGCAGCATAGCGACATGTCGTAAATCAGCTTAGAGAGTGACACTTAAGATTTTTGGCCCCTACCCTTTGTTTAAATTTTAAATTTCTAAATTGTTTGAAAATTTACCCTTTTAAGCGGTTTAAACCAAGACTTTTTTTAAAACAAAAAGTCCATTTTTAAGAGCTTTTCCAAAAGGGGTTTGTTTTAAATTTATACCCCCATTTGAATTTTTAAATTGGGAAAATTTTTTTGCCAAAAAAAATAGAACTTTGGGAAATGTTCCAAAAGTTTTTGGGGAAGGGGTTTTAAAAGTTTGAAAATCAAAAACCCAGTAATTTGCCCATCACACAAGGGCATGGGGACCCTAAAAAAACCCCCCCCCAACAGGGGGTTAAAATTTGCATCTAGGAGGACCGAAAACCTTTTCCCAAACCCACCCCCCCCAAAGGGTTAAATCTGCAACCCCCCCCCGGGAAAATTAATTCGGAAAAGGGAAAAAAAAAAAAAAAACCCCCCCAGCCACACTTCCCAAGCCCAAAAAAAAAACTAGATAGTCTTTTAAATTCATTTAAAAAAAGGATAAGTCTTTTCCATCATCCCAACCCAACTTTTTTAAAAAAAAAAAACATCTAAAATTCATTCACAAAATTTAAAAACCACCTTTCAAAATTTTCCTGATTGGGCCCAATATGTTCAAAAAAATTTTTAAAGCGCTCACAATAAAGGGATTTTTTTTGGGTTTCTTTAACTCCTGCATCTGCTTTTTTAAGGAAAAAAAAAATTTGCGGGTTTTAACATCGAAAATATACTGTTTTTAAAAATCTCCCTTTTAAAAAAAAAACATTTGGCCCCAAAAGAAGCGGGCCCCACCCAAGGGGACGGGACATCCCCAAAAAAAATAAAAAGAAAAATTGAAAATTCCCCTTTTAAAAAATTTCCCCCAAAAGATAGGGAAAAAAAATCACAACGGGAACTTTTCTCAAAAGTTAAAATTAACTTTTTAATGTACACATAAAGGTCAAAATTTTTGTTCACCAAAAAAAATGGTGTTCATTAATATTTTAAAAAAATAATATTTTTTAATGTTTTTTTTTTTACAAAGAAAAAAAACCTCCCACTTTACAAACCTTTATTAATACTCAAAATGTTTAAAAAAGGGGAAAAAACTTTTAAAACTTTTGGAAAAACTCCAGGAAAATTTTTTTAAATTTTTAAAAACTGGGCCCCAGGGGAATGCTGGGAAACCCAATCCTAAAAAAAAAACCCAAAAATTTCCCCTTTTCCTTTTTTTAAAAGTTTTAAATAAAGCAAAAATTAAAATTTGGTAAAAGGTTTTGTTTTCTGGGGGCCCTTTGGGGGCTTATAGTCGGGGGGTGCAAAGCCCATCTCCCCCATGGGGGGCTCCCCTAAAGGGGGAACCCCCCCAAATTTCCTTTTCATAAAAATTCTGAATGGGCACTAAAAAAAGGGCCCAAATTTTAAAAGAAAAAAATATTTATCAAAAAATATTTGCTTTTCCTCTTTAATTTTTTGGACCAAACGGGATCATCTTTTAAATAAATTTGCATTTACTAAAAAAAGGTAAAGGTGGGGGGGCCCAAAAAAATTAGCCCTGCTCTGGATAAAGGGGGTTTTTTAAAACATTTTCTTTTTGGGCTTTCTGTTTTTTTCCCAAAGCCCAAAAAAGTAAATTTTTTTTTGGGTTTTTAAAAAGTAAAAAAATACCCCTAAAAAACAATTTTTTTACTTTCCCAAGGGGACTGGGAGAAAAGAGATATTTCCCACAGATCCCCACCCCCCCAAAAAAACCTGCCCCTCAAAAATTTTGTGGTTGTAGATTCCCCCGGGTTTGTCCCCAAAATTTCCGGGGGAAACTTTTCTAAAAAAAACCAGACGCATGCCCAAGGAAAAATGCTGCCCTTTCTGTAAAAAAAAAAAAAACCCACAAGCTAAGGATAGAACGGCCACACAATATTAGTTGTGACAACAACAGACCCAAACGCCTTGAACAGCCTTCAGTGAATTTGACATGGTCCCATCTTGCCGGATGTGCCAAACTCCTCTTGAACTTTTCTTCCTCTTATTTTGTGCTGAGGAACACAGTGAGCCTCCAGCAGCTCCTGCATGAGTTTGAAGTAATGTGCTTTGCCCTGACAGTGACGATAACGGGCCTGAGCTGGGGGCGAAGGAGAAAAAAAACAACTCTAAGCTCTCAAAAGAGCCTACTGCGTGCATGAAGGTTAGCTGCGTGCCTCTATCCCAGTATAAGACTAGTGCTGGATTGAGGTGGCTACTGTAAAAATCTGACTGAGGAATGATTTTCCACAGCTATCATCAAGCAACTTCTTCAAAAATGATAAATGAAATAGAAAATATTGTGCTTTACAGAGTGTTCACAGACTATGAAAGTTTCACATATTTTTCACGTTACAACCAAAAACTTGAAAAAAACTTGAAAAAAATGAACTTAATTCGATTTTTTTGGTGATAGACAATCACAAAAAGTATAGCATATTTGCTAAATACAATAAATAGTATATCTGGTTTTTTTAATGTATTTAAAATAAAAATTAGAAAAGTGTGGTATGTACTTATATGTAGCTGTGATTGTTAAAGAAGCCTCCCCACACCTGTTGAGAGCACCTGTTTGGTGTAAAAATGTCCTTATCTTTAAAGATTTAAACCTCAAACCATGATAATTTCCTCAATATTGTAATATTACACTTGGTGATCAGACTACGTAAAGGATATTGCCTTGAATAAGTATAATTTCCTCAGTGCAATTAGGCTATTGACGGCAGTCAGACTGCAAGCAGGAACTCAAAAGCAAATTAAAGTTTTAATCCAGGGGTTTTGCATGTAAATCAAATATTTGCATAACAAGAAGTTGGCATAACACCCTCTGATCAGCTGATTACCATAGTGATGAGAATCTTCAAAGGAAAAACTTTCTCATTCTGGGGTGAAACTGAGAGTTATAGGTTATAAGCTGCCGTATTGGCTGTCTCTGAGGGCATGTTCTGCTCAGCAGCAAAGAATATGGGACACTACGCTGTTGATTATAACGAAAAGGAGAAGAAGGCAAACACTTATTTTGGAATGAGGGCGAGGGCAAAAAAGGAGCAGTCTCTTTTTGCTTCTTGACAGGCCTTTCTTTTTTAAAAGGGGTTTGGAGGGTTTAAAAAAGCAGCAGGAGGGAAAGACGAAAAAGATACTTTTAAAAAAAAAATTTCTAAAAAGCTAGATATTTGTGCTGCAAATACATTTACAGTTAAAATCCATTTCTTAATTATTCCAGGGCAAATTTTTCCCCTTTTCCTTCCAATGCAATAAACTGCCCCCCATATGCCCCCTTTGGAAAAAGGGCATTCTATATATATATATATATATATATATATTATATATATAGTATAGTATAATAATATATTATAATATATATATCTGCTCCTCAACAGGCAGGCATGGAGTGAGCCTATAACTGTCTGAAATGTGCTGACACCTCACTTCTAGCAACACCCACAGGGGTAGGGGTAATGGGAGCAGTGGGGGTAGAGTGATTACTGGATGCAAAACAAGCATTACTCTTTTTTACATTTGCTGCAACAGATGCTCATTTTGTGCACTTATTAATAACTTAAAATAATCCAGCTGATGCTCTTATTGGGGTCTGTTGGGAAACATGCTGGGTGATTTTTAAGTTTTTGGTCTTCTGCAGTCCATTTTTGCCATGTGGGGTCCCTCCCAGATATCTCCCTCTCTCCCTCTCTTACTGATAGTGCTACTCAGCACTGCAGCACTGTAGCAACAGGATGGATCTCCCCTTATTATAAGCGTGTGTGTGTGTGTGTGTGCTTGTGAGGGAGGCAGTCACAGCATATCAGGGCAGCCACTAACATGCAATGCAGATATTGGGATAATAAGCATGTTTCAAAAAAGGAAGGAGGCAGTGCAGAAGAGAAGTGGCACGGAGACCCCTCATAAGATAATTGAATCTATTTGTCTTGAGTGGGTGCATGCTAAAACTATGTGGCGTCATGCCAGTGATAAGCTGTTCTCTGTGTACAGTGCTGTGAAAAAGTAGTTATCCTCTTATACTTTTCTCTTGTTTGTGATTTTTTTGTGACACTTGCACATTTCAGATCATCAAACAAATTTTCATATCAGACAAAGATAACTTTGGTGACCAAGAAAATGCCATTTTCAAATGATGATTTCATTTAATAATGGAACAAAGCTTTCCAAACAACCTGGCCCTATGTAAATAAAAAGTATCTGCCCCTAAACCTAAAAACGGGATGTGCCACCCCTGGTGGCAAGAGCTGCAATCAAGCGTTTCTGATAACTGACATGGGGTCAGTTGCATCACTTTGGAGGAATTGTTGGTGTGTTCAAGATTACCGCCCTGCTGCAGAACCCGGGTGTGCTTGAGCTTAACGGTCACAAACTGTTGAGCCGAACACCCACCTTCAAGAGTTTCTGCTGGAGAGTAAAATTCATGGATCCATCAATTACTGCAAGTCATCCAGGTCCTGTAGTAGTGAAGCAGCCTCAGACCATCACATTTCCTCTGACATGTCTTGACTGTGTATATGATGTCCTTTTTCCAAAACTCTGTTAGTTTTTTGCCAAATATAACAGGATGCAAGTCTTCCAAAAAATCCAACATTGTCTCATCAGTCCAAAGAATATTTTTACTAAAGTCTTGGGGTTAATTAATACATTTTTTGTAAATGTGCATTAGACTTTTTTCTTCTCGACTGCAATGGTTTTGCCTTGGAACCTTCAAATGGATACATTTTTTGCCCGGTCTCTTTCTCATTGCTGAATCATGAACACTGACCTGAACTGAGGCAAGTAAGGCCTGCGGTGTATTAGATGTTGTTCTGTGTTCTCTGGGTTCACTCTTAGAGCAATTCAGTTCTGTTCCATGTTTTCTCCATTTGTAGACAATCATATTAATAATAGTGGATCATTTTACTGGAGTCCCAAAGACTATGAAATGGCTTTGGCACTGAGTGAAAATTGTGGTTAATGAAAGTTAATTCATGATATTACAAGAAGGAAAATTATATTTTCACATAAGGCCAGGTTGGTTTAGATTAGCATTTGAAAACTCCTTTTTATATTTACGTTCCTTTGTTTGATTGAAAAATTTGTTTAAACATGTAAAAAAAATTAAGTGTGACCAAAAAAACTTAAAACAGAAGAAATCCATAAAGCGTTATGTACTTTTTTGAAGCATTTTGTGTGTGTGTGTGTGTGTGTGTGTGCTTGTGTGTGTTTGTGTGTGTCCTCTAAGTTAAAACTGTACATTTTTTTTCCTAATTCGAACACTGTATTTTTTTGTGAAAAGTTTATCAAATGTTTTTTTATAATTTTTCTCTGCAAAATTAGGAAGATAATACTTTGTTGTAAATGTAAGCAGTATAATTTTTCTGCAGCAGTTCACACAATGTTGCCATAATTTAATAATCTTTCAAAGGCAACTTTGAAATGCACCAAGTATAAATTAACGCTTCTGTAGCAATCTGTGCTCTGTATGCCAGTAACCATCTAAGCCTGTGCCTATAGGCTATATAGAAGTCTGCAGTCCTGAATAATAAATAACATCCACCACAAAGGTGGCTCTCCTGCAGCACTGAATTAAGCGTGATTGATCCCCATATCGCCACTGGAACAATATGAACCACTCAAATGCCATCCCTGTCAATTGGTTCTATCAAATAACAACTCAAGGGATGTAAAATAAGATTGTATATATAGGTGGTGATGGTGCAGGGTGGGGGTGGTGGTGGTTACTGCTTGATAAGCACAGGGTAGCACTTTAAAAGGCACAGGCCATTAAGCTGTGTGCTGGATGCAGTGAATGGGAATCTGCTCGGGTGACATCACGCTGCCAAAGAGGGATGGCTTAATTAAACTTTCATACGACAAATATTCATGTGCGTTTAATGATCCCGAATCACTTCATTCCACATGAATTATGAATATTAATGAACAGGAGGGAAAGGCAGTGGGGTGTGTGTGTATATGATGGAGGAAAGATTTGGGTTAACGAAGAGCCACCAGTCCGTCAGCTTTGCAGTTCCTCCAAACACCCGTAGGCTGGAGGTCATAATTGGAAGTGTGTATACACCATGAGAGTGTACGTGTACATATCTGAGTTTTTAGCCCAACTATACCATCCATTTGGCTAAGTGACCATAAAAACTCCTCCACATTAGACCAGCTAATGGGAAGCTGGTTTAAGCCTTTTTCTGGGGTTCTTCCCAGTTCTCTTCATGAAAAATTTAATTCTTGCAAACTAAAGCAGGCACACTTATTTCTGTGTCACTGAGTCTATTCGTCTGAAATTGTAAATTCTAACTTCCATCTGATGGTTCCAAATTTACGTCCACCAGAATTTTTTTATGTAAATCAGTACAATGGCTTTGTGAATGTGCAATAGTCAAATCTAGACAGATTCGTAGGCCTAAGTGTTCTTGTCAGTGCCTTGGCTCATAAGACAGAGCTAGGCAATTCTGTGCGCTTCTGCAGCACATTAAGCTTCAAAGGCTGGATGCATCTGCTATATAAAATAATGAGAGTTAAAATAATTTTAATGACATACATAATGTGAGTCATTGATCAACCACAGCTTAGGCTGATATATCTCAGTTTCTCTTCTGCATAAAACAAGTATTTCAGTCAAACTATTTATGTTTATAAAATTCTACAGCAGCAAATGGAAGGATGGATGGATGGATGGATGGATGGATGGATGGATGGATGGATGGATGGATGGATGGATGGATGGATGGATGGATGGATGGATGGATGGATGACTTCTCTCTTGCTCTCGGTGGAAGACACACGTTTTCTCTCTCTCCCTCCCAGCTGATCCCTGCTTCTGCTTTTGTCTGTATTTGCCTCGGTTTGCATATGCTCCAAACTTGTAAATTATGGATTTGGTCAGCTGGTCTCTCAACGTAATTGATCAAATTTTTTTGACGGGAAGACAGAGTGAAGGAGAACACTCTTGTCCAGACGGGACATTCTCCTCTGGATAAACAATGGATTCTTGGCAGCAGTGGAAGATTGTGACCATGACTATGATGTTGGTCGACGATGTAGAAGATGTGTACATGTTTGGACTTTAGATAACAGGATTTCTGCTTTTTGGAGTTGGTGGTTACCTGGCTTATCGAGTGATTCGCAAAACGTGGGCGGCTGTTCAAAGCATTCCAAAGCTGCCTGCGATGTTGGATGGAGTCTGTAGAGCGATCAACACTCAGACTGAAATGTTAAGAGAGCAGAATCTCAAGCTGGACACGATTCTTGAACAGAATCGCAGCCTGGCAGCGGTTGGACTCAGAGGTTAAAGGATATAATCTTGGAGAAGTTGTACGCTCGAGATCTGCGGAAAGTACCAGAAATTTGGCTATTTTCAATTCAATTCAGTTTTGTCATATAGCGCCAATTCACAACACATGTTGTCTCAAGGCACTTCACAACAGTCAGTTATTTGGATTCACAGTTGAGAAATACCAGTAAAACTCTTAAGGTAGTTGGAAATTCACAACTGCCTGGACCACAACATTTATTGTTTTTCTAAATCTGGCGCCCCAATGTGGCCTTGGCAACTTCTGCTAACTGGCTATCAACAAAATATCTCCTGGATGTTATATAAACACGACGCTCTTCCCCACCACTCCCCTACCAGCTGTGTGCTGATAGGACCATGCGGCCGATTGATAAAACTTCCACCTCTCTTCTCAAGGACAATGGCGCTTCTATCAGTGTTGACAGTCTAATTCTTGCAAACACACTCAGGCTTATATATTCGCACCCTCAAGATTCCACCGTACCCTTGCTAAATCTTTACTTATGTGTGTGCTGCTTACCCCTGCTGAGGGTTTTTTGTACTATTTCAGACTCTATTCAGCTAAGAATAGAGTCTGAAATATGATTTTTTTCCCTCCTATCTTACTTTACCTAAATGTGTGATTTCATTACTTTTCATAGATTTTCAGATTTCTCAGAAGGATTACCAGCAAAAGCCAAATATTATTAGTATATGAAAATTTGACTAAAGCTGTTTTTACACCAATGACCATAGATTTTTTGATTTCTTAGAAGGATTGTATTACAACAATTTAATACCAGTAAAAGCCAAACATTAGTTTTTAAAAAGTTTGGACTAAAAATGTTTTATACAAGTGAGCCTGCTCATTTGAATGACGGGACCACAACTGCCTCATACCAGCGACCTCAAGGATTAATATTATCATTTTTCTTCTAGCACAGGATGGATTCCGTACCACAGATGGCTTAATGAGCTAATTACCTCTATTAGACAGATTGGATTAGAACCAACTCTTACCAGTAAACTCCCAAGGATTATTAATGTCATTTGATTTGTTTTTCTGTGTTTGATTTTCTGTATGACTGTATTGTTTTTCCTCACGTACAGCGCTTTGAGTGCCTTGTTGCTGAAAAGCGCTACATAAATAAACTTGACTTGACTTGACTTGACTTGACTTGACTTGACTTGACTTGACTTGATGGATGGATGGATGGTTACTTATTCAGATAAAACATTAAGATTTTAAATCTCTTTTCCAAGAGGGGTCTGACAAGACAGCAGCACCATTTACAAATATCAACAATTATATTCATACAGTCACATACATTCATGTAGTTTTAAAAGCATAAAATGACTAAATCAACTAATAAAAACATGACTGACTGAAAAGCAATTGCAGTTAATAAAGCTGTCTTGTTCGCTGTCTTTCAGTACTGCTTTTAGCTCACCAAGTGTCCTTAGCTCTGTCAGTTTGGACTCTTGCTGAAAATCCAGATTGAAAGGGCAGAATATTTAAACACTCTCTTATCCAGTTCTGTTTAACTCTGGGAACAAACATATGATGAAAACCCTGGGAGCTTAGTCCATATCTGGCATGGGGCCTTGTCATTAAAGCATGCAGGTAAAGGGGAAGTAGTCCCAGTATACACTTATACACAAAAGAAGCATGTGTGTCTGCCTGCGAGCAGAAAGAGAAGGATGACCAGCAGCTGTGTACAGATAACCATGGTTAACACTATATTCACAACCAGTGAAAAAACATAGAGCACAATTTTACACTGAGTCCAGGTTCTTGAGATTTTGCTGAGATGAATTCATCAACAAGTCACCATAGTTAAGAAGAGGAAAGACTGTTGCTGAGATCAAGTAATTTCAGACTTGAGAGAAACAGGCCTTGTTTCTGTAGAAGAAACCCAGCTTTGATTTTAATTGAGACAGAAGACTGGTAATGTGCTCCTTGAAAGAATGTTTAGTGTCGATTACACCAAGATACTGACCTTCTCAATTTCTGTTCCATTTGCAGTTTTAATTGTAGGAATTTTAAAAGGTAGTCTTTTGAAAAATAACTTGGGGTTAGTTTTTTCTTCATTTAATACTAGTTTGAGCTGGATGTATGGACAGATGGACAGACAGACAGACAGGCAGACAGACAGACGGATGGATGACACCTATGTCTACTCAACCCACAGAAGAAAGCCTCATGTTGCCAGAACTGGGAAACCAGTGTCAGTGGATCAATGCTGCCACTTACTGGTATTCTTTTGAACTCTTCTGCACACTGCTAACATACAATGTGAGAGAAAAATTACATAATAATAATAATAAGAAGAAGAAGAAGAAGAAGAAGAAAAAGAAGTGTTTGTTACTTTTTAGAGCTTAATTTAAAATGTTTTGCAAATATGCCTTGAAGTGTTCCTGACAAATACAATTAAATTCGTGTTTTCAATGCATACATTGTGTGTATGCATGCTGGGCTTCCATTTCACTCTGTGTTCTACTTTATTTTATATCTCTGGTGAAGGACACTTTCACAGTACCCATGAAACCTTTCTTCTAGTTGTAAATATAGGGAAGTAATAACATCAGGGAAACGTTTGGGGTAATACCCATATAAGAACTAAAATTAGATTGAAAGGTTTTGGGCCACAAATAGTACTACACAGGTGTGAGTTTATGGTTTAGTCTTACTTCTTTCCTCTGAGAATTTTAAACTATGAGCATCTTGTTGCATTGGGGATTTACATGCAGAAGAACACGTGTTAATAACTGTCCCCACAGTTTATCCTGAGGAGTTTATTGCAACATAAAACATATAATCAAAACCCTGCGTTGCATGTTAAACATATGTCATAGGCATAAGGTCTAGATTGGACTGCCAGAGCAGTATGTATGTTGGATGCACCTCACTATGTTGTTTTATATTGAATTAAACCAGAAATAATGGGAATAGTTTACAGTTATCATTGTGGCATAATTTCCATCTCCTCTTGCCCACCATTGCCACCTAACTGTGGTAGAATCTATGAGGATGTTTCGCAGGCATGAAGGAGAAATTCATTAACAATCAAAATTATCAAATTAACATGGAGGACAGACACAAGAATTCATCTGATAACAATTGGAGCAAGGCCTCTGAAACGGCTCGCTCGACCTCTACGGTCAGGTCCGTTACGGACATCAGTGGCACTTGTTCCGGGCAATTTAGGGAACTGATCCACTCAGGGGAAACTATAGGATAAGGGGGAAAAATTAAGGATTTAAGGAAAGGTGTTAAAAGGCTTCCTACTACATATAAAGAGAGTACATTAAGAAAATATTAAAACAGCAAATAATGAACAGTTAAGGGGCCCATGAACATCGATGTGAAGCAGCATCCATCATTTTCAAGGACCATAAACTCTGTTGTTCTTGTAATATTGCAAGCAATCAAAATGTCCTATTTATAATTAGAAAAAATGGGAAAACAGTAGGAAGAGCACAAATTAATTTTACAAACAAAATAAAAAAATTAATAATTTTTGCTTTTATTGCAACTTAATAACCCCACACTAAAGAACATACAAAAATCTAACTTTCAATTTGAGTAAAGGTCAACGACACCATGCAAGTGACTGTCCACTGACTCTACATGCTCATCCAGGAGGAGCGAATGCTGCAAGTCACTGACTGGATGCAATCTGCTGGGTTTCCTTAGATAGAAATACTTTCTAACCAATTTGAAAAATAAACTGTATTTAACTGCATTGTTTGATAACTATGTATGTACTAGGTATGATAACTGTTTGTATTTGATTTGAAATCAGTTTGATTCGATTGAAATGACTTTGTAAAGTGCATTGAGACGACATGTGTTGTGAATTGGTGCTATATACCGTAAGTAAACTGAATTGAAATTATTTGAGTATATTTAATCAGTTGGTCCAGCACCAGTTCTGTCTGCCTGAAGGCTATAAGGCTCTCTATTATGACTCAAAAATCAAAAAATCTAAATCTTGCAGAAACTTTAAACAAAATTTGACAAAAGTGTACAATGCAAAGAAAGACATTTATTGCAACCAAATCTCAAAAGGTTGATCAGGGTTCTCATTGTGTTGGTTGGGTGAAACGTTTTGCTGGTTCTTGTTCTTTTCAGGTCTCTTGACTGAATCAGAATTGAACTGCCTTAGGAGAAAGAATAGTAATATTCTCTTGACTGCCTTCTCTTGATGTCTGGAATAGGAGCCATCAAGAGAAGCTGATTGACCAATCACAGAACAACAACCTGTGAGATGCGTCACATTACTCAGCATGTCATGAATACGGATTAAACTATTTTGTCTACCACATTCTTTAGACCAAAGAGAAACCAAAACTGTCAGCAATCTATCATTATAGACAATGACTACTTATGGATTATTTCGAAGCCTTCTCAAGTTCTATGTTAACAACCATCAATTAACATACTGACATGCATTCAGACAAAACTCTTTCAGCACTTTAGGGTCATAAAAACTTTCAGATTTTAGGATTTTAAGATGGCATTAATGTCAGGGGGATAAGAATTTGTTGTGGCTAACTATAAAAGGTCTGCAAGGACATTTTGAAGGACCTTGGAGGAAAGCAGTCAAGGTATGTGAAAGATCAAAAATGGTCATGTCTGTTCACACAATATAAGGGCTTACCCTGCCTCTTGCCCACTGATAGTTCAAAAAAGGCACCAGCTCCCCGATGGATGGATGGATGGATGGATGGATGGATGGATGGATGGGTGAATGGATGGATGGATGGATGGATGGATGGATGGATGGATGGATGGATGGATGGATGGATGGATGGATGGATGGATGGATGGATGGGGAAACACTGAACAAAGGTGAGGGAAAGGCATTAAAAACAGTTGAAAAATACTTCTTAAAATCATGCTTACTTTGGCTGGTGACAGAAATAAAGACTAAAAGCACCTTTTTTTCCAGTTATCATAGCCCTTTATCCAATTTTAAAGCACATCCGCCTCTCTTCTTTGTCTCTCACCTTTAAGTCACCCGTACTCTGTGCACTCAGACAACAGAAAATTACTTCTAAACTCTACTGTCTCATTTCTGGGCAAAAATATTAAATATTACATAATACTCCTTAACCTAATGTTTAATGACAAAGGATATTTATTCTTATAGGAAATTATTTAACATGTAGTGTAGAAAAACCTTTAAAGAATCTGTTCTTGGACAATGCTGGCATCTTCCAAGCTTCTGCTAGCAACAACTTAATGCTCACCCTCTACTGATGATCCACATGGCCCTGTCTTTCAGTGTTTAACCCTTTCTCTCTCCTAGACATGGCAATTGACTGAGCTTTTACTGTGACTAACTGTATGTGCACTCTTCAGACTCTAACCTTGAAAACTGGCTCAGAGTTTATCTGTTCTTTCTTTCTAGATGAAACGACTAAAGGAGCTACATCCATTAACATTTACCTTTTCCTTCCCATAGAAAGTACTCCTAGATCAGTGCTTCTTTGTTCTCTTTGTGTCTCTGCTCTGTTCTCTCAAACCCCCAGTCGGTCGTGGCAGATGGCCACTCACACTGAGCCTGGTTCTGCTGGATGTTTCTTCCTGTTAAAAGGGACTTTTTCCTCTCCACTGTCGCTACCTGCATGCTCAGTATGAGGGATTGCTGCAAAGTCAATGCCAGTGACTGTCTCTAGATGCTCATCCGGAGGAGTGACTGCTACAAATCTCTGACTGGATGCAATCTGCTGGGTTTCCTTAGATAGAAACACTTTTTATCCAATTTGAATAAATAACTGAATCTGACTGCACTGTTCAATGATTAGGATTAATTGGAATGTATGTACCTGAGTTTTGTGAAGTGCCTTGAGACGATATGTGTTGTGAATTGGCGCTATATAAATAAACTGAATTGAATTGAATTTAACTGAAGTCAAGAGCGAAACTGATTCTCTTAGGTTCGCTCTTCAGTAATGACATCACTGGTGTAGGGCATGTATATAGGTTATATAGGTACATAGGTTTAAAGCATTGTGTATTTCTAGACTGTAATAAGATATTACGTTGGAATAAATTTTCTGAGGGTTTTCAGGAATTAATCACATATGGTAGTGTAACAGCTTCACCTATGAACATTCACAACTATAGCTCAGAATTTTGTTTTGTTTTGTTTTATTTTATTTTATTTTATTTTATTTTATTTTATTTTATTTTATTTTATTTTATTTTATTTTATTTTATTTTATTTTATTTTATTTTAATTTATTTTATTGACATATATACAGGTTTTACATTGTACACTCCAGGACACTAAGCGGCGGTATGCACTTAGATGTTGGTTTGCTTTAGGCTCAAGAAGAAGAAAGAAGAAAATAGAAGGGCTTCCGTATGCCGTGGTGTTTTTCATGCTAGTGTCAGTGTTTGTTTCGTTAAAAAAGTTTGATTAGAACTTTAAAGACAATGGGAATAGAAGACGAAGCGGACCGTACTCTCTTCATAAGAAATCTAGACACCAGAGTAACGGAGGAGCTTCTGTTCGAGCTGTTTTTACAGGTGCTGTTGTTAGCCACCAGCTAGCAAATGTCCAGTGTGTTTGTAACGGCAGGCTAATGCTAATACATAGAAAGTGTTGTTATTACGCTAAAATTATTACTTAAGAAAGTGAAATCATCCTTTAAAAAATACTTTCCTACGTACACTCTAGTAGTAGCTTTGGCTAAGCACACTTTTTCACAGTTTCCTTTGTTTTTATTGTATTCATTAAAGCTATCCAGTTTGCGTGCAATTTATATATTTTTTCCAGCCTTGTTGTGTATGACAGTAATCGTTTGTGTTTGCAGGCTGGACCTCTCGTCAGAACTAAAATTCCCAAAGACTTGGATGGGAAACAGAAAACATTTGGATTTGCCGTTTATAAACATGAGGTGTCCGTGCCTTATGCAATGCATCTCCTAAATGGGACGTCGCTGTATGGGAAAACCATCCAAGTTCAGTTCAGAACGGGTGAGCTCACTTAGGGATTTTTCTTTTAAGTCTAGAAAGGTTTTTGTTTTGTTTTTTAACACAGAGATTCGTTTAAATAAGATTCATTGCCAAAATGTATTAACAAATAATATTATTAGTTTGGTATATAATAAGGTGTATATATAGTAGTATACTAGTGTGTAGTGGGGAGAACTTTTGTTTTAGATTCACAGTTGAAAAGTACCTATGATTTAAATTAAAGACTTCTACATGCTTTGCAAGTGGGAATACCTGCAAAATCAGCAGTGTGTCAAATAATTGTTTTCCCCAATGTACATGTATATGTATGTATGTGTGTGTATGTTTGTATGTGTGTGTGTGTATGTATGTATCTTTGCACACTCTTAGCATTCCCTCAATGAGCTTCAGGAGGTAGTCACCTGAGATGGTTTTCCAGCAATCTCAAAGGAGTTCCCAGAGGTAGTCATAAAAATAAATAAATAAATAAAGAGTCCAGTTCAGAGGTGGATGGTAATAGCTGCCTCCATGCAAGCTTTGCACGCACTTAGCATTCTCTTGATGAGCTTCATGAGGCAGTCACCTGAAATGGTTTTCCAACAATTTTTTAAAGAGTTCCCAGAGGTAGTAATAAAATAAAGACAAATCATTAAATGAACAGGTGTGTCCAAACTGTTTGTGATCCTTTCTCGTATTCATTTTAATTTTAAACTTGTTCAAATATTTTTGGCTGTATACTAATTTATGCTAAAAAAAAAGGCAAATCACTAGACATAAATTTGCAGCTGAGTAAAAAAACACTGATGGGTTCTGTAACTTTTGTATTGGTAGTCGACTACTTTGTCGACCAGTCAATGATTATTTTACTCCACCTCTACTTTCTGTGGGTGCAGCTTCTGTTCTCAGTAATGGTACCCATAACTTATACAGAAATAAAACCATGGCTTGTGAAGGAGGAATTTCAAAATTCTCGCATTTCTTTGAGAAGGCGCTCATTCAAAAGCTAAAATGATCTAATCAAACATGAGTTGGATGTTATTCATAGATCCTTTTTAAATCGCAGTTATGTGGCTTGTGGAACCTTCATTCTGTTTTTGAATGAAAATAAAACATTTTGCATTGTTTAGCATATAGATGACCTTAGGGTCATCTATATGCTAAACATATAGCATAAAGATGACCCTAAGATCAACACTGCAGGTAAATTGTCCGACAATGAACAGGCACCATGTTTCCTTGCCCAGAATAAGATCTTATACAACCAACTGACTGTGTATTAAGAAGTATCCGTTTGGTGTGAAATAATTTAAGACAGTTTTGACCAGTTTAAGTTTTTAAATTGTAAACTAAAGATAACCAAAGGCCCTTTAGAGTCATTAAGAATGAAATAACTGAATGTTGAATCTGATGACAGCTTTGACATTATCTTAATTGCTTATCAACTGTTATTCATAATATGTGGGGAATGGACAGTTGGTTAGTCTATGCTTGCTCATCTGTTGAGGTAATGTTGTTACTTAAGGTGAGCTCTGATTAGTACCGTCTGTATTCAGTTTTGTAACAAACAACGCTGCGGGCAGGAAATGGAGACGATCGTGTCCGCACACTTTCCTGTAGTGCATTGCAGTTGTGAAAACATAACTGACACGGTACTAAGTGACATGTCAACAGTACAATTTTGTCAACTATTTTTTCCATAGGCAGTGTCGTACACGCTGTACCCACAGTGCCTTCTAACATAAATTACCTAAGTTGACACAGAATTTCACTCAGCACCTTCGCAGTCCAGTGCAGAGCCCCTCCCCTACACATGTGGCCTCTGCTCGGATGAGAGCTGTCAACACCAACTTAACACTGTTGTTCTTTTCCTTCGTCAACTGGCAATCAAAGAAAATCAAAGAGGGATATATTTTTCAATTGATTGTAGATATTTTTAAGCAGTTGTTTACTGCATGGTAAATAAGTAATGCTTTGTAAATAAAACTTTGTCTCAAATAAGTAACCAACGTTTAACAAGATATTAACATTTTCCTGGTATGGACAAGTATTTGCATATCCAAAAATCTGTACACAGAAGTTTATACAAACAATATTTACATTGAAAAGATAATGTTTGTTTAAGGCTTTAGAATTATTTTAGGGGCATTACATTTATAAATAAGTCTCTGCCTTGTGTTGTTATGAAATAAAAGGTTATCAAATGTGCTTGATAAAGCACATTTGTCTTTTAATTAATTTTATTTTTTCTGTTCAAAACTCTAATGTGATTAATAAAACAAAATTAAACCTAGACTGTAACATTTTATTTTCTTAAGCACTTTTTTCTGTTCCATCATAGGTAGCAGTCATAGTAGTCCAGGAAACTCACAGAATTCCAGTCCTGCAAATACCCCAAATCCCCATGGCCAAAGGTAAGAATATCCAACCATTTGTTTCCCTGATTTCCTGTGCGAATATTAAGACCAGGCAGGAGTGGGCGATGTTGAAAAAAGTATTTCACAGGTTTTTACAATAAAATCTAAATTTATATCACAATTTATCTGTAGAACCATAGCTCTTGAAAAGCAACATTTAACTGTGCATTTAAGCCAGCACTCTAGCTGCAATACATCTAGTTAATGAATCTACAGAAAAATGAGTAAATTAAAACTTAGTCTGGATAAAAGCATAAAGGAGCAAAGGACATAATGTCTTGTACTTTACAGATGATATCACAATCTTTCTTTTTTTAAGCTTGTCCTTAATTATCTCTATTCTATAATATTGCCATGTTGCCCACCTCTAAGCCACCATGTATTTTTAATGCATAATGGACAGTGTATCAAAATAAAGCAGGGTTTCTATACAGTCTGGATATAGAAGAAGCAAATAAGAGTATGGAAAAATATTTGTATTTCTAGACTAATCCCATTGTTTAAGTGTGTCCTTCCTTCTTCATGTCCCTTCATTCTTCCTTCAGTCCTTCCATGTTTTCTTCCATGAACTCTTACTTCTTTTCTTCCTTGGCCCATTTTTTATCAAAAGCCTGGGATTTGAAGCCCCAGGATTTGTTTTACCCAGGTAAAAGGAATCCAGGGGGATTTGAATGCCTTCTGTTTCCATTGCGCAAAAAGGCCAGGGACCATTTATTTAATTCAGCCTAATAGGGGAAGTTGTGAAGAAAAGTGCACTACACCTTCGGTCCAGCAGATGGCATTACTCCTTTACTCCTTTTAAAAGATTCTTAGCTAATAAATAATTTTGTTTGAACTGATAAATAATGGTAGATATTGAGCAGCTTTAGAGTTATAAAGTTGATTAATTCCTTCCATTAATCAACTGTATAACTCTAAAGCTGCTCAATCAGCTATATAGTTGATTAATTCCTTCCATCTTCCATTATTCCTTAAGTTGCGCTGGATCCGTAAGCAGGAAAAGCTAAAATTTTTTATATTTAAGTTTTTATCAACCTACATCTGGCCAGAGTTGTTGCTTAAAAACTGCCTGATTCATTTACAATAACTACTACACACTGATAAACACATCCATTTTCCTTTTACTATTGTAATAATCAGGAAAACTCATCAGATATCTACAGCACAAACAGAAAAATGTTTTTAGTAAAAGAAATTACAGATAATCAGTCCAGAAATACAGGACTTGATTCCTCGACTGTAATAAGCAGATATTTACCGTAAATTCTGGACTACAGAGCGCACCTGATTAAAAGCCGCATGCTGTAATTTTAAAAAGAAAACCAATTTTGTACTTGTACAGGCCGCACCGGATGTTAAGCCGCGGGTGTCCCAACGTTGTAATATGATTTACACAGAAAGATATTACACGTGAGGATTTTTTAACTTTTAATTTAATCCGTATGGTAATATAAACAAATGCATATTGCAAATGCTTTTTTCGAACAGTGCCTGTAACACGGCTACCTTTAAATATACGTATGTTATCAGTAACACACAAATTTCGTTGCTAATGCTTTTGTACTGAACAGTGCATGAACAACATTCCAATATCTCCTAACTGATATACACTGCAGCCTACCAGGTCAAAAGTCATTGATCGGCTTCTTCATCTTCTTCCTGCGCACTGAAACCATCAAAGTCCTGTTCTTCAGTGTCCGAATTGAACAGCCTCAGGATCTCGACACTCACATCAGCCTCTTCGTCGACGCTCTCACTTGAGCGCACCCGGTCCCCTTAATCACGCAGCAGTCCAGCCTTTCGAATCCCGTTGGTGATTTTCCATGTTGATGAGGGTGAATATAAATGTCTGATTTACAATACCGGTAACTGAATTGTCAAAGTGCTCTTGATTTATTACACAAGTTCATTGGACCTCTTTGAACTACTCATCAATTTGATTGATCTACTGTTACCAGGCAAAATGTTTCTGGCGGCATGAAAAAAAACATGCATTAGCCGCACCGTTGTATAGGCCGCAGTGTTCAAAGTGTGTGAAAAAAGTAGCGGCTTATAATCCGGAATTTACGGTATATAAAGTAGAATATGCGTAGACGATGGCAGGACATGAGGGTGAAGAGGATCATGTAGCTTTTGGGAAACTGCATCCAAACCTGGAACTGTTGTTTCTCCTCCTGCAGAGATACTGCATAAAATCATTAAAAATAATAAAAAATCAGGAGTTCACACTCCACTAAGTGCTCTGATCGTCAGTTCTGCAGTATCTTTTTTTCTTACAGAACTGTGGCTAAACAGTTTATTATTAATACCTAAATTAACTTAAAATGTCAAGTTTATTTTAGATTCTTGTATTTGCAGCTATTCACCACATACCTACTAAACGTATTAAATCCGCTTTCAGCCGCCACAAACAGATGACGGGTTGCGGTATATCAGAGTGCCGGTTTGAGATCAGGCAACGATTAGTGGGGAGGTCCCAGTCCAGCCGCACAGTTAGCCTAGTTTAGCAGCCAGACTGGTCTATAATGCCCCTTTTCCACCGTCTCGATTTGGCCCGGCTCCACTCTGTATAATAGTATAAGAAAAATAAGTGTGTTAATCAGTTTTTAGTAGTTATTGTATATTGTAAAAGTCCTTGTCCTTGATTTGACATGGCTGAGACAAAAACCTCATGAAGCCCAAAATTGTAACTTCTTCAGGCAAACTTTGGAACCTTGCCAGACAGCAGCGTCTCTCCTCTCTGCTTCTCCTGCCACACCCCCCCCCACTTCAAAAAACACTGATTATTTCTAGTAGATAATGATCCCATTGGATCATTTCATACATGAAATAACATATATGACATTCTTGCATATAAAATACTACAAACATTATTTGTATTTGGTTTATTTGTTTTTTTCCATTTATTTTTTAGCATTGTACACATTACTTTATGTGATAATGTCTCATAGTAATAGCAGCACAGCACATTGCACTGACAGCTGGAGAAGGGGCTTCGGCTGCCATAGCTCCAGCCGTCAGTGGGTCACAATAGGTATCGTACCGAGTGGAGCGGAGCCATGCCACCTAAAACGAACCAGCGGAAAAGGGGCATATGCATAGCTCTGCTGCTCCAAAAATTCCGAAAGAACAATTCAAAGTAGGCTCATTCTTGATAAACTGACCTCACATGTGAAGTTTTGAGATCTACTTTCTCGCTTAAAAATATCTTAGAAACTACTTTTTGTGACAAATTAATGGTATAAAAACGAAAACTTTGTATACTCACCTTAGCAGGTAAAGTTAATGTTATGTTTTTTAAAAGGATACACTTTGGCAGCTGCAATTGGGACAGAATGTTGTTGTCACTGCTCAGCTAAACAATTTTGTGGAGCTTTAATAAATGGTCCTGTTTTCCCCAGTAATGTAATTAATTTATAATAGATGAGAATAGTGAAATAAGAAAAGAACATTAATCTAACAGAATATACATAAATATTTCAGAGAAAGTGTCCGCATTTTTTTATGACACAGTTGATAAAACCATTAACTGGAAACATTTCCCTAGAAAAATAATAAGTTATATTTTGGTACTTGTAGTTATCCACCACATATTCTAACATGCTTTGTTGTCACATGCATTAAACTGCTACAAATAGATAACGGGTAGTGAAAAATATGAGCGACGTTTCTAGATGGGGCTGTGGTTATTGTCATTGTTGTTATCATGAGGTACTGTTGTTAGCCTCAGGTACTGTTGTTAGCCTCGGGTATTGTTGTTAGCCTCAGGTACTGCAGTTAGCCTCAGGTACTGCTGTTAGCCTCAAGTACTGCTGTTAGCCTCAGGTACTGCTGTTAGCCTCTGGTACTCCTGTTAGCCTCAGGTACTCCTGTTAGCCTCAGGTACTCCTGTTAGCCTCTGGTACTCCTGTTAGCCTCTGGTACTCCTGTTAGCCTCTGGTACTCCTGTTAGCCTCTGGTACTCCTGTTAGCCTCTGGTACTCCTGTTAGCCTCTGGTACTCCTGTTAGCCTCGGGTACTGTTGTTAGCCTCGGGTACTGTTGTTAGCCTCGGGTACTGTTGTTAGCCTCGGGTACTGCTGTTAGCCTCGGGTACTGCTGTTAGCCTCAGGTACTGCTGTTAGCCTCAGCTACTGCTGTTAGCCTCAGGTACTTTTGTTAAATTCAGGTATTGTTGTGTAATTACGGGCAACTGCTTTCTGCCTGTTCTCTCCTGCTGCAGACGCTGGTTCGCAAAAGGCCGTCAATACATTTCTGAACCAAACACGCTGTTTTATGGTGGTATTGTTTTGTGTGTTTTCTGAGGAATGTTTGTGTGTCTGAACAGCTGATTTTATGTGTGATCAGCAGGTTTAGGATGTTATTAAATACAGCACCCTACCTGTGTGTAATTCAGAAAGCTTCTTCTTTTCTTTCAGCCTTCAGGCATGTTTTATGATTTGTAGATAGTAAAATTATATTGCTGTTTCACCCGCTCCGGCAAATGTGGTTTTTAATATTATTTTAGTCGCTTTTGAGTTCAATTAACTTTTACCTGTACTACCTTGGTGAAGACCCTCTTATTTATTCTGGTTCCATGGCCAATCAGTGAACAGTAGTCTGTTCACGTCACACGTAGTGCCTATTTAACTCCGGTCGTACCTGCTTAGAAGCAGCAACCAAAACAGTAGATGCAGGTACGGGAAAAAAACAGTAATGGAAATGGTCGCAAAGCGAGTCGAGTAGGGCCAAATGGAGCCAGTGAAAAAGGGGCAAAAGAGACTACAGAAAATGTCACTGTTTTGCTCCCCTGGTGTGGCTAAAGCTCCTCAGAAAATGGTTGCTGCTGCTAGGGCTGGGCGATATGAAGAAAATCTATTATCACGATATCTTTGGGCTAAATCACGATATACAATATACAGGGGTTGGACAATGAAACTGAAACACCTGTCATTTTAGTGTGGGAGGTTTCATGGCTAAATTGGACCAGCCTGGTACCCAGTCTTCATTGATTGCACATTGCACCAGTAAGAGCAGAGTGTGAAGGTTCAATTAACAGGGTAAGAGCAGAGTGTGATGGTTCAATTAACAGGGTAAGAGCACAGTTTTGCTCAAAATATTGAAATGCAGCCAACATTATGGGTGACATACCAGAGTTCAAAAGAAGACAAATCGATGGAGCACGTCTTGCTGGCGCATCTGTGACCAAGACAGCAAGTTTTTGTGATGTATCAAGAGCCACGGTATCCAGGGTAATGTCAGCATACCACCAAGAAGGACGAACCACATCCAACAGGATTAACTGTGGATGCAAGAGGAAGCTGTCTGAAAGGGATGTTCGGGTGCTCAACTGGATTGTATCCAAAAAACATAAAACCACGGCGGCCCAAATTACGGCAGAATTAAATGTGCACCTCAACTCTCCTGTTTCCACCAGAAGTGTCCGTCGGGAGCTCCACAGGGTCAATATACACGGCCGGGCTGCTATAGCCAAACCTTTGGTCACTCATGCCAATGCCAAATGTCGGTTTCAATGGTGTAAGGAGCGCAAATCTTGGGCTGTGGACAATGTGAAACATGTATTGTTCTCTGATGAGTCCACCTTTACTGTTTTCACCACATCCGGGAGAGTTACGGTGTGGAGAAGCCCCAAAGAAGCGTACCACCCAGACTGTTGCATGCCCAGAGTGAAGCATGGGGGTGGATCAGTGATGGTTTGGGCTGCCATATCATGGCATTCCCTTGGCCCAAAACTTGTGCTAAATGGGCCAAGGACTACCGAACCATTCTTGAGGACCATGTGCATCCAATGGTTCAAACATTGTATCCTGAAGGCGGTGCCGTGTATCAGGATGACAATGCACCAATACACACAACAAGACTGGTGAAAGATTGATTTGATGAACATGAAAGTGAAGTTGAACATCTCCCATGGCCTGCACAGTCACCAGATCTAAATAATATTGAGCCACTTTGGGGTGTTTTGGAGGAGCGAGTCAGGAAACGTTTTCCTCCACCAGTATCACGTAGTGACCTGGCCACTATCCTGCAAGAAGAATGGCTTAAAATCCCTCTGACCACTGTGCAGGACTTGTATATGTCATTCCCAAGACGAATTGACGCTGTATTGGCCGCAAAAGGAGGCCCTACACCATACTAATAAATTATTGTGGTCTAAAACCAGGTGTTTCAGTTTCATTGTCCAACCCCTGTATATGTCACGGTATGTTTAAGTGAACTTGAAAAACAATTATTTGCAACCATTTAAAGGTTTTATTTTAACCATTTTCAACAATCAGTTCCACAATTGTTTCACAATTAACAATACTGCCACATTATGTCCCTTTCTGTGGTCAACATTAGACCTTTAACAAGATCCCAGCAACCTAAAAGAAAACCAAGCAAGAACCCATGAAACGAAATAAAATTGAAATTAAAAAGGTGTTTTTTAAGATAAGATTTTATTTGTCATTGTGTTTCTAGAACATAACAAAATTGATGTGTTACCCTCAGTAATAAGTAAATAAATGAATAAAATAATAAAGCTTATATATGTTGGTGAATCTCAATTTGTCCTTAAGGTGCAGCAAATGGGTTTGAGTGTGTCTGCAGGGGGGTAGAGGAGATGGATGGTGGACAGATGGATTTAACAGCTCTTGAGAAAAAGCTGTTCCTTAGTCGAGTGGTTGTAGTCTTTATACATCTGTATCGTTTCCCTGATGGCAGTGGTACAAACAATTTGTATCCTGGGTGGGTGGGATCAGCAGCAATACAACTGGCCTTCCTTTGCAGTCTGCCAGCGTAAATTGAGTCCAGGTTTGGTAACTGACCCCCCACAATCCACTGGGCAGTTTTTATCACCCGGGCCAAGTCGTTTCTGTCCTGGACTCTGCAGTTGCCGTACCACACGGTCATACTGAGGCAGAGGATGCTCTCAATCACAGCTCTATAGAAATTTTTGAGCATCTGAGCAGGAAGTCCAACCCTTTTCAGTTTCCTAAGGAAGAAGAGTCTTTGTTGGGCCTTCCTCGTCAGAAAAGAGGTGTTCAGTGACCAGGTCAGGTGATGTGGATACCCAGGAATTTGATGTTGTCCACACGCTCCACTATCTCCCCTTGAATGGTAATAGGTGCGTGCACCGTCTTCCTGCTGGACCCTCCTTTAATCCACTATGACCTCCTTGGTCTTACTGGTGTTGAGCACCAGGTTGTTCAATGAACACCACTGGGACAGGTGCTGGATCTCCTCTCTGTAAAAGCTCTCATTATTGTTCGTTATCAGACCCACTACGGTGGTATCATCAGCAAACTTTAGGACCCTGTTAGAGGAGTGGATGGCTGGGCAGTCGTGGGTAAACAGTGTGAAGAGAGCTGGACTAAGCACACAACCCTGTGGTGTGCCTATATTGAGGACAAGAGTGAATGATGTTCAGTTCCCTATTCTCACCACCTGAGGTCGGTTGGTGAGAAAGTCCCAGATCCAAAGACACATTGATGATGAAAGTCCCAGGTCATGTAGCTTCACTATCAGCTTGTCCGGGATGATGGTATAAATTGCTGAACTGAAGTCGACGAATAACATCCTAACATAAGTGTCAGGATGCTGCAGGTGTGTCAGGGCTGTATGTAGTGCAATGAAGACAGCATCCTCTGTGGACCGGTTCCTCCTATAGGCAAACTGATGCTTGTCCAGGCCAGCAGGAAGGCTATCCTTGATGTGCTTCAGGATGATCCTCTCAAAGCATTTCATTATGACTGGGGTTAGTGCGACTGGGCTATAATCATTCAAGTCAGTCACAGCCGATCTCTTTGGTAAAGGCACGATGATGGAGGACTTGAAGCAGATAGGGACAGTGGAAAACTGCAGGGACAGATTGAAAATGTCTAAAAAAGACCCCTGCCAGCTGATCAGCACATGACCTCAGAGTCCTTCCTGACACCTTGTCCGGTCCTGCGGCTTTGTTGAGGGGAAGTCACCTGGTTGAGCTGTAGAATTAGAGGCTGATATTGCTCCTCTAATTTAACAGGTGCATTATTTTCTCTGCTGCTTGGGATGTCAAATCTAGAGGAAAAACTGTTCAGTGTATTGGGAAGAGAGGGATCATCACTGATCTGCTGCCTGGTGCTCTTGTAGTCTGCCATAGTCTTGAGCCCTCTCCACATGTTCCGTGGGTTGTTGGTATTGAACTGTTCCTCAATGCGTCTCCTGTACCTCTGCTTTGCCAGTCGTATATCGAATGCCCTCGAGATCTGATTCCTCTTTGAAAACCTCCCATTGAGTAAGCTCGAAGCAGTCCTGGGGCGATGAGTCGGCCTCCTCAGTCCAGACCTGAACAGTTTTGATGATGGGCTTTCATCTGCAGATCAGGGGTCTGTAGACAGGGATGAGTTCAACAGTGATGTGGTCAAACAGGCCCAGATGTGGACCAGCAGCAGCCTTGAATACCCCTTTGATGTTACAATAGACGTGATCCAGGATATTTTTATCTCTCGTTGGAAAATTTATGAATTTGTGGAATTTGGGGAGAACAGTCTTGAGTTCTGCATGATTATTTTATGCATAAAACATAAAATAAAAATTACATAGAAATTGTATATTTAAAAAAAAGCTAAATAAAAAAAATGTGATGACCTCAAATTACAAATACAAAAGTTGAGATACTGACTATAAAAAAAAACTGACCAGAAAAATTATTTGCGAAGCTCTTGGGTTGGTGGGAATTTTAAAGAACCACAAAAAGTAGTAAAATGGAAAATGTTGCCAAGTTAAGACAATGCCTGCAAAACCCCTGAACAAGAACAATCACATCACAGGCATTAGTTATTTAAATTACCATTTAAATAACGATTGCTATGTATGTGCTAGATTTTAAACACCACAAAATTTGGTAAAATAGGAAATAATGCTAAGTTGTAATCACAAAAGCCAAAGTCCAGATTGTGTCTATAAATACCCCTCAACAAACAGTCTTATTAATGCAAAAGGTGCATAAGTCCCTAGAGATTCTGCATCAGAACCGGGTCATGTTGTATTTGGCATCGTCTTAATAAGATTTTTGAATCCGGGTTTTTCCAATGCGCTGACAGTAGCCATGTCTTTGGCGATATATTTAGTTACTGCGTCTGTGATTTCCCTCCACCTCGTACTTTTTCTGTCGTATGGGATGGCTTTTGCAAATGAAGACGCCAGCGTCATCCGCTTCACAGCTGGTTTATTGAACGTTTTGTTTGGTTTGTGGGGAGACGCGGACATGCAGAGTTTACAACAGTCTTAATTTTGCAGTGGATGACTTTTTAGGTGGTGGAATAAATTTGTGGTACTGCTACCTTTTGCAGCGATGGTTTTGCGGCATGTTTTGCAAATTACCGCCTTTTGTTCAACATCCTGCTTGTGAAACATGTGATACATCGAGTGTATCCGATATATTGCCCACCTCTAGCTGCTGCTTCTACTAGCACTGATCTAAGAGCAGCATTTGGTGCAACACAAACTCTAAAATCTGATTTTTTTGTGGATTTTAAACACAGTGGTCAAGCACCAGTCTTACAACTCCAATCAGGGCATAGCTGATGTTTCTTTTGATGTTCCCTGACTCACAAATCACAAGGACATTTTTTGCACTTTTTATCACTTTATGTTCAATAAACAGACACAAATTAAACTTCAACATGTCTCATTGTGTGACACGCATGCTATGCTTGATTGTAATACAGCAAGATCCCCCAACCATCCCCTATAGTTAAATTTTTTTTTTCGGGTCTTAAGTTTCATTCAAGGTGGCATTAAAAAGGTCTTTAAAAGTCAGATATTTGACTTGCTGAAACTTGCAGATACTCTGTAATGAGGAACAATGGTTTTGATAAGTTGTTATAAACCTTTTATTTATGATTTTTTATTTTTATTTTTTCCTTACAGGACTCCAGTCCAGTTCGGTTCTCCACCATACACTCCTCCACACCAAATGCAGAGGTCATTTTCATCCCCTGATAATCTCCCGAAGCATGTCATGGTAACACAATATTTCCTTGACCTACAAAGTAAATTATTTTTATTTCTTTCTGCCAAGTAAATTAAATAGAAAGCTTCAACTCAAAGAACTGTTTGAATCTCACGTCTTGTTACCTGTTCTTTTCTTCATCTATAGAGGAACAACATGTGGCAGCTCCATATGCAGCAGCTCGAGCAGCTTAATGGCACCTTCTCCAAATCTGTCCAGCGGCAGTCGCCCGCTGGTGGACATTCTGGCAGAGGCGACTCAAGGCAACAGGACGGGAATCACTACAGGCATCATCCATCCCAGATGAACAGCGGCGGGAGAAGCCAGCGCCACGGGGACGAGCATGGCTCAGGGCGTCATCAGCAGCACGGCCACAGCAGGGAGAACTACTACCAACAGAATGATAGGAGTGGTGGCAACCGTCACCACGACAGCCGAGGTGGAAACAGACATTATGAAGAGTGGCCTGGCAACCGTGGCCACAGAGAGCATGATAACAGGCGACGCTACTGAGTTACATTCAATATTCTTTTGTAAAAAAAAAAATTCAGTTCATCACAATTTTTGTGGACATTTCTTTTAAGAAAATCTGAATTATGTTAACAATGTGTATATACTCAGGTCGTTTGTAAATGATCTTACCAGTTTGAGGATTTAATAGCTCATGCCTTCAAAGCCTCTTTTTAAAGGTGTTTTTAAATTTGAACACTTTTCTTTGATGTGACAGTTTTCTTCTCAGCTGTTTTGAATATTTTGAAAGTGATTGTATTGTCGTGGGAGCAAGGACAAAATTTAACCATTACTGGTAGTGAATTTTGGATGACAAAGTTAAAAAAAGACTTTAAAAAATGTTTGATATGTACCAGTTTTATGTTATGCAAAAGTATTTAAATGGTGCTCCTAACAATGGAAACGAGCTTTCAGGTACTTTGCAGAAAAGAACATGAATAAATTACACCAGCAAGATCGAAACAGAGATGGGGCACTGCCCCTTTTTTTAATTTTTAGATTAACCTTGCTCTTTCCAGCAAATGGGCTTTATTTTACTTTTATGTGGATTTTGTTTTTTAAACCCTGATATGTAAAACATGCTGTTTTAAAACGAACATTTTCACTATAAAGCTCTTTTCACTTGACTGCTGTGTTGTCATTCATTTGGCTTCAGCACAAATGCCTTTGTGAGACTTTGTTATTCATAAACGCTATTTACAGCTCATGGTGTATAAAGGAGGATATTGTATGTTGACGCCTACATGCTGTAATGCACGCACACATGGCCTTATCTGCACCTATAAATGGACCAAGTGTAACTAATATGCTTGTACAGCGGGTCCTGAAGTAATCTACAGGTGGCGCCACACACATCCATTTATTGAATCAATTAAGATGTTAAATATAACCGAGCTACATGATCGGCTCCTACGTTTGACCTTTCTATTTAGGATGCTTTCAAGTCTTAACGTGGATCTCACTCTCATTCTTTCAACTTGACAACACGGTGTGATTGCCAGGGTTATTTTCTTGCTGAGCAGTGCCCCATCCCGTGTTTCTCAGCATACTTTTTCTACCGTTTAAAAAGTGGCACAGGTTTTGGGCGTTAACGAATGGGGAAAGGGTTTGGCTTATCTCCCATCCCAAAATTAGCAGCACTTGGAAACATAGGGCTTCGTGTTACAATCTGCCTTTCTGCGCTGTTGCCACAGACTTGTTGCTTGCAACTAACTGATCGTCAAATCTCATTCATATTTATACTGTAATTTTAATTTTACTGTGGCAATATTAAAGTCTATGTTGTTTTTTTAAACAGTGCACCAGTATCTGCACCCTCTGAACCAAGTTCTATACCATGCATCTAATCTGAAGTATGTGATTGCATCCTGATACTCCCAAATCGCTCTAATAGAGAGTATCCTCTCTTTGGTGTCGGTAGGCCTACCAGGAAGATCCATATTCATCTAACGAAACATGGCATAACTCTTCTAATTGGTTGATCTGCTTGGCGTCTCCAGCCCTGGAGGAGCTGAATAGGATTAGAGGGGCCACTCGGCAGCCGCTGCTGTTCGGACCTGAATAGAAGCGTGGCTCCTGAAATAATCCCACTTCCAAACATCCCCGGAAAGCCATCCGCTCCCTACCCCGCAACGCAGAAAACGAGTGACAAGATTCCTGCAAACTGCGCTTCCTGGAGCTCGGGGTTCATGCGGTGCCACAGATAATTAGGTTTTAATCAGTGGCTGAAGTCTGTTCAATGAGAAAAAAAAGAATCACAGTGTTTTTTGGAGGCATACTATTAAACTGACAATATATATTTTTCCTGTAAGAGTCATTTTACAATTCTTTTCTATCCCGTCGTTTTTACCCCGTATTTATTTCGTAGCGCCCTCTAAAACCCAATCCGCGCAGTCCGCAATCAACTAGAATTTCCGAAGGATATCTTTGACACCTATATGGCATAAGTATTTGTGCAAAATAATTATTGCTATTATTTTATAAAGGCAAATGGAAAATCTCTTCTTAATAAATCTAATTCTGAATTAATCTTATGTATTTATCATTTATAAAGATTACCCTAAAATGAGCACACACACATATATGCGTGTGTAACTTATTGAGTATAGCCTATTTTTTGAAAAAGAACGAAATGTTTTAAAGATTAAAAGAAGTTTGAGGTTTATTTAGTTGGACAACCTGTGGCATTTTCCGTAGTGAGATCATCGGGATACATATTTAAAGTGACACTGAACCGCATTCAATCAGTTGGCTTTTCAACCGTTAAAGTAATGGCAATAACAATAATACTTATTATTATTATTATCATTGGTTACCAATAACATTATTTTTAAATGTTTTGGTTGATAATTTTGCATAAAAAACGCAGAAAGAAAGAAAGAAAGAGTAAATTACATTTGACACCTGCTCTATTTAAGGTACAATTTCACATATCACTGGTTCTTAAAATCTTTAAAAAATGAAACTTATACACAAGAAAAACAGTCAAATTTAACAAATACTATATTCAAATCTATTTACAAATTGGCTTACGGGAGTTATCTTGAGCTTGCAAAAGAAAGATTACTTCAACCCGTTCATAAATTATAGTTTCCACAATTTAAAAAGTAACCAGTCAGTTACTTTTGTTATATGGTTTAATGTCCACGCAAACCTTAGACAAATTAAATCCCAACTTTTATCAGAACTGTTAATGGACGCTCAGGTAGGCTTTCAGTTTTAGCTTTAAATGTTTTTTTCAAGTTAACTACCTTATATTTACTTTGCCGCTGAATATTTTATGTTTGAAAATATTGTCAATATTAAAGAAACCTAAATTCATAGGAAATCTCAGTACTTATGCTTACGTTGTAATACACAAATTGTGTATGAACTTGGGATTTTGTGTATGTGAGCAGAGGGAGGTAGGGGTGTTTGGGATGTGTCCTTGTGTTTATGCAAGAGAGAGAGAGAGACAGAGAGCGAGAGCGAGTATAAACTGTACAGAGATGAGTACGGATGGTTTATATAGAGGAGGGTGTGAGCGCAGCGTATTGCCACCGAAGCGCTCAACGCGGCTCAAGTTGAAGGCTGCGTATCTGCAACGCGACATATTCAGGGAAGAAGAGAAAAAGCCGCATTTTTAGACAGAAATAATGACTTCTCTAAACGCATAAACTCCGCTACTTGCGTTCCTTACTGGCTTTTAAACCTATAGGCCCAATCTTAGACAGATACAGTTGTATACTAGCGAAGAAAGAGCGCACAGGAGACACACCATGCACTGTCAAGCCGAGCTAAGGCTCTCCTCCCCCGGGCAGCTGAAGGCGGCCAGGAGGCGCTACAAGACGTTCATGATCGACGAGATCCTCTCCAGGGAAACTTGTGATTACTTTGAGAAACTTTCTCTGTACTCCATGTGTCCTTCTCTCATCGTTCGACCAAAGCCTCTTCATTCATGTTCAGGTAAAACGATTAGCTCCAGTAATTGCAGGTACTGATTTTTTAAAGCATGAAAAATCAAATCCGATTCATTTTTATAGTGCGACTCATTGCAAATTAAAGTTATACAATTTCTACCTGGCATGAATTGTGTTTTAATTATGAGTAAAACATAAAATTTGGAGAAATGCAGTAAAGAGAGTGTTGGTGATTATATCGCTGGTCTGCCAAAATTAATGGAGGTGCCATATGGTATAATTGTTTTCTCTACAATTCCTTGTGCATTTACAGCTATAGCTACAAATTAAAGTTCATTACCGATTACATGCATTATATACTAAATTCTTTATGTCACATGTGTGCGTATGCATAGTTATTTTATTGCAGAACTAACAATTTTCACTGCTAATTTATTGGTTTTTTTTAATCTCTTCAGCGATTTCCTCACTCCCCGCTTATCTCCACGAAGCGTTAAGCGCTGTAAATCAAAGACAAGCGGTGGAGTCAGAGTCAGTGATGCTTGAGGGCTTTTGTTGAGCGGAAATGATAAATGTCCGAGGTGATAAGCGGCGCAGCTGAAAAAAAAATCATCTAAGTAGGCAGTTGGACAGAGACAGAGAGCGCGGTTGGTGAAAAAAGTCTAAATCCCTATGCTGTTACCACTGATCTGTTGGATTTTGTTTACTTTGATTAATATGACGGTTGTGTCAAGCCCAAAGGCCTTCCGTAATGAGTTTTAGCGCTGATGGACATTTTACGCATAGATGGATGGCATGTTAGACGCTGATATGTTACATACGTGACTGGATGCAAAGAAAAATAAAAAAATAAAAAAAGGTTCACAGGTAACGTCCAAATTAGAGTGAATCTGTAAGAAGCACCTGCAGCACACTGACACTGAACGAAATCAGATGACCTGCATTGTTGTTTTTAATAATCTTGGATTTAGATAGATAGATAGATAGATAGATAGATAGTAGATAGATAGATAGATAGATAGATAGATAGATAGATAGATAGATAGGTAGATAGATAGATAGATAGATAGATAGATAGATAGATAGATAGATAGATAGATAGATAGATCGATAGATAGATAGATATAGATTGGCTGTTCCTTTTCACACTCTGCTAATCATTAACATAATTGCTCTGAAGTCTGAAATAATAGCTCCAGCAATCTGATGATGACAGCGCTGTGGCTGGATAAAAATAGGGAGAAGCCATCCCTCTGATATAGATTGGTAATACTTGAGCGCACTGTGACTGACTGGGCTTTGGCACCCCGTCTTTTCAGATGGATAAAGTAACCCGCCGCTGCATATCAGAACACTCTGTGCAGCGCTTATTTGTAGCTGCAGGGGTGTGTGAGACACAGTATAGTCCCCAGCATCAATGGCTTTCAATGCTCGGTATAGAAGCTCGTAACCTCTTTAGCTCCCCTTGGGACCAAAGACGGGTGAGTGGCCTCTACATGACAGAAAAAGTTGACTTCTTCATTTTGCAAAAAAAAAAAGAAAAAAAGATGTTATTTCATCCTGCTGCCAGCGGAGGCCGCTGAATGACAGTCATGCCAGTAATGTCCACAAGGCAGGATACCAAGAGCTGTTTTTGCAGTCTGTAATTTGCTTGTGTCTAAACTAATCTAGTAAACCTCTGTGAGGTACAACATCTCTCTTCCATTTCATTTGTCACTTCTGAAATGAAACACACACAGATCTACTTTGCAAGCTAAAACAGAATCGAGCAGGATCGGATCAGAGCCAGCGCAAGGTTGTGTGAAGCCCTAAGCAGAACCACCAATTAGGCCACTACATCTACCACTACAATGACAATGACCCTACTTTTGTATTCTCCAATCTTGATGATTTTGAAGTCTGCATTATATTGAGCCCCCATTATTTAAATCAGCTACATTACTTCTAGAATAAAAACGTAATGGGGTAAAGTTCTCAATTCTATCAACACTTTTGAAATGTCTTTAATCATTATTTCATTTTGAATTAAAAACATAAAACTTTCCTAAACTTCAAAGACACATGGTGGAAATGATCAGGCTGGAAAGTCCTTTATTTCCTCTTTGTTTTTTGTTTTTTAAGAAATAGTGAATTCAGGAAATTCTAGGGTTTATTTATTTATTTAATTTCAGCTACTGACACAGCAGCAGAAATGGCTGACTTTGTTTTCAAAATCAGTCACTGAGTCCTGTGACATAGTTTACCTTCTCTAAAAAAAAAGCTTTTACATTTGTTTTTCTTTCTTTTAATTGTTATTTAACTGGATAACATTTACCTTAAATCAAACCAACTCAGACATCTCACTTTCAGATGTCATAGAAGACATTAATTAACAGAGAGGACTATGGCGAAGAACGTTTTTTTTTCTGGCTCTTTTGATGATAGTTGTACAGTTGCTGATATTAATTCCAGTTATAACCCAGTAAACCTAACTTTTCAACTATCCAGGTTTCTCCTTGTATGTGTACATTCGTCAACATGTTGCATGGATCTTAATTCTCTTGGAGCCCCCAGGTTGACAAAGGACCCTAAGCTTTTGCAAAGTTCACCAATACCTCTAGCTGCCCCTGGATCAGAGACATTTAGACCTGTCCTGGAGCCTTAACAGCAAACCACCTAATGCCAGGTTACGATATTTCATTTGGAAGCCCATCTATCTGCAGGGGCCAGGGCACAGAGGGCTTAGTGGTGTTTTTTGGCAGAGGTGAGAGAGATTAAGATCAACTCTTTTGTAATCTTACCTGACAGCATAATGACAAATATACATAAAGAGCAGGAGTGCACGGAGCACTGTGCATAGCTGGCGTGGATAAAGCTTACATGGAGCTCAAGAGAGCAAAAATGAAGTTTTCATCCCATCTTAAGGCCTAATCCACTGCAGACAATAAACCCACCCATTAGGGATAAAGTTGACTCGAGGAGGTCGATAACGCCCGTGTCAACATGTAGGCGAGTATGCGCTTACACACAAAGACTCACTCTTCCATCTTCGGTTAAGGATAATTCTTGACTGCCTGTCAGCTCCCTGCCATTACCTCTTTTATTGTTGCCATCAGATCTTTCCCTCCCTGAAAGGAATGAGCAATTAATCAGATCTAAAAGTGGTTTATGCAACAGGCCGATATCTGCTGCATCTATGTTCCAGTTTGAAGGAGTTTGAGAGGTGAAAAATAACACAATTCAACCATGGTTTAATGAAGAAAGCACCTGGCTAGTAAGCAAGTAAGGCTTATCGAACTGCCCTTCTTTAGCTATTATTAGCAGTTGTGCCTTTTGTAATGGTTACTTAAAGCACTTGTTACTGTTCCTACATTCCAACTGTGATTATCAGGAGGATCCATGTGCCTTTGCAGGGGCCTGAGTTGCGTTCCTGCAGCTCCTCAAACAGTTTATTTGTAGACTATTGACAGGACACTGGCGCTTGTCAGCAGCATATCACTGAGCTGGCCTCGCCGTCAGTGGAAAGTCACCATGAGGGCTGACATTTCTCTCTGTGCTCTCAGTGTTCTTGGGTTGGGGGGTGGGAAAAGGAAGGCGCTATTCAGAGGCATCCTCTAGCTCTTTACTGACAAGAGAGTTCCTGCAGGCTGTGAGGACAAAAAGGCGTTCTTCATCAGGAAAGATATACGTTGGGGGGCCTTCCATTCTGCGAATTACAGTTTGCTAAATGTCAATGTTAAAAATTTCTCCCTACAAATGAGTGGAAACAGTTTAGCCAGATGATTTATTAGTAACATAAACATGGACTTGACTTACAGAGCAAGAGAGTGAGGGAGAGAAAGAGTGACAACATAAATGGGAAGGCAGAAACACAGAGCAGGAGCAGACAAGGCGCAAAAAGATGGCTTCTTGTTCGGGCTTGTTGCAAACCAGCAATCTAACATCGAAGGATTAGTGGTGACCTCAGCACTTTGAGATGTCATGATGAGCCTAAGGCAGTGTCTGATGTATGTGTATGTATGTGTGTGTCTCTGTGAGCAGGGCAACTGTGGCTACCTGCATGCAGTCATTTTCTTTCTCATTACTGATAAGTATCTAGGAGTAGAATTTACTCAGAATAAACCTTTGTGTTCATAGGTCACTGTAAAGAATTTTTTTGTTTGTTTGTTTTTCTTCGAGGATTTGCTTTCTCTGTGTTGAGAAAGGGATAAAAGAGCTAGATGTAACAAAAAAACCATGATAAAATGCAAAGTCCAGGTCTTCAATGGACACTTTGTGTAGGTTCTCTGTTGGATCAAGCATCCCACTTTTATCTTCCACATAGAACGCAATACTTTTCCTAGATTTCCTGGTTTGTCCTATGTGAGTTCATGCCTTAAAAAATTGGTTTGTTTGTAGAAGAAGCCAGAAAAAAAAAGAATAAGCCAAAAGGATTTTTTTACCCTGCAACCTTCAGGTCTTCATCCCTGTTGCCTCGGCTCCAGATAAATGTTACTTCTTGATTCTGGCGTCTGCACATCATGTGATCTCATATATGGAGCTAAAGTGTATTTGTATAGAACTTTGTGCAGAGTTGGAAATAATGCAAGACAGGGGAAATGAATATAAGTGAAAGCCTTTATTTAAATTTCAGATTTATTCTGTAAATGTATGCATTTTGTGTTCAGGAAACAATTTCATTTTTACTACCTTTAAAAAAAAATCACCCTTCATTTGAAAGGTTCAGGGGATGAGTGTAAAACAGCACCTGCGTCTTGGAATTGCAGCCCTCTACATGCAGGAGGTCAATGCCAAAGTACTTTTCAAAGTGATACAATGAAGCTGTCTGAGAAATTACAGGGAGTAATTATTACAGCCATCAAAAGGTGACTGAGGGGGTTGCTAAAAATGTACAATTATCCACAAGGATGATGAACTTGGCTTTCCTATGTTTTTCTGACCTTCCACGCTGTCTGTGTCATTCCAGGCTCCACGTCGCTGCGTGCCTACCCGCTCCTCTCAGTGATCACGCGGCAGCCCCCCAATGTGCAGCCCCACCTGCCACAGTCATCCTCCCCAGGTGCGGTCCCCTCGCACCTGCCTCTCATCTCTCCGCAGCTCCCACGAGGCTCCGAACCCTCACCCAGCCAGACGCCCCTCAGCATCAGCAGCGAGTCAGAGACAGAGAGTGGCACGCCGCGCCTGAAGAAGCCCCGCCGCAGTCGCACCATCTTCACTGAGCTGCAGCTGATGGGGCTGGAGAAGAAGTTCCAAAAGCAGAAATACTTGTCCACACCTGATAGGTTAGTAGAGTTCAAACACATACATCATCAGATACATAGTACCATTCTAAAGCATTTTCACTCTGCTGGACTTTTTCACAATTTACTAACTGCATGCAAACTATATATTATAAAAACACCTCATAGCTACCAAAAAGATTTTATGCCCAAAGATGGAAAAAAGGACTCAAATGAAGTGTAGTGATCAACAGGCATTAAAGTAACCTAATGTACGTGCTACCAAAGCTATATAAATGTCACTCAGTGCAAACATTTTGACAACCTGTTTACTTTAATTGTCAGCGCATTTTCAAAATTTCACAACAGGCATGCACGCTCAAGGACATTCACAGAGCCATAAATGAACTTTTCAAGCAGTAGTTGACTTAGCAGTATAATTTGTGATTTGTCCTGTGGGGATTGTCTAATTTAATATGATTCCACCCGAGCCAGAGCATTACCTCACTATTCTAGTTGGGACAAGAGTTAACGTTTTAACCCTGAGCTCCTAAACAGCAAGAAAGCTCCAAAGAAGAAACACTTCCTTGTTCACGAAAAAGAAAGACAGTGGCCAACATAAGCAAACAGCGATGTATTACATGGATTTTCTGCCAATCATTTTACTCATGTGCAGGTGCACATAAAGGGTATTGAGTTTTGGTCCGAGAGGTGAAGTAATCCATATGTTAATATTTGTGTCTTATGTTCCATGCTGTGGAACATAAGACTGACATGAGGTTACAACGTATTTTCCAGTTGTATTATGTACTTCACTTTTATATTTAGCCTGCATTTATATTTAGCCTCTATTTTAATCACGAATGGGATTAAGCCATAAATGTTGTGAAAGCTTTCCTTCACCTGCAAAAAAAAAGACTTTCAAGCCATTTTAGTGCACCCCAGATCCAGCATTTTTATTTCACATGCATTCTAACCAGTGGTTAATATAAACAAATACAATTTTAAAAAGCTGAATTTGCATTAAATAGTCATCTGCACTAACATACAAATATCTACTTTGTTTAGAAAGATATGACTAACTATTTTCAGTGCTGTGGGCTACCAAATCCTCTCCAAAATTGTATTTGCATATCTGGAAATGTTCAGATTCATCTATTTTTTCACATCCATCCATTCTGTGGTAAAGCTCCCACAGTGCATTATTGAATATATCACACCTTGGCTGGCCTGTAGCTGTTGGATAGATGCCACACCTCATCTTAAGGTAGAAGTCCTGAGGCAGAGCGGAGCTCATTGATCAAAACCAACCATCCGTATGAATGGCCGTGCCCAACTTTAGTGTCCTGTCAAAATATCCGATTTTGACACTGTGTTGGGAGTTAATTAAATACCCACATGGAGCAAAAACACCAGCAGAGAAAAACCTTTATAAAAGCCGCAGATCAAAGATGTGGCATGCTCCCTGTGTAGGATTGTTGTGATCTAAAGATAATTTCTCTTTTCTCTTCTTTTCTTTTGAATTAATCATTCATCAATACACTTTAATGGCTTTATGAATTGTTGAATTGTGCTAATTAGGGTTTTAATAATCATCTCTGTCATCA
The DNA here is from genome assembly GCA_036173005.1 of Crenichthys baileyi. NCBI lineage: Eukaryota > Metazoa > Chordata > Actinopteri > Cyprinodontiformes > Goodeidae > Crenichthys > Crenichthys baileyi. Next base: position 100,697 of record JAHHUM010002934.1, on the reverse strand, counting down.
TCTTCATTATAACTATTTTTATAAACGTATTTTGCAAAACATTATGTAAAAAGCATGTGAATAAAGTCAAACATTGTTTCTGTATGCGTGGCTTCTGTCATTTGATACCTACAAGCCCTAGAGAAATAGTGTTTTCCTTTATCTTCTGCCACTTTTACTGTACCTCCAGTTTTCGCCATGCTTTATATTGGTGCAGTTTTAACAATTGACTTTGATAGACACCATGACATTGTTCATGCTTGTGTTTTTTAAAGCACCTGCATGCACAATCTACTAAACATTCTTTATATAAGTTATAGTACAAATAGCTTCATGAATCTCAAAGTTTTTTTTTCTTTGCTGCTGTTTTTCAAATTATGCTTCATTTCCCTGACTCGGTTTGCATTTTCACCAAGTAAAAGTTAGGTGCCTTCCCTGAGGGGGTTCAAAAACCTTTCATCTGACTTTTAAAGGCCTTTTTGAAGCGCAGGAAAGAGGAAATCCCATTTAAAAAATGATAACCTTTCTTCTCCTGTAACAAAAGGTCTCCTTGTTAGCTATATCTGCCCCTTCCTGAGGTTTTGCATTACACATTGCAATTAGTCATGCATCGCCACATGTGGTGGATGCATTCAGATCAACCCTAATCATGTAGTCTGACTGGACTGCTGTTCTTAGCACAGACATTGAAACATGTCTTTTTTGCATTGTATACTGTGATAGACTTGAGCTTCAATGGGACAGCTAAAGACTTTTTAGACTTAACAGAAATAAGTGTAATGGTGAGCTCTTATACTGTGTAGTCTATATGGATCATACAGGCCTGGTTGATTAACAAAACAGGATCGGGTTGTGGGTTTGACCCAGTTTGACCCAGTTTGACCCAGCAAAAATTGATTAAATTTGGTTAAATTTCTACCAGACTGGGTAGAAAAGAATAACCTATAACCCAAATAACATAATAATATTTGGGTTGAATGGAAAAATGTTATATATACTTTAATTCAGTATAAAACGATGATCAGATAAAAAAAGACAACAATCCCTTAATGTCTTATATGATTTTGAGCAAAAACAAATTAAATATAATTAATCATATTTTCTTCTCAGTGCATCTTTGTTTAAACCTTCACAATTTAATAATTTATTAAATAAATGTAGCTAAAGAAGTTAAAAAAATGAAAAACAATTACAAGAAAACTTACATTAGAAATAAACATAGCTTCTTAGCATATCTACATCAACATAATGGTCTGAATGTAAATATTGGACATCGCTAGTATTAGTTGCTACTTAGCAGGTATAAAGGTAAGGTTATCTGAAATAACTGATTGATCTGGGTAAGGGAAAAAAATAGCAGTTGCTTTAGGTTTGGAATAAGAGCAACTTATATATATACTGAAATGTTAGAACCATACCAGTTTGATGTTAAGTGGTGTGTCCAACATCTTTCTTTATTTAGCCTGTTTATTATAGTTAGTTTTGAGCATGTTTTTTTTAAATTTTAAATAACACATCAATCTGATCTGCATGTGGTTGTGGTTTTATTTTATGTTTTAGATTGGACCTGGCTCAGTCCCTGGGACTCACGCAGCTTCAGGTGAAGACGTGGTACCAAAACAGGCGTATGAAATGGAAGAAAATGGTAAGACTTTTATCTCTTAGACTTGTATGTCTTAGTACAATTAATGAACATTTTTTTTCCACAACCTTTTCAGTTTTTACTAAATGGCTCAAATGATTGTTATTCATCAAAGGCTTACCTTTAACTAAATTATAATGGGATTATACACCTAACAACATACATATACCCAACAACTTAGTCAATGTTGGTGCTGACAGGCTTGAAAAATCAAAAATTTTAAAGCTGAGGAAATATGCATGTTGTTTTTTCATGCATGTTTTCTCCGCATATTTCCAAGCCTGTTTTGTTATTGTGTCCATGTATTGGGATAATGGCTGTAGAATTCCCTCTCAGCTATTGCATAAGGACAGGTCTCGTTTTATCTTATTTCGATATTTAAGAATCAACTAACCATTCTAGAAAGGAATGTTCAATGCTATACGAGTGCCCCCAAGTGGTCAAATAATTAGCTTAATTAATAAGAAAGTCGTGAAAGCAGAACTGAGCAAATTGTCATCAGTACAGATAGAGAGTAAGCATAGCATAGTATGAGGTTAAAAAATGGCATTATTAACAACGAATGCAACGTTTGATTAGCACTTGCATCAATTCTGTATTAGAGACACATTTATGTAGGATATATGGGGTCTCAGAGTTGTGATACGCCATGGAGATTTTCCACATATCCAAAAAAAGCTTAATTGGTAATGAAACTGTGTATCTTACAGTGTCAGATATGCGGGAAAGTAATGTTAGAGCGTTATTTACCTAAGCCAGCATGTCTTCCTACACCATAAAAACACAGTGCAAATTTGCAATAATGTGATGTGTGGTAATCATAGTCCAGGTAGATATAAATATTACTATTAATATATTGAGGGTAAATATAAAATCTGCTCTATTTAAGATTTAATAGAACATCTATTTGTAGTATAATATTGGTCATTTTAATATTGTGAGCAACTTATAGATACCCTTATGGCAGGAGGTGTGGGAAGGCTAAGGCTTGACTGATGATGATTGCACGAAGAGCAAACACTTTTGCAGCAGGGTCAACAACACAGAGAACAAAAAAAGAGCTGAAATCGTTAAAGATAAATGAGTGCACAAGGCCCAGCAAGCATCAATATGTCTTCTCTTAATTACTATAATAGCAAGCATTGCCTTTGACTCCTGCTGCCATTTATTACTGGAGCCTCCACTAATGCTGTCTGTGTTTTGTAGGTGCTTAAAGGAGGTCACGAGGCCCCAACCAAGCCCAAGGGAAGACCGAAAAAGAACTCCATTCCTACAACAGAGGAAATAGAGGCTGAAGAGCGAAGACTGAAGATGGTGGAGCAGATGAGGAAGCCTTCTGACGAACCTCAGGATCTCAGTTCAGAAACTCACAGTCCAGGCGGAGCAATAGAGGGATCCGAGCAGGAGCCGCAGCCACTCCTAATGTCAGAAACTCACTTAGCCAGCTAAGCGAGAATGAACCAACCAAAGACTATGAAAACCTGAAAACAAATAGTCCCTCAGGATCAGTGTACAAAGCTTGTTTGGTGTATAGAGTCAATTGCTTTAGCAGGATGACTGGATGCACTTTGATGGCACCCAATCTGTACCCAATGCACCCTTGTATGTTTTAGTGTACTGGAAAAAGTATTATAGAACAACATTACGCTAATGCACACTGATTACACTGGTAATCCTGTGGGCTTTTGGTCCTCATTTTAAAGGAGGCCAAAACAGGTCAGTCAAGCCTTTATGGTGACATATATCACATGCTCAACTAGCTTGCACACACCTCTCAGCTCTCAAAGCTGTCAAATTTCCAACACTGCCTTATAGTAGTAAAACTATGTGTCTTTGCATTAATAAACAACTGACAAAAACTGTTAATATGTGCCTTGTTGGTCTCAGAGGAAAGCTTTTATTTGTTGGTGAAATAGCCATCAAAGACAGTATATTTTTTACAATCAAGTGCCAAATTTGGAAACAGATTTTTACAGTTAACCAAATGAAACCTCCGTCTGTAGGTTTAGGTTATGCTGTACAGCTTTGAGCCTCAAATATATACATATATATGTATATATATGTATGTATGATGGTATATGTATGTATGTGAACCATATTTTTACCTGCTGTTTTGAATTGGATTAAGATACTTCTTATGTGTAAATGTTTCAGTTGGGCCATGAACTGTATTTCTTCTTTAAGGGAGTCAGGATGATTTTCAGTTACGAGGGCACTAAGACTCTTAAGCTGTCATGATTCATTGAGGGAATAAATCACAGCCTGATCCATAAATACACAGCAAATGTTGAACTTTTAAAATCTCAGAGACATTTTCAGCCTGCAGGCTTTGCATGAGTACCCCAATCGGTATGTTAGACCTGCATTAACATAACACTGTCTTCAGTTGCCCCTTAGTGACTTCTCTGCATCCATCAGTCTCTCTGTTGTCGAATACTCACCATTTTAAGGAGTCAGTTTGAATTATAGCTGTTTATTTTTTATTTTTCTTTTTATGAAAAGTGCAGTATTTTTCAGATGTAAATTATGCTTGTCTGGTGAGATGTGTTGCTGATTTTTTTTAGTCTTCATAAAAGTATTTTTGGTATATGCAAGTGTGTGTTTATGTATTTAAATGCACTTAATAAAACAGCTGCCATTTAAATTCAGCTTGTAATTATTTTGTCACAGTTGCTTGAAGCTTTGGTTGTTTTAATGTCAGTTTTAATTTTCTATTTTATTATTTTAGTTATTCATGCAAGGAAGTGTATTTATCAGTTGTATCACTCTCTTCAGCACTGCATGCTTGCATGTCCACTTTACATTACTTAGAAACTGGCTCTGCCTGTTCATTGATGGTGTGTCAATGAAAACAATTTAGCCATGAATTTGCTTACAGGATCTGACAGAGCGATTATAAATCACGCAGATGCAGTAGCTCTAACAGGTTCTTAGACAGCTTCACTACTAATGGAACTTTTGAAGATCTACGATCAATAGCAAAAAAATGTTATAAATCATACTCAAGGCATTATATTTTAGAAACACAGACATTTAAGCACTCCATTGGGGGGGCTTTATTTATTTTTAAGTTAAAGTTGTTTTTTTGTTAAAGCAATTGGTATAGAGCACCTAAGGGCTCCAGCGTTTCCTTATGCATGTGATAAACAGGCTCAGGTGTATTTTTAGTGCTGATACTGGACACAGATGATTTCTAAAGCAAACAGTGTGGGTTAGCATTGAGTAATTGTGCGTATTGACGCCTTGAGTAAACATTCTGAGGATGTTTCATAGGTACTCACCAGCAGAAGCCCCCACACTTTGTTGAAGTACTTTAAACATTTTATGTTGTCAGTTTCTTAACTAAATATGGTTATTTAGAGCTTCCTTGCACAAAAAAAGAGAAAGCGTTTAATTTTATTTACATTTCTTCAACAGTGTACTATGCTTCTAATTCTAATTATATTTTTTATGGCTTTTCTTTTTAAATAACAGGAATTTACTACAACATAGTGAAATTTACATGCAGAACAGAGAACTTGTGTAAACAAAAGCAGCTCTACCTTTCTACAGGAGCTTTCTCAGTCCGCCGGGAGGGGTGTGACAATGGAGTTGTTGATGCAGTTACAGATCTTTCACACCAAACCTTTGGAACTCTTTGTACTGTGCTAGAGTCAACTTTCTGGAGTGGATCATACCGGTGTGAACCCATCCTGGATCCTGAAACTGACCAGAAAACGGTACTCTGGCACTGCTACAACTGTTGGTCTTTGCAGGGTTTATCTGGAACCTGGAGGGGTTCACTTGCGGTGTGAATGCGTGCCCGGCCAGCGTACCAAAAGCAGGAAGAGAGGATGTAATGTAAGAGCAGCGCATTTCAGTAGAAAAAGAAGTAGAGGAAAAACGAAATAAGAACATGAATCTGAAGACAAAAGAGTTTGAAAACGTCTTTTGGGGTAATGTGGACAAGTGTAGCGGTGCATGTGCACGACTACATTTGAAAACTGAAGTACCAACAGAACCCCAATGAGATGGACTTGCTTTTTTTCTTCTCGATCCACGCAATACTGCCCCTGAAACAATCTGCTGAAACTGCATGACTTTGTTTGGTCCGTTCTAAAAATCTCTGCAAGAAAGCAAACCAGGCTTACTAAAATTGTGATTATTCAGATTTTTATCGTTCCCTGGACCGGACCAGAAGTTTCCTTGGGAACACACCACATACTGCCTGGTTTGGCAAGCACAGATCATCATGAACAAAGGGACATCCCAGGGGTGCATCCTCAGCACCATTCTCTATTCACTATTCACTCATGACTGTTCCCCCATTCACTCCGTATGCACATAGTCAACTTTGATGACGATACCATTGTTGTAGGTCTGATTTCTGATAATGATTCGGCCTACAGAGAGGAGGTCCAGCACTTGACACTATAGTGTCGGAAATAAACTGGACCATAAGATTTCAAAGAAGAAAGAAGTAATTAGCGACTTCAGGAAGTATTAGCGCACCACACACGCACCCCTCTGAATACATGGGGAGGAGGCTGAGAGAATGGAGAACTACAAATTCCTGGGTGTCCACATCTCTGCTGACCTCACCTGGAACACACACATCTCACACCAGGAGAAGAAAGCCCAACAAAGACTATTTCCTCAGGTAGTTAAAGCACATAATATATAATAATACATATCATATATATAGTATATATATATTATATATATATATATATTATATATATATATATATATATATATATATATATATATATATATATATAATATATCTATATTATATATATATATATATATATATAATGTGTGTGTGTGTGTGTGTGTGTGTGTGTGGGTCTCCTGTCATGTGATGTAGGTATGCTGCCGTGTTAAACAAAAAGTATCTGAAGTAAAGATAAATGTTATTTAGCAATTGTAAGAAGCTATAAATGCCGTGAATAATTTTGAAGTTATTAAGCTGTTTTTATTAAATATCGTTTTGAAACAGAGATGTAATCCAGCAGGCATGGAGACAAGTCTAGATGGAGCTACTTTTTGCAAGCCTCTGCATGTTTTGATCCCCCTTTGGGCTAATTGTTGTGCAGCTAGATAAGCCTTTCAGAAACTGTCCTGTAGTACAATACTGGCAACCTAATTGGACAACTTGTTATTTTCTCACCAGTCCAAGTTCAGCTCTAGGTCACTAAAGTTTAGTGGTCCGAACCTATGCCACCCCCTCTCTGTCAACACAGAGACACCCACTGTGCACCTTTACTTGTCAGCTTAACGCACGTTCAGGTAATTAGCGGGCCTTGGAGTCAGACAGGGGAAAGGTCATCACTCAGTGTTTCAGCTGTTTTGTGAAATGACAGCAGATGTTATCTCTAACTGCAGAGTGCAGGAACAACAGAGCTCCAGTCATTATAGGCGGAAGTCCTTTACAACAATGTTCTCCTGTGTTCTGTAACCCTTCATCTGCAAAGGGATAAGATCATGTTTTCTTTAAACATAAACAGACTCGTTACTGTGCTCTAATTGTCAATTTTGTTTGTCAAAGCGAATGGTTTTGACTACAAATAACTTTGAATGACAAAATCAAACCAACTCAGGTCTTGCATATATTGTGTAAATTTTGTTTTAAAGCCTAAATTTCAAATTTTATTAAACATCAAATATTCTGACTACCACTGAATGCAGTCCAACAACCACCTTGAGTGGTTGTTGGACTGCATTCAGTGTCACAGTGTGAGAAGTAAGGGATTACATTATGACACTACTAGTTTTGAAAACTTTGCTGACATTTTTGAAACTAGGATTCAGCAAAGGATTTTCCTTGCTATGTTTTGACACATAATAAAACATAATAGCTGACTTCCAAATGTTTTGACAGTTACTGGATTTTTTTTTGTTTACAAGGTGTCATATCCACAGGGTATCTACCTCCTCTGATTGCAGGGTGTGACCAGCAGGTGTGTCCTTACAGCTGAAGCTCTTCAAGCCCAATTAGGAGGAGCATAAACAGGAGAGGATTCCCCGAGGCAGAAGCCAGATTGTTTTGCTCAAAGTGCTAATCAGGCCTGCTACTTCTTAGTTTCTACGTTTCTTGGTGTTCTTGTGGTTATCTCTTTCTTGCCCTCCTTTCAGGAAACCGGCTTTCCAGTTCAAATTATGTTACTGGATTCCAGTTCTCTGCCTCCTTGCTCTCAGAGTTCGTTGGAGAACTCATTTTAAAACTCCCTCCGTGATTCTCCTCACGGCTTCTCTGGCTGTTCCCCTGGTTGTTGGTGTCAGAACCCCTCAACAACAATCCACTGTTACTTGCCTGCATGTTCACCCTCCAGTGCTCCACCGCCACTCACGTCTTCTCCTGAAAAAAGGAATAAATCACTCATTACCAACATGCACCACTCATCACCACCTGCTGAATTCAGCCTCTGTGGGTATATTTACCTTTCTCCTTGGAACACCACAACCTCTCCAACAAGAAGTCATCTGTCTCATCTATAATTTTATTTTCTCAACTATATCCTACATATTATGATAAAAACTTACCTCTCCTCCTCAGTGCCATCCTGGATTTCTCTTGTGAACCCAGAAGAACCATTCATTTACCTACCCACGTGAACTGTTCAAACTTCTCCTTGGTGTACGTAATTGTTTCCTACGCGAGGGTTTCAAACCAAAACCAATATGACACAAGGATTATGAAATTTAAATATTATTTTTATAACTAGGTCATAACCCAATGATTTTTTTTCATCTCTTACAGAGAATATGAATTAGATTTTTTGGATCACTTCCAGCTTTTACAAAATCATACTTAACAGAGATGCTTTATGACTAAGTGTTTAGGTGATGTATAATTACATCCCTTGTTGGTGTACTAGGGATCCTTCTGTAATGTATTTAGTGTGTTAATTACAGTGCTGTCCACCTCCTTGTCCTCTCAACCTTCATGCTCTGGTCAACATGTCTGGTGAAACACACTGCTTCCCACCTCCCAGCTTTCAAGCCCATAAATCAGCCACTGAGCTTGTGTCTATGTGTGTGTGCCTGTATGTATGTTGTTGCTGCAAGGATATTGAGGAGCTTGTTAAAGAGGCTATAATTACTGGCCGCTAAGGAGGAAGGCAGTAATAGACCTGTCAGTTTTACCCAGGAGCTCATGACCAAATCACAAGACAGACTGCCCTGAAACTCAGACCTTCATGAAGATCCACGACAGTAAAAAGAAAATGTCAGATGGTCATTTATGACCTCAAATGTAGCAGTTCAGGAAAAACCGATGTGTGTCTCCTAGATATGCACAGGATAGTCTGTCACACATGCAATGTGACCCAGCAAGTACTGAGTTTACTGAGGAAGATGAAACGTACATGATGGTCTATGGATCAGTGTACAGCATTATGGTAAATTCATACTAGTAACACACCTCTTGTAGACATGTCAATAATTGTCTACAGTTCCTTTGGTTTTTTGCATACCCACTGATTCCATTGTAGTGTTAGCCTCTATTGTGCATTTCAGAATTATTCAATGTTCTTCAACTTTTTAACGTGTTTGTTACAACCTCAAACTTCAATGTATTTTAGGGAATTTTATGTGATGTACCTACATAAAGTGGGAGATAAATGATATATGATCTTCAAGATATATTTCTAATAAAAATCTGAAAAGTGCGGCTTGCATTTGTGTTCAGCCCAACTTACTGTAATACCTCTAAATAAAATTTAGCGCAGTTAACTTCCTACTGAACTTACTGAAATAATAAATACCTGAGTGTAGGGGTGTAGCCCCCTCCCTGGGCTGAAAACTTACCATAGTGAAGGAGTTTGAGTGTCCCAATGATCCTAGGAGCTTTGTTGTAAGGGGCTTTATGCCCCTGGTAGGGTCAGCCAAGGTAAATAGGTCCTAGGGGAGGGATCAAAAAAAGTGCATCCCACAGACCCCTTATGACGATTACCATAGATGGAAACAGTTTTCCCTCGCCCGGACACGGGTAACCGGGGCCCCACTCTGGTGCCAGGCCAGCCCATGGAGCCCGTGCCCCACCTCCAGACCTGTATAATGGAATTTTCTTATCAAAGTGGGAGAGAAATTAACTCACAATAAGAGAAAATCCGGACTTTGTCTTTATATGTTTTATTCAAAGGCATTTCTGTGTTTGAAGACCTTGTCACTGACAAATCAGTGAAACAGAGCCCAGAGCACAGTTTACAGACAGTATTTAAACAGTATGTGGGTGTTACCTCAACTTAAAAGAGTTTGGAGCCATGGTCCCATACCCCCACTGGGGTCAGAGGGAACAAAATTATTTTTGAGGACAGCCACCCGCTCTTCCCCAACACAACCCTCCGGATGTGTTTTAAACCATTAAACTTCTGGTAATGGTTTTTACAGACCAACTCCTCTATGGTATAAAACACAGAGGCCCGGGAAAGGAGAGGTAAATGGAAGTTGAAAAAAAATTTTTCCCACAACCCCTCCTTTTTTTTCTGATTACAAGATAACCCACAAAAAAAGGAAAAATTTTTCCAAACAGTCCCCAAGATTATAATTCAAAAGTAAACCAAAAAAAAAAGAAATAAAACAAAAATTTAAAAAAACCCATCCAAATCAAAAGAAAATATAAAATTAATCAATCTTTGTTACCCAGGATGTCCAACCACCAGTAATGAACCAGGACCAAAATTTCCCAAGAGGAACCCCTATTTTCATTCTGTTCGAGCCGTCAACAACTCCTAATTTATCAGGAAAAATTTATCATTTTTATTAGACACAAAAGGAATAAAAAATACAACACTGTTTTCCCCAAATAAATGACAAACACCACCCCTCTCAGCTAGAGGTAATCCAAAGTCATCCATTGCCAATATAGGAATCCCTAGCTCCCCTCTTTTCCCTTTTTGAACATTGTCTTCCTTTTTAAAAATTAGACTGATCGAATCATAAGTAGTAGCTGAATAAAACATTCTCCCCCAATTAAAGGCGGGCAGATACAGTTATGATCTATTTCCCCACATCCAAACCCTGTTCTTAGGACACGAGTACCCCATTTTCTACTAGGAAAAGTTAACAAGAACCCTGGTTTAAATTTTTTACCTTGGGGGCCATACATTCCCATTTCCTTCGGTAGGTTTTGAAAGGGATTAAGATTTTAACCAAAAGGATCCGGGGCCAAAGATCCTGAAAGGGTTTATAAGGATCAGTTTCTGATAGGATATGGCCCAGATTTATTTCTGTGAGTTAAAGCACATGAGACTGGTGTAATACCTTTACAACCCCCTGTCTTTTCCAAAGGGGAAAAAAAGGTGGGGTTTTCCTCCTGGGCTTATACAAATAGCTGGATCTTTAAATCGGATTCCTATTACCCCAAAACCCTTTATAAAGAATTTTCCGGTAGCAACACTTTAATAAATTAGTCCCCTTTAAAATCTACTAACATTTCTGCTTTGCCTTACAATGAAAATTCCCTTCACCCAAGGAAAAAAAACCCTTCACCCTTTTCATGCTGCCAATCTGGAAAAAATATTTTAGAATAGAAGCATTTTCCCAAATAAACGGTCCCAAAAATGGTTGCCCATTAATGGCACGGTAACTAAACATAAAAACATAAACAACCGTCATTTCTTATCTTCCTCACATTTTGGTATGCTCAAGTGATGAATCTCTCGTCGAATCGCTGATAAAGTATTATTTGCTTTAATTTTAATCGATTTCAAAAATTGTCTTTGGGCTGTCCCTTTCCCCAAATTTAAACACAGGAGTAATAAAACTTGCAATACCAATCATCAGCATCAGAACAGATCATCTTCCATAAAAGGCTCCATCGTGACCTTGTTTTTAAAATGCCCTTTTTTTTTTTCGGGGTACTAAAAACAAACATTTTTTTTTTTTTAAAAGGAAACAAATTTTAAAACCCAAAATTTTAAAATCCTGCTGCCTCTCCGGAGGGGGCTTTTTGGGGCTTCAAGCTGCCCTGTTCCCAAAGATAGTACGGGTGGGGGGTCTTTAGGAAACCCCTCTGGGGTAGGGGGTTTTCAAAACCCAAGGAAAAAGGCGGGCTCGTTTTGTTCCCATGAACACCTTCCAGGGGTAGCATAGACCCGGTGTCACGTTCTGCTCCCTTGCAACGTGTGGATCTGAATATGGGCCCCCCAGGATCTGGACTTCAACTGTTTTTCCTCCTGGAATAAAGGGAGTGGATTTTGGGGAAGGGGCCCCTGTTTTCATTTAATGCAGTTTTCACGATTTTTTAAACTTAAAAGGGCACAGTGGACGGGTTTTTAAACAGTAAAACAACATCCTCCCCTTCACACAAAGATGGGGAAAAGGCAGAGATCTTGGGGCAATATCCCCATGCCCAAATTGGGACACCTGTCAAACGGGCCCTTAAAAATTTCTCAATCGAAAATAAAAAACAAAAGCAGAACCTTCACAGCCCCAAAGTCCCATTCTCAAGCCTGGTGTTTAAATTACATGAACTTCATAAAAAACTCCAGCAAAAAAAAAAGAATTAATCTTCTCACTCCACCAAGTATACCAGCAGTGACCTTTGGTTTAAATATTCTGAACATAAAAAAAAGGTGACATATGATGTGACATAAATTTTTGAGGGGGAAAGGGGTCCGTTTAAAAAAACAGGTCCTTTTTCCATGTTTTCAGAATCCCAAAGAAAATGTAAAAAAGGGTCTAATCTGTCGAGATGTAAATTTCACAAAAAAGTTTAAACACCATACTTTCAAAACAGGTTTTCAGAATGTGATCCTAGGGGGGCAATGCCACCATTTTTTAAAAAACAAAGTACAAGCCCCTCTTTCGCATTGTCCACTAAGTCCTCACTGGGGGTTTGTGAGTCCCCTTTTTCCCCATGAGTGCCAAAAATTTTTTGTAATTCATTCTGACATTCCCCCTTTTTCTGGCGCAGGGCCCAACCCATTGCGACAATCCAGCAAAATTTTAAAAAACTTTTTAGTAACCAGGATCACATGACATGAAACCCACAAAATGAATTCAGTATGTCACTATGAAAATTCCCAAAAAGGGCAACATAAATAAAAATTTCCAGATGTTTCTAACCGTAATTCGGTTCCAATTAACAACAAAACGCAACTTCATTTTAAATTTTTGGCAGTTCATCAATATCTCACTTAGAATTAAGTCACATATCATCCTGATTTGTCTTGTAAGAAGATGATATTAGGAATTAATGGACATCCAATGTAATTGTGATGCATAACTCTACAAATTTAATCTAATAAAATTCTCACCAAAGTATGAGTCATGACTCCGATTTTTTTATCAAAAACCCTTTCCTTACTTTTAGCATATCTTGAACCTGTCAGTTAGCTTTTAATGGCACCAGGGAAAACTTTCAACCTAATTTAAACCCCCAAATGATCCTTCATGGCAAACTAATTTTTTAAAATTAGTTTTAACTATTTATCCTTTTTAATAGTAAAACACATAATTCTAAATGTCATGCCTGCATCCTTAATTTATTATAAAAAAACATGTTAAGGCAAAAATCACTACAAGCCTTTTTGATTCTATTGTCCTTTTAAAACAGTGTTAAAAAACTCAGAAGGGAGGTGCTGAGGGGGCATTACCATGAAGCAAAGGGAAATGAACAAACCTCATAGAGGGCCAGAGTCAGGCAGAACTGGGCCTCTTATGGGCAGCCGTTTTTAGGGGCGGGACCCACAGTTTCTTCATTCTCATCTTAGTGTACCTTAACCTGCGAAAAATTGTTAACACTCCTTTCCTCAAAAACAAGCTGCTTTTTAAATTCTCCTGAAAACTGAAGGGTTTTAATCAATCTGGGATTTAGAAACATTATTCTAAACATGGATTTTTTATGTCATGAAAACACAAAAAAAAAAACCCTTCATTCCAACAAAAAAAAGGGACAAAACATCAAAGACAGACAAAGGGCCCAAAATTTGAAGCTTCAACAATTTTAAAAGAAAATTTTTCAATCTCTTTTCGAAATATGTTTTTTCCCCGTCATATCTCTTAATGCTTTAATTTGGGGGGGATCCAATTTTATTTTTGACAATCTTCAGGATCCTTTTTAAAATGATTGTACATAGTCCAAAAGAGATCTCAAACTATCTAGAAGCACAGCAACAGTTTTTTTCCCCAAAACATGAATCCAAATTTGATGGCTGAAACCCTTTGCCAATTCTTTATACTGTAATTCTGTAATAATAAAAAAAAATAACTACAATCCTGAGAGTTTAATTATTATAATTCTCTTTTTTTTTTTGGGCTCAATTTTGATCCCAGCTGTATTCAGGAATTTCTCTGCTCAGGTTTTAAATGGCAAAGAATTATTTTAAGTCGGCATTGACATCTTTATGGCATACCCAAACAAAACAAACGGGCAGTGTTAAATTTAACCAGAAAATTAAGATTAAAGAAGCTTTGGGACTCCAAACTGGACTTTGTTCCCACATAGTGTTTTAAAAAAAGGAGAACCAACATCATTTTCTTTTTTGGGCTATTTTAAATTTTGAGAGTTTGGGGGAGAAATTATTACAAGAACCCCTTTTAAATTTATAAAAATGCTGATAAATGTTTCAATTTTTTTATTTCTTAGTAATCTGAAATTACCTTTGTTCCCTTTTTTGTACTCCTAGGTATTCTTTTAAATCTTTAAAAACCCCTAAGAAATCAAACAAGGGAGACTGTATTTTGAGCGGACCATACCCCTTAAGTGTTGTGAGAGCCCTTTATTTCTTTTTTTTTCCCCTAAAAAAAAAAAAGGATTTTTAAACTTTTTTATTCCGTTTTAAAAAAAACCCGTTTCCTGGCCCCAAAAACAAAACTCTTCAGCCCAATCTTTTTTCCCCCGAGGGGGAAATTTTGAGTATTATTGCATGTCAAACCCCACTAAAAATGAGGGAACTCATCATTGGCTTTTAGATCTGTTTTAAAATTAAGAATTTGGGGTCTACCTTTAATTATTTTATTATAATTTTTTAGGGACCCAAACTGTGGCCCACGGGCTTCAAGAGTCCAGGAACCACAGGTTGAGTACTGCTGCATTAAACAATGATGCTAGCTTTCTGCAGAGATTGAAGGATTTGCCTAATATCCCCAGAACTGTTAGTGTATTATTTCTACATGGACAATAATCAGATTAAAAAAATTACTAGTTCACAGCTCCTAATTTACCTCAGATCATATTTGCTCCTAACCCAGTTCATAAGAAGCTTCAGACAAACATGCTAACAAGCCTAAAAACAAAAGCACAAATCTGTTTTAAAATAAAGGAAAAAACATGCTTAAAAAATTTGTTACTGTGTTGAGAAATAATTCCACAGTCCTGAAGGCCTTTTCTATGCAGAGTCTTTTAGGGAACATCAGATTATTTTAATTTTGTGTGGTACCACTGTACAATCAGATTCTTTCTTACCTTAAAAAAAAACCCCCAATTTTTTCCCATTCTCATTTTTAAAAGGGTTTTTTTTTGCCAAGGAAAATGTGTTTTAACTAAACCAAAATTACTCTCAAAAGGTTTTTAAAAGTTTTAGCTGGTGATATCTTAAAAAACAAGTGTTTTTAATATTTCTATGGCAACACAGGAACTGATTAGGTTTTTTCCTTTCCTTTCCCCAGGGGAAAAATAAACTGCAGAACCAAGCCTTTCATAGTTTTTTTTTTTTTTTCAGGACCTGAATTAAGGTACTTTTAAATCAACACGCTGCATGAATCAGAAGAGGGAAGAAAAAAAAAAACTAATATAACCTCTTCCCAGCAGCAGCTGTGAAAAAAAAATGAATTTGTACCTTCATAAGCGTAAGTTAGCACTTGCGGACAAAAAAAAAAAAAAAAAAAAAAATTTTCCCCCCCCACTGTAAGTACTGGTTTTCAGAGACTGTATGAAGACCATCTGCAGTAAAAAACTAAGCCTGATTTTAATGAGGTCTCTACCCATTAGATTTTTTATGGGATACAAACTCTGACAACAGAAAAAAATATGAAGGAGAGCCCCATCAGGTGTTACGCATGCCATGGTTTTTAAAAAAATTTTTCCTTCATGAGATCTGTCCTGAAAATAACATAGAAACAAAATGATTAAATGCTGAATTTTGGGGAAATGTAACTCTTTCTCTGCTTTTTAAAAATAACTTTTAAAAATAGAATAATTCACCCTGAATTTCCCCAAGATAAAAAATTTTAACTTGCTTCTCTAAAAAAAAAATTACCTGGAAAAATATCAAATGAGCTAAGTTATCACCCTTTTGAAAGATACTTTTCTAACCCCCTAAAATAATATTTTTAACCCACTATATCTGTCAACATCAAGCAAGCGTCACATGAGCAGCGGTTTAATAAGCGTTCTTCGTTGCAGAAAATAGGAAAAGATTTTGCAAAGGGGTGTGTGTTTGTACATTACCCCCATCAGTTTTTTTTAATCGCTCTGTCAATCGCTTGACTGTCATGGGCACAAGTCCTCTATCAGTCCAAAAAACCCCAACCCCTTTCCAGGTGTGTTTTGGGTGGGACATTGACTCCCTTCCTTGTCCACTTTAACTTCTCCAAGAAAAAAATTTTGGCTCCGGGGCCTGTTTCTCTTCTTCTGGCCCGCATAAAGATGTGTTTCCAATATAAATCCAGTGTATCGCTCTTCTGGCTCTGGCAAACAGCATGGATCCGTTGTCCATCTCAGTTTTGGGGTTTTTTTGGGCCAGACTTCTTCCTTTAGTTTTTGGTTTTTGGTGGAAAATCACACTGTCATTTGCAGGCAGGCAAGCAGACCATCTCTCTTTCAGGCCATGCTGAAGAAGTGTCTCTGGTGGAGTAAACCATAGGAAGGGCCCGGTTTTTTAAAGTCCAGACTCAAAAATGCAGATGTTTTTCCTCAAATCCCATATATGTGTATGTGGGGTGGGGTGGGGTGAGAGAGACAGAAAAAATTTAAATATAGGTTCAGATTTTGCACAAAAAAATATTATCAGTCAGTTTTCCTGTCACTTCCTTCCAGGAAACATGGATTTTACTCCTTTCTAAAACAAAATTTTTTTTTCCCATCTCTAATGCCCTTTTCACTTTTCCTTCTTTTTAATTAATCGCAGTATTTAAGACAAACCAAAACTTCCTGCAGTAAAAATTTTAAACCCCTTTTAACCCCCCTTAATTGATGCACTCTGTACTTTTTTTAATCTTTTTCCTTTTTGTTTTTTTTTTTTCTTCATCTCCATCCATCAACTTTTTCATTTAAATTATTTAAAATTTTTTATTTAACTATTTAACTTATTCACACTCAAAATTCACCCGTGGGGAAAAACCAAACTTATCTCCCCAAATTAAAGCACATTTTTTCAATCATCCCCACCCTTTTTCCTTTCATTATTTTATAAATCGCAGAATTTGGAGAAGGACGCACCCCTGATGCCTTTGATTCCGGAAACCCATTTTCTTTTTTTTACCTGTTCGTGGGCACTGAAAAGCCCACTGGCTTTTCTCCTTTATAAGGTGTAGAAAACTGCAAAAAACCACCCGCAAACCTCTGTTTTGCTTGTCTAATTGTTACCAATAAAACCCCCGTATACCTTTACAGGGTGACCTGGCTCTCAGCCGATGTCCTCCTTCTCCCAACTCTGGAACCTAATCAATTAATTAGGAGATGATGGTTAATGTGTAATAAAAAAAATATATATACATTATTTCATACAGAGCAACTTCTCACCCAGATATATTTGAAGACAAATGGTTCGGATCCGATCAGCCAGAAGCCACAGGCAAGCACCAGGACCCCCTCCGTAAAATGGAGGGACTGAAGAAAACGTCTCCAGGCTGGCCAGATGTCCTTGCCCCCTCCTGCGTTTCTCTGGCATGTCGGATCCTGTTCGTGACGCCAAATTATAATGGAATTTTCTTATCAAAGTGGGAGAGAAATTCTACTCTCCTCCTGGCGGTTCGCATCCCCCGATCTAGTAAGATACAGTTTCAGTCAGTATTAGTTCCTCAAGTAAACCATTATTTATGTTTTGCTTTTCTCTCACACAGTTGGCGAGAGTTCCCAACCGGTACAGACCAAACATCTACATTCTTCTAATAAACCTGTTAAATTTTCTCTGTTGGTCCAACCAGTGACTAAAACGATGACAAGAAGGTTGTCAGCATAAAGGGAAATTTTAATTTCAATGCCTAAGGGAGAGATTCCTTGAAATAAAGAAAGGGATTTTAATGCAATTGAAAGTGGCTTTATAGCTAAAGCAAAAAGGAGTGGGAAAAGTGGATGACCCTGCCCAGTAGCCTGAGATAATGTAAAATAATTAGAGCAATCATTATTCGTCTTACCCCTCCTTGAACCGCTACCTTAACGTGGTGGAGGGGTTTGAGTGCTCGAATGATCCTAGAGGCTATGTTGTCTGGTGCTTAAATGCCCCTGGTAGGATCTCCCATGGCAAACAGGCTCTAGGTGATGGGTCAGGTAAAGAGCGGTTCAAGAATCCTTTATGAGGACTGGTATATCGAGGCACGTGACGTCGCCTGGTACGGCGGAGCCGGGGTCCCACCCTGGAGCCAGGCCTGGGGTCGGGACTCACCGGAGAGCGCCTGGTGGCCGGGTGTCTCATCGCAGGACTCGGCCGGGCCAAGCCCGAACGAGAGACGCGAGACCATCCCCCAGTGGGCCCACCACCTGCAGGGGGAAACGCGAGGGACCGGTGCAAAGAGGATTGGGTGGCGGACAAAGGTGGCAGACGAAGGTGGAGACCTACCGATCCCCGGATGCTTAGGCTGGCTCTAGGGTCATGGAATGTCACCTTGCTGGGGGGGAAGAAACCTGAGCTTGTGCGGGAGGTCGAGAGATATTGACTAGAAATAGTCGGGCTCAATTCCACACACAGCATGGGCTCTGGAACCCATCTCCTCGAGAGGGGCTGGACTCTCTTCTACTCTGGAGTGGCCCACGGTGAGAGGCAGCGGGCTGGCGTGGGTTTGCTTGTTGCCCCCCAGCTCAGCCGTCTCGTGTTGGGGTTTACCCCAGAGGATGAGAGTGTCGCATCCCTGCGCCTTCGGGCTGGGGACAGGTCTCTGACTGTTGTTTCGGCCTACAGGCCAAGCTGTAGTGCGGAGTACCCGGCCTTCTTGGGTCATGACCGAAAGAACGAGCGGCTGAAATGAACTTCCTCGGTAGGGTGGCTGGGCACTCGGCCATCCGGGAGGGGCTCGGAGTAGAGCCGCTGCTCCTCCACATCGAGAGGAGCCAGTTGAGGTGGCTTCGGCATCTATACCAGACGAACTGACTACACAGTGTTTTTCTTAATAATGAACAAATTAAAACCCAGCCATGTTGCTGGCTGCAGACGATGAGTCGCTAACGGATGCAGCTGTGCCGAATGCAGGAATTGTAGCCGTAGATCTGAGGCTGATGAAAATTTCTCTTTACCCTTGAAAAAATCTTAGTCCCATTGCTGGCCTTGCACCTTGCATCACATATTGCAGCGAGCGTAATCTGCACCACGTTTTGAAAAGTGGAGCCACACTTTCGAGTGCTTTGTATCAGCCATGCTTTGTTGACGGTACCAGCAGCTACTGACGTCATTACGCTCTTGTGCGTGCAATGCTGTGTTCATGTCCGACATAGAAAATCGCCCACTTTTTCACTCCCTCAGTGTCACAATGATGCGTTTAGATACCAAAACATGGTACCATTTTATTTTACGTGAATCGGTACTCAGTAGTACCGAAGGAATTCGGTCAGGATTATCGGTCAGTTCTGAATTCAGTACCCATCCCTATGGGTACTATGGGTACCAAAATTTTACTTTTGGCTTAGATGCAAAATGATAAATGTGGTGGAAAACTAAGACTGCACAACACATATTATCCTCCTGATTGCAGTGAAACATGGTGGTGAAGGCATCATCCTGTGTAGACGCCAGAGTTAATGGAATTGTAAATGGAGCTTATATACTTGGCAGTACTGGAAAAAAAAAAATATGTTAGATGCTCTGGGAGACACGGGTGCAGGTTCACGTTTTAGCAAGACAGTTACTATACACAAAAATGGCTCCAGCTATAATGGACTGGTTTAGATTAAAGTATATTCATCTGTTAAAATGGCCCAGTCAAAGAGAATCTGTGGAATTTTTTTCTAGTTTGCAATGAATGGGCAAAAGTTAAGTCTCTACATGTTCTAAACTTGTACAGACAGACCCCATAGGATACAAAACTAATTTCATCCAAAGGCAGTTACAAATTACCGACTCTGAGGGAGGCTGAGAAAACACACAGGACAATAATTAGATTTTTCAAAATTATGTACCACTTCGGTTTGGAGTATTAAATGCTTCTGAGCACATTAACGTTTGTGGTTACAATGTGAAAAAATAAAATAAAATTCCAAGACACTCTACATAAACAAGAAAAAAAACGATAAAATTTGAGTGTTCCCTTTATTTTTTTGAGCAGTATATATATCTATATATATATCTATATATAGATATATATATATAGATATATATATATATCTATATATCTATATATATATATATATAGATATATATATATAGATAGATATATATATCTATCTATATATATAGATAGATATATATATCTATCTATATATATATGCATGCATATATGCCCCCAGCGCCTCCCCAGCCCCCCTCTAGCTCCGCCCCTTAGTACTGGCAAGAATTTAAAACTACTTTTACCCCTGCTTGTTAGTAAATCGGTAGGTGATCGGTAGATGACTGGGGCTGACAGGTGGTTATGTTTTTTTATTTAAAAGTCTGTAGATGTTAAGTGATTTATTGTTCATCCTGTCCTAATGCAAGGGCTTTTTTTTATGTCTGCGCACCACCTGTGTAAAATCTCCCAGTCCACAAAATCGAACACACCAATCTCCTTGGCAACCAGTCTGTTTTGGAGGTAAGCCCGCATGTGCTCTCATGTAGTGTATATGTATGTAAAATCTCTGGTCATAAGCAGTGTTTTCGAGCTGTACTGTGTTGCTGTATTCAGCAAATAACATGAAACACAACTAGTTACTCTCCCTGTGCTTTTAACTGGGGTATTTAGCAGCGAGCAGACAGACATTAAACGTAGCAGTGCTCGTTTTAAAGGCTGGCCGTTCACAAAAGCCTGGAGCTCCGATGGGAGAGAAGCAAAGCTAGAGCATTGAGGCTCCAGCATAGCAGAACAGTTCGGAAACAATTTGGAATGAGTGGAAAATAACTATATTTATAAACAGATTAAGTCGTGTTTTAGACTGCCTACTGGTAGCGGATCTGATCTTCTTTGTGTGCTCGTGAATTTTTGCGGCCGCAACTGGTTCAGGATGACGGCTTCATAGCAGACAGCCGTTCTTCCCTCTTCCCGGTACCGGTGCAGAATCTTTTAGTGGTACGCAGTACCGGACCGTAGCGGTTCACTTTCACCTCTGCTAACAAGTAAGCGCCCTCCTTTTCCTCAACATTCCACCATCATCATCACCGCCTATTTCACCCTAAGTAATAACCACTCTCCTTTTCTCCTCAGTGCCTGATCAGAACCTGAACTCCAGCCCGGATGATTCCTCTTTCCTTGGCCTTGTCACAGAAAATAAAACATTTTAGAACTGCTTTAACATGTCTGTAATTGCTGCCTGCACTAGAGTCACTATTCAAACATCATAACAGAGCCCTAATATAAAAATTGACAAAAATAAAAAAAATCATTCTGCTTCCACCTGAGGGCCATTGATGGTTTCTAATTATATATACTTTTACTTTTTATTCTCAATTTAATACGTTTTATTTGTTTTTCAGTTTTACAGTATTCATTGAGTTTAGTTTCACTATCCTTTTGCCCTGCACTGCTTACAAACTCGAAGCTTCTTGAACTATTGTGTAGTAATTCGTTTAATTTTTAATTCTAGTGTATATTTATTTACAATCTGAGTCTTCATCTTCAATCTGCTTGACATTTCTGTATGCAGAAATCTAGCTTCAAACTACAAGTCAAGCTGATGCAGAGCTTTGCTTTTAGTCTACTAATATCAAATGATTTTCTCTTGACCTTTATATGGAGAGCTGA
The DNA here is from genome assembly GCA_036173005.1 of Crenichthys baileyi. Lineage (NCBI taxonomy): Eukaryota > Metazoa > Chordata > Actinopteri > Cyprinodontiformes > Goodeidae > Crenichthys > Crenichthys baileyi. The sequence goes on along the minus strand of JAHHUM010002934.1, from coordinate 79,066 downwards.
AATACTCATTAGGCCAGGTCTACCATAGCTATGGGCTGTTTCTTCTTAAAACTTGTATAATGTTACTTTTGTCTTAACAAATATATGCAGAATAAGTGACCATTGATAATCATTGTACTTGTTTGATTTAGAAAAAGTCTAATTAAAAGTAGGCCCACTTCCAGTGCAATTGCTTTAAAGAGACTATTCATTGTGTTCACTAAGACTATTTTCCCAGAACAACCAGTCAAATTGTTGCAGTGAGCTGACTGTAGCAATGCAGCTGGTTGCCATGAATTTGGGGTATGCCAAACTCATTAGTAGACAGACACATTGCAGTGGTGTTTTAAAGTTACATTGTTGACTACGAGAAGAAAACCTGGACTACTGTCAAAGTGCTTCAGGCAGATTGAGAACAGTTCTTTTGTAGGAGAGCCCAAAAATGTGATTTTGTTCTTTAACCTTTGAAAATCTGCACATGAGTAGTTAAAAATTCATATCAAACACTAAAGAGGGGAAGACCTCTAAAGTATACCACCTTTTTAAAAAACATTTCCTGGTGTACATGATCAACTCCTTCTCAATGGTTTTTTTTAAAAATACAACCGAACAAAAATAACAAAATATTGAAGCTAACAATTAAGTAAGTGCTGTGTGGGTGGTGGGTACAGTCAGAGTTTCCCACTGTGATCATAACTAATTTTCAGGCACAGCTGAGAAGCCTGGAGTCATCCATACTAAATCCAGAAAAGCCTGCGGTTTTTCCCACTCTGCTGTGACCTGGTTTGGCCTTTGAGTAAGTGTATGTTCCAGCAATTTTTTGAATGTCATTGCTATATCTATTTATTTCTGCTTTAGAGTTATGCATTAAAGTTTTAATCTTGAAGATTAAATGTTTTGAAAACTCCTTATGTACTAATCTTTAAGCACATAAGCATTTTTTTGTTATTTCAATACTCTACAACGGCCTTGACTTCCTCATCATGTAAATATGTTTCCATTGCAGGAACTTTTTCCAGGAACCATGGTAGTTCTCTAGGGGCATTCTCCTACCGCTGTGCTAAATCTCATTACCAGGGTAGAAATCTTTTACGGACCATGCCCCATGATAGGAAAGTAGCTCTTTTTGGCATGCGTCCTGAGCTAAAGGTGGAGATTTGTGAAGTAAGGGGTAAATATTATTACTGGGTACATTTTCCAAATGTGTTGTTTCAGTTATTTCCTAGTTTAAACTCCTCGGAAGTTCAAATTTTCTGTTACCATCAACTTCTACAGCAGGAGTATTTGATATTTTAGTTTGCGAAAACAGTATGTGAACCAAGTCGTTCATGTTGATTATCACAGTTGATTATCACTTTATAGTACTTACATTCAAATACATTAATAAATACAAATCAGCTAAGCTTAGATGAGGTATTAATTAAATGAATCAATTAAAGCACCAGTTTCAACAACTGGGGAGGAGGAGAGAATGAACTCTTTCATGTAAATTCCTGAAAAAGATATTTCTCTTAGGGATTTATATGGTTATAATATTTCTTTACAGCGTTTATGCTTCAAGATTCAACAATCACAACCCCCTTGGAGTGTGAATTAACAGATTTTAAATTTGAAAAAGGCAGACATACTGCAGCCGTGTATATGTGGCAAATGCTTATCTGGGCTTCAGACTTCAAGTATGTAAGGACATCTGTGGATTATCACAAAATTACTCTATGTAATAAGGGACACTGTAAGAAGTGACACTTCACAATGTCAGAAAAGGGTGGAGCTATTTATGTGCATAAAGAGAGCATAAATAGGTCTTACCATTTTCTTAGAGTGGAACCGAATGACTTTACATAACTTATAAAGTGTAGTCGCTGTGACATCTGTTATAGTTTAATCACTACAAATCACAGTTGTTGCCCCATATGCAGAGGCTGTACAAGTCCTAACCTTGGGGACCTATGCTGCGTCTTTTCCCTCTCTGCCTGTGTCCTGTCCTGGTGAATGTTGCTGTGACAATTTGATTTGTGATAAATAAACAAATACTTAACAAAACAATGTAATGTATTTATGCTTTTTGTTTGTTGCACACAAAGATCCAAGGCAGACTGTGAGTGCTCTGTGCAGTAACTGGAAAAAAAATAAATTATTAGTACCATCCCAACAAGATGGTTTTGAAAAAGGTACATCTGGCTACAGCTACTGTTTTGGCAATGCAACAATTCTGTAATTATTTCTATTTCTAAAAAATCTAAAAAATACTTTTTAAAAAACTTTTTGCTGTATCGCCGAGGATCTTACTGGTATAGAGAGCCTGAATGCATGGTACTTATAATTAGTAATGCAGTTATTGCAGCCCAAGCAGTTCTTTGTGATATTGATACTATGATTCTGCATACAGTAATATATGGTGCAGCCCTACTAGGTACTGTCACTGAAGGAAACTAATGCCAGAAAGTCATAAAAAAATCATGATGGACTACAGCAAAGGAAGAAAGAAATACTTCAATATATATAAATAAAATAACCTTACATGATTTCAGCATATAGTAACTTAATGGCTCTACTAATGATTTCCATATTTAATTATTAACAATTATATATAAATATATAATTTGATTTGTGTAATTTAATCGTTACAGTGTCATAAAAAACGGGAATATAAATATTTTATTTGTTATATATTTGTTGAATTATGACTCTATAATGCTCTTCCCTATTTTGTGCATTCTACTAGATAATTTTTTAACCTCTCTTTGTCCAGCCTGTCTTGCACAGCAGTTTCCCTTCTTTCTGCAAGTCTTTGGCTCATGGTTTTCCCTGATGATAAAAAGCAGCTTCTGGTGTTTTCAGTTTAGGTTACAAACAGCATGCGTACAATCCCCATTTTACACCAAAACTCAAGTTTTAAACCACGGGTGTTTTAAAGCCAAGAAAATGTCAGAGAGAGTCGCGTATAAAGAGAAGCAAAGCTGGGATCAGCCGGGTGGCAGGATGACTGAGCAATTACGTATTTGTTGAAAGCTCATTTCATACATCTGTAACCAACTGATAAAAAAGGAACCATGGGTGCTTTTTCATTCTATGTGCCAGTACTTAGCCTAGGGTTTTGGATTCTCCATGAGAGCTGTGCTCTCAATTGACAGTCATGTTCTGTGTGATGATTTTTTCTTTTTGCACAGCACAAAGCAAACTTCCTTTTCAAACTTATCTTTAGTTAAGGCTTCTTTCTGACACAAATCCATGCCAGGATGCTTTCCTGTGCTGACAGAATCAATTTAATTTTTTCCTCAGTGAGGACCCTCACATCATTTTTACTTTCAGTATGTGTGTGTTTGGAAAAGGGCTTAGTGTCAGTTAAAGCGAGTTGTCTTGGTCATGCTGCCAGGTAGCGAACTCAGGTGAATGACCTGCTCTCCGTTCAAATATTTCCTCTCGGGAAACAAAAATAATAAAAAACACGAAGAATGAATGGTGGTGATTGGCAAGCTGTGAGGATCCTCTGTTTTTGCAGCATGTTTAGATTCTCTTCTGTCAGCTTGTCTGACAGCACAGCATTTCAATGAACCTGTGATGGGGGCTCTCTGCCTTTCTGACTTGGCTGATGTCATAGAGCAGACAGAGGTCAGCTGTCAACTCGAGGCATGGAGTTAACGGGGATGGAGGCTCTCATTACTCTATTAATCTGGAGCCTGCTAAACTGCATATGGATTAATGTTCTTATTATTTTTATTTTTTTATTATTTAATCAAAGTTATAAAACAACATCAGATGTGTGAAAACATTTCTGTGTTTATGGCACATTCAAGTTGCTACACGTGAAGCAGATGTGATCATGACTCATCTGTGGATTAATTAAGGGAATTTACGCTGTGCCATGTTTCATTCAGGATGGATGGTCATAAATAAGTGTGAACTAGAAATCAAAAGACTGTTTTAAAAAAGATGATTCCAAGAAGGTAAAGCACCCATGAAGAGTCTGTAAATTGTAAACAAAATGGCATAAAGAAAACCATAATGCTGTAATAAATCCAGAAAGGTTCAATTTGTTTTACAAGATGTGGTTTTAAAAATAAAAACAAGCCTGAAGCCACATAGTAACAGATTAAATCATCATTTTTTGGCAAATTGTACCTCATAATAGAAGACCACACATCTCAGGCTGTCTAAACTATTCTCTTCTATTCTACTATTCTTTTCAGCACTGCTGACAAAACTATATTTATATGTGAAACGCTCAACTGGTTCAGTTCCTCCTGAGTCGCTGTCATAAGGCATCAAAAACCACAGCTCCAACCTGCCCAAGATTCGTCCCTCTCCACCTGTTGTGGTACTGGTTGCTATAAACATTCAAATAATTTCAATTGAGTATGCAGTGTTGTAATGTTTCCCTTAAGATGGTATCTGCGTGCATCTGGCAGGGAGCCATTAGCTCGGTGTGTACATGCACAAGTTGAAACACTTGCACACTTACTCATACTCACACATATAGGATTCTATATCAGAAACAACGTAAATGGAAGAACAAAACAGGGAAAGATGTGGAAAATATGTAGGTTTCTGGTTTTTTTTTGGATCCAAGCCAGATGATGTCTTTTTTACCTCTTGCACTTAATGAACAACAACATTGTTGGCTAGTGAAGCAAGGGGAAAAATGCTTTAAGCCATTACAGAATGTAGCTAATTTCATAACTACTTAAAGGTGATGATATACATGGGCACGTCAGATGGAACAGCATGTTTTATGTCCTAGTGCATGTGGGTTTGTGCACATTAACTGACAAGAGGATACTTTATCATAGTGTCAGCTGGTGCCAGCAGCAAATGCAATCTTTGATAATGCATAATATGCCACCAAAAACATCTGTCAGTATTACGAAGCTTTGCATTACAGTACAACTAAGCCTTTCATTCATTCATTTGTTTTTCTTAGTCCCCTATATTGAAGTTGGAAGACTGAGGTATATCCCAGTACTGACCGATCTGGACAAAGACTGAAAAGTTTACAGCTGACCCATAGAGCTTATAATTGCTCATCAGGCAACACCAAAGAGCTGCATTAGAATGCTTTCATAAATGGCAGTTAATTAGCAGGCACATGCATGCCTTAAGATCTGTAAAAATATATAGTGTGATGTTTATAATGTGCAATATGTGGTAAATAGAAGTGCTTAGATAATGATTCACAGTCCCCATTTGTAACCATGGGATGACTTCCTCATACATTCTGATTTTAACTCAGAACCCCTTTTGTGTGGTAGAGCCAAATGTTTCTGCATTTTATGTTAAATTTAATGGTTGCTTAATAAAGTCATTGACTTCCGACTGATCAATTTCGCATATCCGCCATATTTGTTTCTTGCTGCGATTTTGTAGGCCAAGCTCAACTTTGCTGATGCTGAAAAAGGATATGTTTGGTTCGGTTGTTGGGTGTATCATCCCACACAATTCATTACACCTTCCCCCAGCATCAGAACCTCTTTGAAGGGCCTGGCTTATTTTTCATGGAACTCTACCCACATTAGTTGGGAAATTCCTCTTTCCCCCACTTCAAGTTCTTCAGCAACCTCTGCCAGTATCAAGAAGGATTTGCTGAAAGACTGCATTTGATTAAACGGTCAGTTCCTTCTGAGGAAACGATAGACGCAGCAAAGCAGTAAGCTGCAAACAATGCTTTATTTTAGACATGAATTTATTGTGTGTTAATATGGCGTCCTGGCCATTATGTTGATAGCTACTTATGTTAGTGCTGTGTGCTGCTTTCAATAGTTTGCTTTGAGTGATGCTTTGAATAGTTTTATTACACAAACAGTTTTGCATGGTTTCTACCATTTTTGTCTTGTTTCTGTGGCGCTAGGGGACTGTTATTTAACTACAAAAATGGCCGAACGGGTTAAAGTGCAGCGCTCTTTGACCTCGAGGGATATGAAGTGCCTCAACAGCAGTTAAAGAAACCAAACCAAAACGAGTTGCTCTCAGACGCACCTCGGAACAGGGGTAAAAGAGAAGCCTGTGGAGCTACAATAACAAGGAATTCAGACCAAAGCATTGCAGTTTCACTTTAAATAGACCACAAATTAATGACTGAAGTGTGAAAAGAAAGGATTTAAAAGCATGATATGTCCTATTTAATGCTGCGACTCTACATCTGTTGTGGAGAAGATGATTATCCTCTGGAACATTTCCCTGTTGACTGTCAAAACTAATCGAAAACATGAACATGTTGAGAAGGTCAAACCACATGCCAGCTTAAGGAAGATCAAAGAATTATCATTAAACCCTCACTTTGTGAAAATGGCCACTGACCATCACCACAAATGCACTGTGTGGAATACATTAGGCTGTGGGGATGTTTTTCTTTCCTGTGGTGTGGGTGGTAATGATTCAATTTACACGATAAATAAGAACCACTTGCTTCCTGATTAGTGGCCAAACTACTGAGGGGGGATTGTGTGGTAGAATCAAATATGGAAATTGCCTCTGTATTACCGTTGGAAGTAATGAAGAATAGGAAGAGCCAAGCTTGTTGATCACAAATAAAAGAACAAGAGAGAAGTTTTTTTTTTTCCTTTAGGAACGTGATAGCCTCAAGGGGAGATTTTACTTGCAGTCAGGGGGCTTATTTGAATCCAATCTGCTGCTGATTGAAATAAATCGGTCCAATATCACAACTGCTTACAACTCGATCCTGGGCACAGATGGACAAGTCATTTGAGAGGACACTCACTCTAATCCTCAGTCCTCTCATGTGCTGCAGCATTCAGGGCTGGTCAACAGTAAAAAAAAAAAAAGACAGCAGACACCAATAACCCTCTGCGCACACACACAACTCTTCAACCAGGCAATGTCTGATGGCTCTGGGGAAAACTGATTTCATGCTGGGTAAAAAAAAAGAGATCAAAAATAACATGAAGGTGTGGAGGAAAGTGTTTTCTTAGTTTTACTTCTCATCCAGGATTTGGAGTGACAGAGGGCTAGAGTCATAGGTCAACTTGTCACACGTAAACATGGCTTTGACCCTTGCTCACCTTCGAGAGTGGAATTTCAGTAAGCTAAAGAACAAATGCTTTGCTGAATGTAAAGAAAAAAGGATGCCATTGCAGCTTTCAAATTAATTTAAATTAAATCAAAATTAAAGATTCTGAGCTCGGTTTTTCAGTTTCTTGTTGCCTTTCATGCAGCTTTATACTTGCAAAAAGATGAGGCATGTAATGTATCCCATTTATCCCATTCACACAATACAATGCCAAAAAATAAAAGGATCATGGTGAAGAGTGCTAAGATGTTGGTCCCAACTTGTAAACATTTGTTTATTCTTTAATTATAAATCTTATGATTCACATCAATTTTCATACTTACTGGGTGTTTAAAGAAATATTGCAATTCATTTAGACAAGTTTAGCATGAAATCTTGTCAGCGGTAATGCATCACTTAGCTGGAATTCTGGTTGAGTGAGTAGAAGAGGAGACACAAAGGGGACTATTGTTCGGGGACGGCCTTGGATACAAATTTATGGTTGCTATTTTTGTCAACAACTACTAACAACACGTCTGGTGAATTTCTGTTTGCTTAAGTGGCTGTACAAAAGAAAGCCAGTGTTCTGTGAGAGCTCACAAAATCTGTGGAACACAAATGATTTACTCAGTCTCTGATACCTGGACAGACCACCATGCATGTCAGGCACAACAAACAGGAGAGAGAATAAACTTTATAGTATTGTGACATATTTCTAGTAAATGAGCATGTATGCATGCTGATGGATGTGGATGCTGAGAGATGAAGGTACAGAAACTGTCCTAGTAAAGAATCCAGGCTACATGTTCGCAGTGACAACTTCTTAGGAGAACAAAATCCTTCAGCAACATCCAAAATGTCGGATTTCATGGTTAAATTAAGTCTAAATGTGAAAATGTTTTCGAAATCTGCTGTAGATATCAAAGAGATACTCACATTTAGATAAAATAGGAAATAATAAATAATCACTGCCTGTATAAGGAAAACTCCAGTTCAGGTCAATTCTTTTACATTTTGCACCTCTGTCACACCTAGGTGCCTTACATTTTGTTCTGTACTGTTTACTATTTCATACCTATGTACCTTCCATTACTTATCTTTCGGTTGCTCTTGACCACATGACCACAAGGTGTGCATAAAATCTTGTGTGTCTTGTGGCAGACAAAAAATAAAAAGCTTTTGCATGACAGCTCAAGTTGAAAATTGTAATTTTCATCCCAAATTATTGATTCTTCTTTGTAAATTTGAATTTAACTCAATAATTCTCTCCCCTTTATGATGTGCCAGAGGCATCTTGTTGTTAGTGGACAACCTATATAGCTCTGTTACACTGACAAATTATTAAAACAACATGTAAGTTCTTGCCACAAGTTGGTGTTACAAATAATAAATGGATAAAACAGTTCTATTGGCCTCTATGTGTCAGTCTGTACTGATGACACCTACAGTGCCAATTAATGAAGGTATAATTTCAATGGCTTTTCAACCAGCAGGTATCAATACAATACAGCAAAGCAACAATGATTAAAAGCAATTATCCTAATAAACGCTCTTGACAACCGACACTCTATTTACAAGATTTTAAATTCCCATCTCAATATAAGCATTGAAGAGAGACTGGGTTGGTGTATCTGTGGAAAAGGACAGGTGTGAAACATCTAATACAAATGATTTCCCAAATCACTATCAAATCCATGAGGTCATTCTGGCCTTCTGAAAAGATGGCAAAAAAAGGAATGAACTGCAAGATAGTGTTCTGTGACCAATGTGCCAGGCTAAACAAAAGACAGTTCTTTGGCACACATGACCCTTAAAACCTAGAACCCTTCCACGAAATAACCATAAAGTTAAATCACAAACATCAAAATAAATTAAAGAAAAAACAGAGTGAGCTTAAGTTTAGACTATGTCTCATTGGTTAGCTCACCCATGTGCTGAGCACTAATGGTGTGCTATGGTATGCTAGGCTTCTCTCCTGGTGCAAACTCATTTTACGCATGAAGGCATAAATCTTTGACAACATTCATTTTGTAGTCATTGAGGAAGGACCTGCTTGCCTCTTGCACAAGAGTAAACTGTTTTGTTAACTCTGCTCTCTCTTTGTTTTCCAAGTTAACTTATAGCTTGCGTTGTCTGAAGACCAAGGGAATGGGATCCAGACTTGTGCTGCTGGTGAAAAGGAATTGTTAGATGCCTGCTGCTCTACAGGCGAACCTTGGTTAGTTAGAGCTTTTTACAAAACTGTAAGCTTACAATAGGTTTTTGTCAGACAGGACTGGTCCCCAACCATGGAGACAGCTAGAGCCAACCAAGCAAAGAAGTGGGAGAAATGTTTTAAAAGTTTGTTGGTTCGCTGAAATTATTTGTGATTTTCCTTACCTGTAGTAGAAAGTTGTCATATCACATTAAGCTTGCAGCAAAATGAAGAAATTATCAAAGCAGTGGCAGACTAGCCTAGTTAAATGGACCAGTTTTTTGACCCGTTTTCTGATTTTAGCTGCTATGTGACATGTACGGTAAATTCTAATACTTTTCTTGGTGTGGTAGTTACTTGGAAATTTTCCCAATTGCAATATCTACTAATAAAGCAGATCTAATATCTAGGTGATATAAAAAATTGTCTGAGTTGTATTAAATTGGCCAAATCAGCTAATATGTTTGCAGCTGTCTGATTGGCTGTCTGTTTTCCATTGGTCTAAGGATTACATAACTTTGCTAAAAACTCACTGCAATATGATATCTGTCTTCTACAGATAAAATATAGGAAGTGTTATTATTACACCTTGAAAGAACCTCACTTCCAGAAATTGAAACTACAACAATATTTTTTTGGAAAAATTACTTTTGGTCACAGAATTCAAATTTAAAAATACTTTATTCATCCCAAAACTAAATTAATTGTTGTTGTTGATCATATTTTGCAGGGTTTTCAAAGAGCTGCTGTAGATGCTGATGGCTGTGGGCAGGAAGGATCTCCTGTACAGGTGTGTGTTACAGCAAATCTGAAGAAGCTTCTTGTCCATCTCTGATCCACCCCAGGACTGCAGAATCATCCAAGTATTTCTGCAGATGACAGGAGTCTGTCTTGTACTGGAAGTCTGAGGTGTACAGAGTGAAAAGGAATGGTCAGTGTTCAGTCCGCTGTGGTGCTCCTGTGCTGCTGACTAATTGGTTATTCACACTGCCCTTCAGTCTCACAAACTGTGGTCTATGTGTCAGGTAGTCTTTGATCCAGGAGATTGTTGAGTCCTCCTGAGTGTTCTGGAGTTTCTGACAAAGTAAATCAGGCTGAACTGTGTTAAATGCACTGGATAAATCAAAGAACATGATCCTCACAGTGCTGCTGGTTTTGTCCAGATGACAGCGGCTTTGTTGAAACAGGTGTGTGATGGCATCTTCAACTCCAACTCCCCCGCGATAAGCAAACTGAAGGGAGTCCTGATGGTTCATTGTTTGATTACTCCGGTGGGCCTACCGGACCCTCTCTAGGACCTTCATGATGTGGGATGTCTGGACAACAGGTCTATAGTCACTGAGGACTGATAGGTGAGTTGTGGGGGGTGGGGGGGGGGGGGGGGGGGGGGGGGGGGGGGGGGAGGGGGGGGGAGTATTATAAATAAAACATTGTTCTTATTTTTATGAAATACAACACTAAAACAGAATATAGTGGGTGGAGTTATACAATGATGTACAGTACGTGGCAGTATGCACTTCTGAATTTGTTGCGAACCGCTAGCAGAAGAAGAAGAAGAAGAAGAAGCAGCAGCACTAGCGCCAAGATGACGGACCAAGAAACTACGGTACAAAGCCAGGTAATGTTAAAAAGTTAGTTTATATATGTCTTAATGTTGTTAATATATGCTCTTGGTCCATCATCTTGGCGCTAGTGCTGCTGCTTCTTCTTCTTCTGCTGGCGGTTCGCAACAAATTCAGAGGTGCATACCGCCACCTACTGTAAATTATTGTATAACTCCACCCACTATATTCTATGTTTTAGTTTTGTATTTCATAAAAATAAGACATTTTAGCAGGTTAAAAACTTATCCTACCAAAGAAGAATGAATGTTGAAATTAAGCCAAAGGTGATTCCACAAAATATTAATTTAAGGGTATGTTCACTTGTGTAGCCGAGCTATTAATTAATTTATTTATGAAGTGCTGTGAAGGCCTATTGTAATTAGAATGTTTCTTCTTACAACTATTATTCTACATATTATTCAATTGCCTTTTTGGCTTCTTTAACATATTCTCAGACACCATATTTCTCCACAAATCTACAGTGAAATATGAAATATTAATTCTGATTATAGTATACATGACCCTTTATTATAATCTGAAGAGATTGTGTTCTCACCTCTCATGATTCTGGAGAAATAAATTGCTGAAAGTGATGCAAATGTATATAACAGATAAGCATTAGTAGGCACTTTGACCCGTTATTTCTCCAAAAATCTACAGTAAAATTATTAAATATTTATTTTTTACATAAACATGTGTGTAAACGTTGTAAATATACCATTAATATAAATGTTTTTAAGGTTACTTTTCTGTTTTCCTCTTAATTTCTCAACCGTTGCCAGGATAAGCATCTGCTCTGCTCTATTACCGTAATGCACCTTGTATGTGCATAGCTAATTTTTAACAGAGAGCTAACGTCGGCTGGCGTGACTGTCGGCTCACTTGACTGCAGTGAACTGTGCTGGGTGACACAGAAAACATATTCCATGCGGTGCACAGTGGCTCTTAGGGTATCCACAATGGTGTTGCTAACATTGCTAACATTCTAGAGAGCAATTATCATCCTGATCATTTGAAAGATGATGGCATCATATGATAAATTATTCCCCTCAATTTGACCTGCTAAGGTAACCAGAGCCAAATGAAGTTAAAGAAACTCCACCATCCTTCCTAAACTTTGAGCTGGTGCAGTAGCTGGTCAGGGAGCAGGTACCCAGGAAACCAATCTCTATGTAAGGCTCAGCCAATGAGGATGCCGGTCCAGCCCGTTGATGCTGATTGGCCCCACAGTTATTCAGTTGTAAACTGACATTATGAAATAAATGGCCATGGGGAAAAATAACCCTTAAAGAATAAAAGCTGGCTTTTAGAAATAAAAGCTGATATTTTGAAATAAGAAAAACACCAGGAATTGCCTCAGCAATTATTTTAATTATTAGGTAAAATTTTTATATAAAAATTCTTTTATATTATAAAGCTGATTTATAATGTAAAATGAAATATATTTCAAAATAATGAGCTGAGCATTTAATATGCATTCAATTATTTCACAACTTCATTGTCACATTAAATCATTATCTATAATTTATTGATGTAGATACTTATTTAATAATGTTTCATTTATTTATTTCATTTCGAACACTTTGGCATTTCATAAACTTCACCCAAAATTGTCATCATTTTAGCCCTGCCCACTAACAACTAAATAACAAAATTTTCTTAGCTGACTGAACTTCCTTGACAGTCTCCAGAAGTTTTAAACTTGGTCTAATGACACATAATACATTTGATGACATTTTCCAAGCATGACAGGAAGTCTTTATTAATCTTTCGCCATCAAACAGGAAGTGAGCTAAGCTTCAATCAGGTGGGTTGGATTTCGCCCAGATTTTGAACGCGTCTTGCCGAAGCAGAACTTAGCATGAACGAAGCTCGTATGAAAGCTTGCTCACATGCGGAATCGAGCAAGGGGCTCATCAGTAGCCTGGAGGTGGCGATGCCAGGGTCCTGTGTTCGTAACATAGGCTGAGCAGCGCTAAGCTGCGAGGGCCGCCCATTGCAGCTTGCAGCTTTAATTTTCTTTGTATGTTACACTAAAGGTAGAAATGTTTTAAAGTATTTTTTCATGGTCTAATTTTTTTACATTACAGAAATGTGGCATTGTAACAGGGGTATGTGGACTTTTTGTACTGCATGCTGCACCACTGGATTTATTTCCAGTGTTGTTATTCCCAGTCAACACTTTCTTCCCTTTAGTAAGGATCTCAGCACTCTCACTCTCACACAAATGCCACTGAACCATACCCTCGTCACATTTAGTTATAATTAGTTTGTACAGCCCTAATGATTCAAAAATCAAGCATATAGCACTAGGTTTGTTTCTTTTCTTTTAGTTTTGTGGTCATAGCTGGCTTTATTTTTGTTCTTTTTCCAAAGTAGGGTGACAAGAAATTGTGTAGTGAGAGGGGAAAGACATGTAGCATAGATCTCTGGAGTTTGGAATCGAACATTGAGGACTAAGACCTCCGTAAATGGGTGGTACGCTCTATAGCTACGCCATGCGCTGTGCTACACCTGCACTAGGTTTGATTTTTAAAAGGGTTTCCAGGATGCCAGTCTACAAAGATCATTTACGAAATCTATTTTTAAAAGCAGCATTAAGCTCTATTTAATGAGAACAAAGGTCTCTTGACTCTTCTGACTCAATCAAGACATAAATTATTCTCCTCTTAATTTGATTACAACTTCATAGTGGAGACCACCCACATCCAACAAGCTGCACCATTGTCAATTTTCATCTCTTGAGGTCTTTGGTTTCTCAATTGATATTGGACAAGGAGCCTTGTGGCAAATTCTTTATTTTATTAATAGAATAAATCTATTATCTTCCCAACAGAGAAAGGTAAACAAGCATTTTCATTTTCTTTTTTTCTTGTGTGTAAAAAACGTTACCATAAATAAACAAAAGATTTCTTCCCCATCATTGTTAAAATTGTTTCTACTCCTCGATTCCTCCCCCCTCTTTTTTCCCCAGGTGAAAAGAAATTGTTGGCACACGAATGTGGATTGTTCAGTCAGCCACGATGTACTAACCTCACTGACAGTAATCCTCCCTGGTGTGTGTGTGTATGTGTGTGTGTGTAGGTGAGAGAGGTTGCAGTGTGTGTGTTTGTTTTTATGAACTTAGTTTAGGCACACGTGTGCTGACAGCAACCTGCTGGGTGAGCTTAGTACTCACTGTGAGTTAAACGAATGACACTGTGATACATATCAGCAGAAAGCATCCTCTTCTTTCAGCATTCATCTTTTAAGTATTTACTGGCACACACACAGGAAGTGGAACATACCACAGAGGTTTATTGCTCTTTTAGTGGGAGGAAAGAACATATCATATATTTTTACCTAAGTGGAAAAAAAAAACAAGTAATAAATGTATTTTTTTCAACTTTAGTTAGTATTTGATGCTGGTAATTAAATATAAAATATAAATGCATGAACGAGAATCGTGAATTTGGACTATGTGTGACATTTTATTTCATTACAGAATTGACGGTAACTGCTTTTATAGCTGAGTTGCATAGCAAATGTCTTTTATTGCAAAGACAGAACGAGTATAGACTTCATTTGAACATCGGTTGGATAGTCATTTCATTTAAGCGTGGTTATTCAAACACATAACTCGTTTGTGGGTTCTTTTTAACAATAATGCATCTAATTTAAGTAACTGAAACTACATGAATTTTAGATTGATCAGCAAACAAGCAGACAGTACTATGAATAACACTGGGAGAGGAGTGTGCAGGGGCTCTGGTAGTTAGTGCTGTTGCCTCTGTGGTTGAAATTTGCTAGTTCATGTCTTGGCCGAGGCTTTCCGTGTGGAGTTTGCTTGTTTTTGCTGTGCAAGACTTGTGCACAGTGTAAACACTAAAAAATATAGGCTGTATCCCACTTGTTTCCCATTTAGCGCTAAAATGAAGGACTTTTACAGACATGTCAAACTGGAACTGAATAATTTTACACTTTTCACAGATGCTTTAAAACACAAGTTGTTATTTTTGAAATTCATACTTTTTGGCCCTAAACAGTTCTTGACAAGTTATATAACATGAGTTCTAGTCAGCAAGTGGTGTTTCTGTGCACGACCTTTTTTTCTATAGAATACATTTGCAATAATTAAAACCTTATGCAGATCTAATATAAATATACTTGATACTATGTCAAAACTAAAAACGGAAAACTAGAGACTTACTGAAAATGTGAATGTTCTAACAGTAGCAGCATTACAACAACTGTTGTTTTTACAGCTAAAACCTCAAATCTGGATTTTGGATATAGTTTGGAAAACAAAGATAGTCATGAATGAAAAAAAACAAACAAACTGGTGCCTTCATGTAGGGCCACGTTAGATGGACCCAGCTCTCCTACACCAGTAAAGGTTTCCACTTGCTCATTTTAAGAACCCAATCCACCCTGAATTACAGGGAGATTAGGGCCGGATTACACTGGCTCTCAGAATCGCAGCCAGAGAGCAGCTATTATATCCATCAGAGGAGACAGTGGGCCGCACCTGTTGCCCTACAGCCTAATGAAAGGGGACAGTTCTGACCCACTGTAGGATATTTAGGAAGCCTTCAAGAAGAAGAAAATTAACCTTTAGAATTAATACAATAAAGGTATATATTATTTTAACCATATGAATTTTACAACATTACTTCATACCCTGGCAAGAGATGTCTCCAAGAGAATGTGAGCATGTATGTGTGCTAAGAGGTTTTTTATTGTCCCTGCAAGCTCTTTACAACCAGCTGTGCAGGCAGTTACTCACTTGAATGTAATTATCTTGAAAAACTGGGTCATAAAAAAAGGCAGTTTCAAGAAAATGGTGTCAAGAAAAGTTAATAAAAATGGGAGTTATTTACATGGATAGCCATACAAATGACTGCTAATGCTGTGGTAATGAAAGGGAGGAGTGAGTGGACACTTAAAGTTTAATGCTTCTTTCCACAGTGCTGCGGACTTGTAGATGCAACATGTGAGCAAAACCCTCTTTTGAGAAATAGGGGAAGTCCTCATTATCTTATGCAGTGTGATCTTTTCATTATTTAATCACTCTTTGTGCCGCTCTAGGTCAAATAAGATACAGCAGCTAAACTAGACATTTTATATGCCAATTTTCACTAAAAAACAGTCCATGCCTTTATTAAGCCTAGAACAGCATATTGAACATGTAATTTTTGTAATTCTTTTTGTGTTGTTCAAATGTAGTATTATGTGGACAGCTTTTCTCCTTTCACTCTTCAGCCATATTTTCATATTGTTTAGAAAGAAGGCATGGTTGTCTTTTATATGTCTATTTAACTAAATTTGTCCAGAGGAGAAGGATTTGACTAAGTTTGACATGATAGATTTTTACTTTTTCCTTTCTGGCTGCAGTTAGACATATAATGTCTTGACCCAGTTCCAGGAATTGGATTAGTATCATTATCACTGCTATTTAAATGATTAGTATTGGAATTCCATGGCAAATTTCATCTCCTGATACCTGCTGCTGGTCTAATATCAATAGGTATATCAGCTGCATCCCAAACAAGGTGTGTGGATGTTTTATGTGACCATTTTTTTCATAACCACGCAATATTTATGTGTACATGGCTTGTAAAACTGTATTACACTGTATTACTTATGCACTTTGCTTGGTGATCAAATGTAGCTTTTCCCATTACATTATAAACCATTTTAACGCCTTACAATTACATTCACGTGAGGAAAAGGGGGAGGCTCCAAAAGCTTCTTGGGCTGACTGTGGTTTTTCTGACCTGCCCCTGTCGCCCACATTTTAAGTACAAAAACTCTCACATAGCAGGGGAGTTACAATCAAGGGGAAAAGGGTTTAAAACCCCAGTCCTTAAATTTTTTAATTTAAAATTAAATACATAAGCCCGGAATAAAACTATTTCTGAAAGTTCTGTCTTCATGTAATAAACTGGAACCCTGTGAAACAATAATTTTATACATGGTTATGTTTGCCTACCACTTCAACAAAGTGCTGCAGGTGTAGACATTGTCATCACCAGCACGGCATGAGTTTATTAAAACCTATAGCTGTATGTGTCAAATGAGACATACCTCAGGAAACAGTTTCTAACCCATCTTTGGGGCAGCCCTTTTGGGGGCTGTTCTGGGGAACTGGGCCCCGTCAAGAAAAACATATGGACAACATTCCCAGAAAGAGTTTTAAAACCCGTTATATTGAAATTTAAAAGTATTTTTGGGGTTTTTTAAAACCCTCCCGCAGTCCTGGAGGGGTCGCGTGCACCCTGCGTGCACCCCTCGAGTTTTCCTCTGTCTCTTGCGTGGTACTAGTGCAAGAGACAGCGCCGTACCAGCGCTTAGCCAGGACTGATTTTATGAAGTTTAATGAAGTATCAGACAGTGACTTGGTATTGGCCAATACCCCTTTTCAAATAACTGCACAAAGGACAAAAAATTCTAATTGGGACAGGGCCAACACAAAGACCTAGGGAACGATGGCCATCAACTAAAAACGCATGCTTGTACAGTTTAATTTCCATTCCTAGGATGCATTTTTTGGGCGTTGCGAAACCAAAACCCCCTTGATACCAAATTGTCACATCTCCCCACGTCCCTGACTGAGATAACCTTAACCACCAGAGCACCACAGCCTAATTTTAGATGCAATGTTTACAACTTAAAAAAATACATGTTTCAAATGTACACCAAGCTAAGAGTTTGCAGTGCTCTGTTATGTCAAAGGCACACCTAAAGAAGTAACTGCCCCTCCTCCAGGTACAAAAAAAAGTAGTTAAAAAGTCAAAGGGGAAAAGTCATCTACATCCATGTCTTTATTTATGTCTGTGGTTAAAGTTGTTGGTGTTAATAAAATGGGCTAACTAAGCAGAACCCGTTAGTTTAGGCCATATAATGGCTAAAATGGTCAATTTTGAATTCATTCTTGGGCTAGATAAAGGCAAGGATTGGCCAATCTGGAGCAGCCATAAAAAGTTGTTGTTCAGTGTTTGGAGGGTGGAAGATGCTTTAACTTTAAAAGCATTTTTCGCACACATCAACCAACGTACCTATTCACTGTTTTCTAAATGGGCTAAACGATAAACAAATTAGGGATCATTTTGGACAAAACCCCTTTAAAGGATAAAAAAGGAAATCGTTCAGCAATCCTCACTCCTCACTCTGCTGTACAGGTTGACCACACCTAACTCTATAAAAGAAACTGAGCTTTACAAAGGAGTATTTGTAAGCACACTCACAACCATTTAGCCATGCCAGAATAGATTGTGCAAGCATGTAATGATTTAACATCAATGCACTGTGGTTCAGCGAAACCCGCCATTTGTCATTCAGAGTAAACCTGTGCTTTTTTACTGAGCTTTGATAAGAAGGAATAAAAGGACTTGACATGGTTATTTTGTTTTAAAGCTTATAAAATTGACGAATTACAAGGTGTATGTTACCTGAAATAAAGCAATTACCTCAATTTAAACAAGGGCTATGCTAGAAATGCATCTGTTTTATTTGCACAGTGCTCAGAATCTGTGCTTTGAACCATCTGCATCTGGTGACCTGAATGCAGAGTGACAAAAGCGTATTCTTCATCAGAATATAACCAGTCATACTGTTGATACATCTAGGCTATTGAGCCATAAATAAGATGAGACAAATCAACTTGCTTGTCAGGAGACAAACAGGACAGGTAACAGGACATAAAGAAAACAACTTGCAGTTGCTAAGCAATGGGCAAACAAACAGTATGCAGTAAAGAATAAGGGAAGAAGTGGTTGGGTGTAAATCACCCTGAAGGGACAAGGGCCCAGTCACTGCACCAGCGAGCCAGTTTCACAAGGAAGGCCAAGCCAAGTATCATGCAGCATGAAATACCAGCAACTAATCGTTTACCTTTTGTTCTCTTTTGCTCTCTTCTCTTCAGTGTCTAGATCTTGTTATCCATTAATCTCTGGCCTTTTCTCTTCCAAATCTGGGCAGCAAAAGGAAACTGCTGCTGAGATGTTGTTTTTTGTAGTGTAATTACTTACAGCACTTGTTTTCCATTCTGTTTTAAAGGTGTAAACTTTTAGATTTCAACAACTGCAGAAACTGCTCTGGGATCAGAGATGAGTGAATTAACTTTCCTTTTAAGTGTCATCACCCAAAGTAAATTTTGCAAATATTATTACTTTTGCATGAACGACGTTAACAGATACAGTTGACGCCTTAAAACAAAATTCTCTTTCAATCCGAGCCATGTAGTCAAATGCACGATCGTTATTGTGGTTGATGCATCTGCTTCACACTGCACCCGAATTTATATTTGTATAAGCTTGTCTAGAACATGACACATTTAAAAAGGTCAAATGAAGGATATGCTAGATGCAGGTATCTGCTCTTAAATATGACCTCTTAGTGCTAGTGCTGAGGTGAGGTGATACTCGTTCCTTGGTTTCGATGAAGTTCCTCTTGACTGGGTTGACCGGGGACATTCCTCAAATAAGTGCAGCACTCTTAAACCTAACTGCACACACCCTTGTCCCTTATTTAATTCTTACACACAGGGACAGCAGTATCTCATAATGTGTTTCTCCTCTCCACGTGGTTGACCTGGGGAATGTGAATAAAAAGACAATGTCAGCTGCAGTGTTGCTAAGCATTCAGTTTTTTCTGCAACTCTGGATCACCTAAGTATGAAAAGCATATATAGTTGACCACGCCACTTGCAACACTTGCAGCATGTTGCAGAACATTTTACAGTTCACTGCTTCTCCTCAAGAAGCCTGTTTTTTTGTGAGTCAGGTAAGAAACATTTACATTAAAGAATGCATTTGGTTATATTAGTGGATTTCCTTTCACAAGAAGAAAAATTTGAACCATCCTTTGAAGTTTCAGTGATATTTATAGAGTTCAGGAAAAGATAAAAGCTTCAGGGAAGTCTCAAATTACAAAGAAAGCATCTAAAACAACATATTGACACAAATAACTTTTATTTTTTATCAAAACTGGCTTGCAGGCAGTTTTACAGAAATACTTCAGAATATACATTTACAGCACGTATGTATCAGGATCTAGTACAACAATGTAATCATTACCAGATTCATTTATTATTTATATCTAATCTCAAGTGTACATTTACAGGGGTTGGACAATGAAACTGAAACACCTGGTTTTAGACCACAATAATTTATTAGTATGGTGTAGAGCCTCCTTTTGCGGCCAATACAGCGTCAATTCGTCTTGGGAATGACATATACAAGTCCTGCACAGTGGTCAGAGGGATTTTAAGCCATTCTACTTGCTGGATAGTGGCCAGGTCACTGCGTGATACTGGTGGAGGAAAACGTTTCCTGACTCGCTCCTCCAAAACACCCCAAAGTGGCTCAATAATATTTAGATCTGGTGACTGTGCAGGCCATGGGAGATGTTATACTTCATTTTCATGTTCATCAAACCAATCTTTCACCAGTCTTGCTGTGTGTATTGGTGCATTGTCATCCTGATACACGGCACCGCCTTCAGGATACAATGTTTGAACCATTGGATGCACATGGTCCTCAAGAATGGTTCGGTAGTCCTTGGCAGTGACGCACCCATCTAGCACAAGTATTGGGCCAAGGGAATGCCATGATATGGCAGCCCAAACCATCACTGATCCACCCCCATGCTTCACTCTGGGCATGTAACAGTCTGGGTGGTACGATTCTTTGGGGCTTCTCCACACCGTAACTCTCCCGGATGTGGGGAAAACAGTAAAGGTGGACTCATCAGAGAACAATACATGTTTCACATTGTCCACAGCCCAAGATTTGCGCTCCTTGCACCATTGAAACCAGCTTCCTCTTGCGTCCACAGTTAATCCTGTTGGATGTGGTTCGTCCTTCTTGGTGGTATGCTGACATTACCCTGGATACCGTGGCTCTTGATACATCACAAAGACTTGCTGTCTTGGTCACAGATGCACCAGCAAGACGTGCACCAACAATTTGTCCTCTTTTGAACTCTGGTATGTCACCCATAATGTTGTGTGCATTTCAATATTTTGAGCAAAACTGTGCTCTTACCCTGCTAATTGAACCTTCACACTCTGCTCTTACTGGTGCAATGTGCAATCAATGAAGACTGGCTACCAGGCTACCAGGCTGGTCCAATTTAGCCATGAAACCTCCCACACTAAAATGACAGGTGTTTCAGTTTCATTGTCCAACCCCTGTACATACAATTTTTTTTTTTCTTAATAAACAAAATGACACCATTTCTGCTTCAACAGAACTTAAGACAAAAAGTAGCTGCTAATCAATTGCACTCGTTGAACTGATGATCAGAAAATGCATGAAAATGCATGACTACTATCAGCGGTCACTGGGTCAGAGGCAGGACCCAGAACCTTCTTCCTGAAAGGCAACAACTATGCCAATATTTCAGAGTTGCCACTCTTCCCTAGGCATCCCAAGAACTTTACCCAAAGCTGTGCAGTGCTTAGAGAAATTGCAAAGACTAAAAGAGCTACATGTTAGTCCAACAGGCATGTTAAATGTTGCACTTCATGATTGTGCAATTAGAAAAAAAACACGTAACAGGTTCGGCTGGTTAGAAGGGGCTGCTAGGTGAAAGCAACAGCATGTTTTCCAATGTTGCATCTGATTTAACCACATAACCTCTGGAACTATGTTCTTTGAACATATGCTATTAAAGTACAGGTGTTTGTCCATAATGCACAGCACCCTGACTGGAAAAAACAAACACACACAGCATATCAGCACAAATATCTAATACTAGCTGTAAAGCATGGTGGGGGTGATTTGGGCTTGTTTAGCAGCCAATGAAACAGGTACCAAGAAGCCATTAAGTCCAATTTAAACTCCTCTTTGTGCCTGTATTTTAAAGTCAAATCTCCATCATCTGAATTTATTCAGTCATGAAACAGGACAATGATCCCAAACATAAGAGCAAATCTACACCTGAATGACCAACAATGAAAAGACTGAACGTCCTGCATTCTTATCCTCATCCAGAAGGAAATATAGTGGTGATACCTTAATAGAGATGTAAAGAAAACCTCTTTATTTGAAGGACAGTAGTATTGACAAGTGAATCAAAATTCCTTCATTGTGATGAGATCAAAAACATAAACTCATAGTTCTATTTGACTCATTCACGGTAATGAATCATTGAGTAAACTTAGTTTTTCATTCTCATTCTGCTTATTTTCATCTCTGTTTAATAATGAAGTGTTGAATTAATGTGTATTTTCTATTCACTCTAGGCCAGATTAGACAAATTTAGAACCCAGTAAAGGCCAGGTATTTTTTATTACATTCTGATGCGCAAAACCCCAGAATTGAAATGTGTACTTTCTTTCACCCTGACTGTACATCAATTTTAATATGCCAGATGTTTAACGTCAATATCATTTTTAAAGTTCATTCACATAAAGGGAAGCCTCCTGGCTGCTTTTCTTGGTCACCTTATAGCTCCGAGCCCCATGCGGGCTGGATGTTGTCAGCCCAGCTGCTGGCAATATCACTCGGCACCAGCGGTGCAGTGCCGTGCTGTGGAGTGAGCTAATGGGTTCTGGGTTACTTCATCACACTTCTAAGTGTTGCTTCATTTAAGTTAAGCAGCAATGACTACAGAGGCACTAATAAAGCCATTCAGAGAGAGAGAGAGAGAGAGAGAGAGAGAGAGAGAGAGAGAGAGAGAGGGTCCCCGGAGAGTCTATGGCTTTACTTGTGAATTGTTGACAAGTCTTTCCTAGAGGCCCAGGTGTATCCTTCAAATGCAGCTTTCACTACTCTGCGCTGCCCATTGCGATACTCTGTGAGGACAAGTCTTGCAAATGTAATAACTTAACACAGCACTGTAAGTTAATAGCCAAATTCTTTCCCGTTTTTGTTTGGTTCTGCTGTATTTTGCAAAAATATATATTTTTTTCTCAACTGATCCCACAGGCTCTACATTAAAATGCATGAGGCTATTTAATGCAAATGTGCAGCAGTAACTGAAAAGGTGGGCATTCAAAATATTTGTAGTTGTACCAAAAAAAATACTTTTAATGCTTGTAGTTTTGGCATAGCTGTCCCCCTCCTGGACTTTTTATACTATGATATACAGTATATGTCTTGGGAGCATCTAAACCTCAAAAATGCAACACTTATTTAAAGATTTATGAGAATTGACACACCTGTGTTTAATGACGTTTATTATTTTTCTACCATAATTCAAGTGTGTCATGAACAAAATACGAAATGTTATGCAGCCTTTGCATTAAATTCCCTTTCACTGCAACCTGGAAACTTTTGCTGCTTGCTTGTGCAACTTGATGTTTTTCCTCAGAGGCCGTCACTGTTTCAAAATTAAATAGCAGTTAGACAACTGGCTGACAAATCACAGATGTAGATGTATGCACAGCTTTTTATATCCTGAAGGTGTTATGTTTTGTTTTTCATTTGTGTTTATGTTCTCATCATCTCCATCAGCCTCAGGTTCCTAAACCCTAGTTATCTGACGAGGGTGTCCAAATTGACCCACCTCATGCTCCTGTTTCTAAGTTCTCTGACGAGGGTCTCCAGGTGGACCCATCTCCTGATCCCGAGCTCTGTCAAGGGATCTTCTGGCTTCCATGCTCCTTTCCAGAGCTCCGTCAAGGGTTCCAACAGCCACAGCAGCACTCCCCGGTGCTCTGTCAAGCGTTCCAGGGACCCCAGTGCTGCTTTCCCAAGGTTTCAGGGTCTCGTGCAGGGGCGTTTTTAGGGTCTCAAAACATTGGGGGCTTTAGCCCAAATCCAAAATATTTAGATTTCAATAAGACAATTTCTAGGTAATTTAAAGTTAAAATAATATAGGACATATTGTACAAGTTCTCTGTCTCGGCCGGTTTTAGACTGAATGTAAATTATTGTGAATCAAGCAAAAAAGGTTTGCAATAATTTTACTTTTTATTTTTGTTAGAAGCTGAATGAAGGACAAGGAGAAACAGAGTTTAGGACTGAAGAAAAACCATTTTGCTGAAGCAAATAATGACACATTTTGAGGTATTTAGAAAAGAACTTAATCTGAATTTTTGCTGACAAAAGTTTTTCTAAGACTCAGATATGTTTACTATGGTCCAGATAAATGTGCTTCTTTTCTCATCTACATAAATAACCTTTTTTAAACGTTACATTTTCATCAAAGTGTTCCACTCCAGAGGCTCCATTGTCTTTATTCTTATATTTCAAAAAAGGAAAGTGGAATAAAGTTGATTTTCCTGAAACTTAGTCAAATGGTAAAATCCAAAAACACATTTATTGTATTATGCCAAGAGCTTTCGAAACAGTTTATTAATTAAAATTGTTCCTTCTTTTATGAACCTGTTCTCTTTTATCGCCATCTTTTCAGCCCTTCAGTCCACTTCTGGAGAAATTTGGCCTGCCAAAAATGATAAATGAAACATTTTACAACACAGTCTGTTGTTCTGCACTGAGCATGTGAGACATTAGTGCAGTTTTTACTAATAAACACTTTGAGAGGAAAGGGTGTTAACTTGTAGTGTTTAAATTATAGCATAGAGCCTCATCCTGGACCTTATCACTACTAATATTACAGTTATTAACTGTATACATATGGTATGTATGTCTCACCTTCAGTAAAACTGCATCCTTGTTTAATTAGTTTAGTGTATATAATATTACATGTGTAATTCAGAAAAATAAAATAGTTAACTAATAAATGCTAAATGCTTTTTTTTTGACTGAAGTAAAGGACCAGATATTTTCACATAATGTTGCAAATCTGGCTAGAAGAAGGTTGCTACTGTTTTCTATCAGCCAGATCATTTAACTTCACCTGTAGCTCAGTTGAAAGTCCCTCATCATGACCCTGAAGATGCTCATTAGAGTGAACCTCCACCTCATGTCTTGCTGGGTGAATCAGTGATTAGCTGTAACTTACGATTAGCCCATTCCGAGTCAACATTCAGGTTTTACCGCTATATTCGTCTGGGTTATACCGCTCGGCGTCCACCTGTTCCTGAAGACACACCCACCAGGCTCCCTCTCTTCGGTTGGCTCCGGGGTTGTTCTGAAATGAGGCCAGTTCGAGGTGCTCAGTGTAACTTTTCAGGTAATTAAGAAGGCAGGTCGACCTGGTTGTAAACTGTTGTTCTGGACTTCTCCAGAATGGAGTCCGTCTCTGGCTGTGCGCGTAGTTATGCATTCGTAGTGCTGCGAGTGCGCAAATAGCTATTTTTTGTCTTCTCCTTTTAACTCATTGTCAGGTTAGGTGGAGCCAGACGTGATTATATGGAACACAAATGAAAAAAAAATGATTATTTTTAAATAAAAATGTGGAGTCCAATACCATTTTGTGGCTGCATCTTTTTAATACTTCTGAATTTCTTCTATCAAAAAGTTCGGGGCGATTCAGAAAACATCCGGGGCTTCCGCCCCGGAAGCCCAGGTCTAACTACGCGCCTGGTCCCGTGAATCAGTCTACTGGTTCAACCTCCTGACCATGTTCTCCGTGGGTTCTTCCAGTCTCCCGGCTGATCTGACAAAGTTCTCTGTGGGTTCTCACATTTTCTTAGCCGACCTACTGACGAGATTCTCCATTGCTTTGCTTCCTGGGCCTCCAAAGCAGCCGCAAGCTTCTAGATATCCTTTGCTGCCGCCAGACTGTTTACTGCCCTTACGGCCACCAGCCTCCAGACTACCCGCACCTTTGCCACTGCCCTCCAGACCACCTATGCTGCCGGAAGCCTCCTAACCTCCTGTGCCACTGCTGTCCCTGTTGCCCACCAGATCTTTCTGCTTCCTTGGGACAACTTCCAAATTGCTCACTGGGACGACCTCTAGGTTGCCCACCCGATCTTCGATGTTGTTTTGTTTCTTTCTTTTTTTCCTTCCTGGACTCTATTATGGTATCTTGAATCTGCCCTTAGAGGAGGGCTCTTGTTATATCCTGTAGGTATATGTTTTGGTTTTCATTTGTGTTTGTGTTGTCATCTCCTTGTTGTTATTATGTTCAAAATGGTCTTGCTGTATCCTCTTCATTTCTCATTGCCTCATCATTCCCTCATTCTACCTCAGCTGCTCCACAACGTCCTCTGCTTAAAACAATGGTTTTTAACGTCATTTCTAACACTTCCCTCAGAATTTAAGTTCACTGTGGGTCATTGTTCTTCGTTGGATCCTCCATTCTTTTACCATGTACTTCGGTTCTCTGTTTAGTCTGCCTGTTTTCCATCCATGCTCATTGTCCTGTTTTCCTCAATTAAATCCTTCAATTTGCCATTCTGCTCTCGGGCTTCAGTCTGCACTTTGATTCTGTACAAAGTTCACCCCACATGACATAGGTTGACATATAAGCAGGCATGTCCACATACTGTGGAGCCGAGTCAGAACATTGGTGTATAAATCATCCTAGCTGCAGAAAATGCTGGACAGTAAAAGATGCTATGCCTATAACTTCACCATGCACACAAAATAATCTGGTTGTATTAATTTTAACTGTCATTTTATATTGCCTCCCTTTACAAGTCTTTATTACTTCTATAAATTCATCAAGTGTTTATAAAGACCATTAAAGAGAAACGAGGAAACAATGCGCTTTTTCTTTGTTGATGGAGTTAAGGTAATTTCCAGTGAAGAGTAAACTTGTTTTCCGAGAGGTCAAAACGATGAGATCACCCTCTTGGCATTAATTCTCAGGACTGGACATGCTCCGCTCCCATTTTGCAAAGTGAATTGAAGGTTGTCTTGATTTTACAGGAGGGGGGTGCTGTTCTTTTACACTACTCAGTGTTGTTTTACCCTGCTACTGTCATGCCAGCTTTCCCAACAAATTTACACATTCAGATCCTTGCCCATCAATACCTGTCAGTCACTGTTACATATGGCGGAAACTGACAAATGGGGAAAAGATGGAGTGGTATTGCTCAGTACACATAACAAAAGAAAGAGTAGGAATTTAAACCTGTTTCCACCTGGATAGTGCATGTCAAGAGGAGTCACAGTTATGAATGTTGGGATATATTGTATTAAGGTAAAGGCATTAACAATCCTGAAAACAGTAATATCTGGCCTGGTTGAATTATCTTTCTGAGTTACAATTAAACAATCAAATGATATTATAAAAATCCTATATAGGATACTGTTTGGAAGTTAAAAAAATGAGTATTGATCAAACTGTTTTTTTTTCAGTGTGTTTAAATAGGAAAATAACACCACTGAATTTATCAGCATCTGACTCAGGTGATTTCCAAATTATATCACAGAAGAAATTATTTAAAAATCAATGTATAGTTCAAAGCAAGGATGAAATTCCAGACAGAACCTAAAGATCTACCTACATATAAAGCTCTGCATCAAATTCCAACTTATGGTTCTCTTAGTACTCTGAAGTCAGATTTTCAAAATTCACAGTTGGAAAAACAACAAGAATGCCCTGTGAAGTCAAAATTGTGACTGGGAAATTTTCAGATCAGTTTCCAGTATGACTACACTTATACAGCATATAATTATCATTGTCAGTATAAATTATGAACTAAGCACTTCTGATGGTTTGGATTCATGGCATGTGTAGTGTGGAAAACATCTACTTGCAAACATATTTCTTTTGTGTTTGAATGATTAAAATACAGCGAAATAAAATTTTCTTGGCTTGTACTGTTAATTGTAGTCAGCACCAGAAAAAAAGTAGCAAATCCCACTGTTTTCTGACCAACCAGAATGGCCATAACTCCAGTGTGACATTATCCCTGGCTCTGAGCTCCAGCTTTCATTACATCTCGAAAGGATCATTATACAGATATACAGAACTTACTGACATACTGTACATTTAGAAACAAAGTATTTTGCTGTCATGCCACAGGCTTACGTGTGGTTTCTATAGTATCTAAAAATAGGCACTGGAGAGCATACTTACCACCTTTCCTCAGTCACTTTCATTACTTTTACACCAAACATTTCGAAGTCTTTGTTCCATGCCAGAGTCCAGTTTCTGGAGTGAATCACCCCATTGTGAACCCATCTTAGAGCCTGAAATGGACCAGAGAACCGTACCCAAGCACAGTTATGACTTACATACAACAACCATGTTTAATCCTGGTTTTGCTGGCCTCGTTTGCAGAATTTAAAATTAGTAATAGAGTAAAATGAAAGATGACGAAAAAGAGAACTTTCTTTCAGATGAAATGTATAGGTATCTCAACAAAGTTTTGATGACACAAGGCATAAATAAAAACCTGAAACATTATCTGCCTTGCAAGAGTATTCAAGCCCCTTGAACCTTTCACATGTAGATACAACCACACACTTCAATGTCATCTATCGGAATTGTTATTGTTTCATTATTGTGAAACAAAAAAAATCTGACATGGCTTTTGACATTTTTACAAATAAAAAGCTGAAAAGTGTGATGTACGTTTCTATTCAGGCCTCCCCTTAGTCGATACTTTGTAGACCAAATCTGTTGGGGTATGTCTTTGCCTGCATTGAAATTTGACAGAAAGTTGTGCTCATTTACCTTTCCAAAATAGACCAGCTCAATCAGATTGGATTGAGAGTCTCTGTGAACAGTAATTTTCAAATCTTGCCACAGACTAGCGATTTCAATTTTGAATTTAAGACTGGAGTTTGAATAAGCCATTGTAATACATGAGTATTCTTTGATCAAAACCCTTTTGTTGTAGCTCTGGCTGTATGGTTTGGGTTGTTATCCTCCTGGAGCAGGAATCCCCACCCCAGTCTAAACAATTTTACAGTCAATAACATGTTATGTTCCATATGTGCTATCTGTTCAGATCCACCCATTTTCCCATAAATGTTGATGATAGCGTTTTCAATAAAGGGTAAAAAAAGTTAAAGTTTATCTGACTTGGGCACCTTCTTTACATGTTTGCTGTGTTCCCTGTGTGGCTTGTGAATTGCAAATGGGACTTCTTTTATCTCCTTTCACTCTTGCCACATTTCCATAAAGGCTTTCATACCTGAGATGTGGATCTCTGCAACTTCTCCAGAGCTGCTATGGTGCTATCATTTCTTACCACTTCATAATTTTTAACTATCTTGTGTTTGTCTGTTACATAAAACTTACTTACTTAAGATACATCGAAGTTTGTGTTGTAATATAAAAAAATTGGAACAAGTTTTATATACTTTTGAAAGTTACTGCAGCTTCACAGACATATAAAGCTTTTACAGATGTTGTGTAATGTAATTTTTCATTAGCCTTAAGAACCATATCAGTTCATCTGTGTGCAATGCATCAAATTAAACCAGATTGCCTAGTAAAATGACTTTCAGGGGCCATATGTTCTCCGGTGTGAACAGTAATGTTCCTTCAGCTGATCCACAGCAGAGCAATTGCATCTTCAGTACCTCTTGGCTCTTAACTTCATTGTATTGTGGCCTGTGCTCAAATGTATGCATCCCTGGTGTCCTGCTGAAAGGTGTCTGTAGCTAAAAACAGCATGAAGAACACCTGCAACCACACAGGTATGGTATTTTGAGCACTAGAAGATGAAATTGGCCTACAGCCACTCATCGCTCTGTATAAAAAAATTTTAACCCAAAAAAACCATCTCTCTCAGCTAAGTGGCACTAAGAGGTCCTCTAACAACGCTAGATCTGCCATTCCTGAGATCTTCTGCCCTAGCCCTTATTTAAATACTTACTTTTAAGTGTAATACCTGCCTCAATGTAGACCATTTAGTGTAACTACTGATTTCAATTGCCTTAAATTTTGCTACATGCACATCTTCTGCATACAACCCTCTGTTCACCTTGCACTAGCTGTTTTTATCTCCATACATGCTCTTTGTTCTGATCTTGTGGCATTTAATGTTCAGTGCAGATCTTAAGCAATAAATCAGAATACGTACATACGTAGATACGTTTCATACTGTGGCCAATTAAGAAAAGCAGTCATTTCCCTGATAAATATAGCTCAGTCACAGCTGTCTAAAATGTGCTGTATTTCAAAAGAATGAGATGTAACCCATAATAAACATATCACCTGTAATTATGTGCAGCTAAACATCCTTTTTGCATTAACATGCCTAAATATGTCTTTTATCAACACATCAACCTTGTGTAGTATGCTATTGCAGTTATTACTGCCATTGACTTTTTTGACCTGTTTTCTCTTGAGTTGTCCTGTGCCTTATTAAGCTGTCTGTCTGTCACCCTGTGCCTCTTGGTTTTCTCTTTCTAGTATCCTGCAATTCAGGCTTTCTTCCCACAACAGCTACCTTTCTGTGACATATTCTTATCAATGGCAAAGCACATTTTTACAGTTACTGAACCGAGAGCCATCCTTTCTCTTTTGTTTGTTTTAAGATCTAAAGAAGCCTAACAGACCTGTTCAGATCTCAGCCTTATCTAAAGGCACTTTGGTCAAGTCCAGGTTCTAGATGTCAGAGGTTTAAACAAGACAAGTTTCACCTGACTGCTCATTGAGGCTTCAGTTACAAGCAAATAATGAAAACTATGATTCCGATTTTATAACTTCTGCTTGCTTTTCCTTCTGGACTGGCATTTGTAATATTTTGCAAAACATAGTTTACATAGATTGTAAAAAGAGTGGGTCCTAAGATGTACACTTGTGCCACACTGTTGGTGAGCATTTAATTTTGACCCACAGCTAACACTGGAAATATAGTAAAAAAATAGGCACATGTATGTTTGGGTAAGTCAGTATTAAACAGTCTGTTTTCAATCTTACTACCAAATATTAGCTTTTTTTTGCATAAAGCATAAAGCATGTGATATAAATGCATATTGGTTTAAAAAATGCCACAACTGATAAATCATTTAAAAACGTGACACATGAGGGATCGGAAAGTCTTAGACTTGTTCATATATTCATGCCACAGATCTCCTTTAACCCTTTTTCCGTTTAAAAAAGTTCAGAATAGAGATATTTACAGTCTCCGCCTCAAGGCAAAGGAAGAGAGAAAAGCACGTATTCATAACTGTTAAAAAACAGAGCCCTTCCTCCGGGCTTTAGCCGCTGATAGACTTACACCCATTGACAGATAAGGAGGAGGGCATCTTTCAGCATGCATTCTGCTGGAGGGCTTTGCTTAAAGAAACATACAATTCACCATTCAGGGGAAAATTGGGTGTTACACACATCCATTTGCCTCTGGAGCAGCACACAGGTTTGCAGTAGTTTAAATAAAAGATAGCCTGTCAGCCTTGTGTGGAGGAGGTGACATGCTGTCAACAAATAAGGGGCAAATCCTGTGTCCATCAGGCAATAAAACACAAGAAGGTTGAAAGAAAAGCTGCATGAGCCACATTTATGTGTGTAGGGTTTGAAAAAAAACAAGGAAAATAAGACAAACTGAAACAAAGAGAGAAAGCTGGCAGGCTCCCAAGTGTTGACAGGCACACATCCATTTGAAATGATGCAATGGTAGGATGAGTAGTAGCTGAAGCTGGAGAAAAGCTTTTGTGTTTTTAGGGGGTAGACTTCACAGCAGGAAAGATGGAACAATGTCAGGATTATTTTCCCTCTCCCCCTAAATTTACAGAACCTCCTGTTAGTGGCCAGTTAGAAAACTCTCTTTCACTGTCTTCATTTCTGTTTCTCTGGCTTGCATTTTTTACCTGTGCTACTCAGTGTGCAGAGGCACGAAGAAAAAATTCTGCAGACACCGTTCAGCTTTTCGGCACAATCTGACAAGAAAAATATATTTCAGTTGAACAAACAGATCTAAACTCTGATTTGACATTGCTATGCCCTCTGTCACCACACAGGGGCATCGTATTGTTTGGTTTGAACTAATGAGAGCCTCAAAAAAGGAGACAAACATTACTGATTTCTCTCAATAAATCCGTCAGCTGACCAAGCAGTTAATCAGTCAATCCACCACCTAATCAATAAATCATTCTTCACATTGCAAATTATACACATTTTTAAAACAAATACAAGCCTGCATCATCTGGAACCTTAAAGGACAAATCTTGCAAAGGAACATGCAGACCTTGTGAAAATTATACCTTTTTATATGTGACAAATTTAATGAGAATAACCAGAGGAAGAAGTTTCAGCTACAGGTTTCCCACTTGTAATTGTATTTTACGGTTAACATGCCTCAATAATGCATCTGGGTTTGTCATAAAAACAGGCTGTCATTGTTTAAAACAGGATATATTTACCTGAGCAGAAATGTATTAAGTGACTCATGGACCTCAAACTGAACTGTTTACACAGCAACCAATAATAATAAAGCATTGGCTGATGAAAGAGAGCGATTGCTGCAGGAAACTTATAATTACCTTTTTTTTTACAATTAGGTAATACAATGTGGATTTTTGTTTTGCCGTGGGAAATGTTGGATGCAAAAGAGGGAAAAAAGTTACCACACACAAAACAAACAAAATTTAGCTTATTTTTTCTCTACTTTTTCCCCTAACCTGTCTTTTCAAAGAAACTGAAATGGTATTATTTTCACAGCAGATACTCTAAAGCTTTCCCCTGCTTAAAAGCCAGATCTTTGTGATGTAAAAAACTAAGACCATAATATTTAATTTCAAAACTTAAGCACATATAACGGTTTAATTCAACTGCAAAAACAAAAAAATCAGTTTAAAGGCAAACTTTGAAATAAAAAGGTACAATAACTTGGTTAAGAGTGAAAAACTATGAATTAATATTTCAGCTACTCGATTTAATTTCGGTATTTAGACTTTTTTTATGATAGGAGTCTTTTTTTGTCTACTCTAACCTATAAAAGTTCTCAAAATCAGATTGTAAGGGCATCTCATGTCCACAGCCCTCCTTAGATTTATTGTCAAATGTAATTCTGGACTTAGCTTTTGCAGGCATCTGAAAGTTTTAGTTCAAAATGGACTCATACTTGGAAATGTTGACAATTTCATCCACCTTGAACAAAAGTTTAACTGGATCCGAGGAAACGACAGGTCATGACGCTGCCACCACCATGTTTCACTGTGGGTTTGGTTGTCTTTCAGTGATGTTTGGTGTTGTTTTTGGGGTCAAACATACCTTTTGGAATATTGGCTCAAAACTTCAAGTTTAGTTTAATTAGACCATAACACATTCTTCAACAAGGTTTTGGGAGATTTTAGCCAGATCTGGATGTTTTCTTCAGAAAAAAATAATTCTGTCTTATTAAAAGACCACCAAGAAGATGTTCTGTGTTTCACTGTGTGGGGAGAAACTCTGGAACAGTCTGAATGTGGAGCTACAGCAATGTCCAAATATGAGACAAGGGAAAAGAAGGTACAAGAGAATGGTTACAGATTATTATGCAATGTAAATTATCATTATTATTTCATCTATTTTATGCATCATTTATTATAAATATGAAACATACTATATAGTTTAATGTATGTAAGAATGATTTTTGTCACATGTAGAATGCAATCAGTACTTGTTGATAAAATTGTGGAGCATGTTCAGTATTGCTGTTGGCCTTGTGACAGTGTCACTGGCCAGTTTAAGGCTCGTATTTTCATTAGTTTTGGGGAACTGTCCAGTTTTGTAAATGTCACTATTTCCCCATATTTTCTCTGGTAATTGATTACTGTTGTCATTGTGCCATGTTGTGTTTACAATGCTGTAAATGTGACTCTGGCCTATCATGTCTTATACTCTTCTCCTTACTGATTTCTACAATAAGATCTGATCATAGTTAACATCTCTGCAAAAAATGGCTTCATAGTCTGCAGCTCTCTGTTTAACGATCACGTCAACCTCCTTAGCATATAACCAAACAGTTAGTTTAACTGGGAATCATTTAAAGTTACAGCATAAGAGCCGGGAAAGACACCAGAGTTTAACGTCACCATCCTTGTGTCAGCTAGTCCAATATTAGTTATTGCTTGCAGTTTCTGAAGTATATAAAGCCATTTTTTAATAGCAGTAAGGGGAAACATTATCCTCAGGTCCTGCGGGTGAACTGAGTTAAGACTAAATTCTGCCAACACACATGCACCTTACATAGTTTAATATCCAAATAACATTATGACAGACTAAGGCAGTTCATTGACTCTCACTGGCCACATGAGAGGGCAGAGACAGATTATCAGAGAATGGTTTCATTTATGAAGATGGTTGTTATAAGTTTGTGCTTGGGGATGGTGGTGCTCCAGGGTGTTAAAAATATCTAAGCAGTGGGGAGCTGTGCATGTCATAGCTGTAGTACTATTAAAGTTACCCTTTTTATCTGCACTGAAGTATGTTTACTTTTCATTAGCGTTAAAGGAATGAACCTCAGCAGCTCAGAGATGTATATTAAAATTAAAACAGCTCCCTTTTTTCTTTTTTCATTGACTTCAGTGAAAAGAAGTAAAGACATTTTTCAAAAAGCTTAGAGTCAAATAAATGTCTTTTGTGGCTTTAGTTCTTCAGCTAAACAAAAATTATACATCAAATTTAATTTACATGTCCAATATATAATCATTTCTACAACAGTTTTTTTCAGTTGTGTTCAGGTTTGTTACTAATTATTGTCATATTTATTTCTATATCTGAAGATGAGAAATATGTGAAATGTTTCAAAGAAAAAAAAAAAGAAGACAAAGCAGGTTAGAACACAGAAATAAATTGCCAAAGAGAAATTATCATATATATGGAAAACCTAACTTGGAAATTCATTGTATTATCAACAAAACAAAAATGGTAGCAAAGTCTCCAGTTGTGTAAAATAACAGGCTACAATTTGTATGGTGATTTGTCCAGTGTGCCTCTGGTAGTACGAGCTTGGAGACCTAACAAACCGACATTATACCAAGGGATTTAAAAGTGCTCTGTGGCGCAGTCACCTTGTGAATTACCGCAGTTGCAAATAAAAATGTAATTCCGAAAGATCCAGTTCTGGCAGCATTTAGATGGGTCTTGAAATTTATGTTGAACTTCTGATGAACATTGTTGCTCAAATTAAATGGTGTTAACACCAATGGGATACTTTATATTAGCCATGCCGTGGTTGTGTAAAACATAGCTGCTGTGAATAGAGGCAGCTAAAAATCTGATTTTTCTACTCATTGTCAGTCCATAAGGATTTAACTGCCCCAAAGTAATATACATGGCAAGACAAATATCGTGATTCATATCTCTCAAACCTAATAAGTTTGCTTCCAGTTTACCATAAAATGTCACTCAAGCTTATGCTTTGCTGATTAGAAGATAAATCTAAATCCTGATAGAAAATCTGTCATTCTTTTTACACAGACAGACAAAAATCCAGCTACTTATTGCAAGCAACATCACACTCACAGTATCACACTCCTGGCATAGACTGCGTTGTGTTTTTGGTTGTTCCTAAAGATCCCAGTTGTTTGACAAACCTGACACAAAAAGGTAGCTGAGGAGAAATCTTCTTTCTTCACTCATTAAATTTCATAAAACACATCAACTTTTACTGAATAAAATATCTATGTTAGAATTAAGAGTGCCCCACTTTCCACTCTGAACAAATTTGAGGCCCCTCATTCATTTGGTATATTCCTATTTGAAAGGTTTTTATTCCAAGAAACCAATATTTGTTTTTGCTTTCAATTGGCAGTTGTGTTCTGGTGTTCCAGGTGTTTTATCATCATCCATACAAGGTACCGCCTTTCCATTTTAAAGGAGCATGGATCAAAATACTTTTTTTGTGTCAGGAACATATGTTTTAAAACTAATTATCTGCTTTAAAAAAAGGCAATGGTTGATTTTCATTTGCTTATGATTTATCAAGATTTTAAATTTTCTGACTAAAATATGGTTGACATTTGCCCTATAAATATGCTTTGCAGGTTTCCTCTAACAGGATTAAATGGTTAGTTTTACAAACAAATCTCAACCATATTTGATGTCTGTTTGGTGTCAACAGTGAAAACACAGAAAGTAAAAAAGGTCCCTCACGTGCAGTTAAATTAGAGCTGAAGAAAATAGAATGTACTGTAAAACGAAGCTTAATCTTTCGAGATTTTTTTCCCATTTATTTTTGGATTATAACTTAATGTTATGTGTTAACATATACCAATTCTCTTTTCACTGATTATAAAGCTGATATCAAAACTTCAAGGAAAAAGGTTCATTGTCATGGACAAAAGATTCAGTTTCAAATACACATAGAATGAATGAGTGGAATAGAGCTCAGCTTTCACATTGAAGTCCTTTCTCCTCTACAGAGAACGGGGGATTTGCAGAGTATTAAGCCATTTTGCTGCACTGTCATTTTGCAATTACATGTCTGTTGAGAGGAAATACGATGGAAATACTTGTGAAGGAGATGAAAGGCCAGCTTGGCTTCAGGGGTTCTGAGCTGAAACCCAGGACTGCTTTAGCCATGGTGGTCTCTTTTCTCCTGGCTAATTTCCACTCATCCCTTCCCTTTTACACTCTCACTTTCTTCTTAGCAGTGTGTGCCACAAGTGGATACCCTCTTGAACTCTTTCCCGCAACCCTCTCAGCTGAGCCCTCTCTGTGAACCATGAGCCAGTGGCCACCTTTGAGCGTGGCATTGAACTGCTGTGATCTAAAAGCTATAAAATGCCAAATAAAACTTATGAACACCAACTGCCAGACAGCAAAAGCTTATATGCCACAGTGGATCATTGTTATGGACTGGATGATGTCATAACTGTGTAAAGCGATGACATTTTTCATTTTTCCCATTTTTCTAAGACAAATCTCATTTTATCTGCAACTGTCGTTGATGATGTCATGTCTGTTATTCTATAAACCTTGTGCTACAGCTTAACAACCTAATGGTGTGTTACATTAAGACTAGTGACACAATGTAGTTGCTGTTAAAAGCAGAATATTAATAAAGACAATTCATTCATCTAATTTAGACCCTGTTGTGATGAATAACTTTCAAGCCCTCTATGAACTTGTACTTTTTCCTTTCTATTAATCAACCTATTTTCAAAATAAAAATAAAATATATCCCTAACCTAGGAATCAGGCAAAGGTTCTGGATTCAAAAACGCTTTTAAGAATAATTAAATAATTGTGCACTTACCCACACAACCCCGGCAGTAAATCTTGAGTCTATTTGTGCTCATTTTGCAAGCTAAGTAATAATTTGATGTAACGTCCAGATCTAGCTATGTATGCATAATAATAAGTCACTCTTAGAAACGCTGAGCAGGTAGCAATTAGATTGAACAGTCATAAATCTTACTTGTGAATTTCATGTTAGGGGTATTTTGGAACACAGGCTAAAAGGTTTCCATTTTCTGCCCTTGCAAAGCCATAAATTGTGGTTTTAAATACATGCTGTGATGTGTTCTGTTAAAATATCACTGACTGTTTATTATATGTTGCCGTTATCTCAACAAAGAGGCTTTATGTAGTTCTTCCCTCTTTGTCTTTGTCTTTCTCATAAACACAAACACACACACGCACACATGAAAATTGTGCCCTTTAAGTTGTTTCAGAATTTGAAAACTACTTAATTAATAAACAGATTGTTACCTTTCTGAAACCTTAGCTATCATTTTTATCAGTATGCTCAACAGTGCTATATTGACTGTGTTGCCACAAAGGTCTCCGAGATGAAATATTGGTTATTTCGGGCCTTTGAGTACACCAGTTTCCTTCCATATGTAGTCCAAAAGCATGCATGTTGTGTTAATTGGTGATTTGGTTCTAAATTGCCCCTGTGAATCACTCTAGTAGTTTGTCTGACATGTATTAGTCCTGTGACCAAAGTGGTCATCTTACATTCTAAAAAAACTTAAATTTTAAAAACATCATCTGTTTATTTGGACGTTATTCCTTACTTTTAACGATCCTCACATTTGCATTGGGCAGTTTTCAACACAGAGCCGGTTTACCCAGGAAATGGAGCTAGCAGGAAGTGCCCCAGCAATAATCAATCTGTGTGAAATGCACTAAGAAAGGAACAAACATAACATTTGTGGTCAAAGTAACTATCAAAAAAAAAAAAAAAGGAAGGCAGGGTAACATGTATTTTATAGCATTAAATTAAACTGTATAACTATAATATTTTTGCTTTATACACTGCAGCTCTGTTCTCGGGACATTTTTCGCATAGGAAAATCATTGGTGATGTACCACCTTTTTCTTCAATTCCCCATGTAAACCATAACACGCTTTTGTTTAACTGCAAATGCAAATGTGATGACTGTTTAAAAGTTGATAAAATAGTGTTTGTATAAATTAAATCACTAATGGTGTTGAGTCTGAACGTTTTCAAGACCGTAGAAATGTCCACTTTGGTCTCGGGTCCTCTCAGGCAAGCTTTTAGCTTCATCATGTGTTACAGAGTAAGACGATTTTTACTACAAGAAAACACCATAAGGTATCTTGTGCAGGTAAGGTAGTAACTGCTTATAACGCTTTAACACTTCAAAAATTCTATATTACTTCCCTATGGGCGTGGATATTATCTAGCCCTTTTGTGGTCCTCAGTAGTTCAAAGTTGGCACAAATTGACTTACTACTGAAATTTCCACTATTACATATTTTTATTACAGGTTGAAATAATTTAGCTTATCCAACAAAGGCCTAAGAGCAATGCAAATTTGGACTACCTGGAATACCTGCTGGAATACCTGGATTTGATAACTTTGCTTAGAGGTCATAACAACAGTATTTCTAATCACTCATTTGTGATCTGAAAAAGAAAGATGAAAATAAAACATTAAACGGTTCAGGCACAGCATCTGTGTTTGTCAGTAACGTATGGAAACTCTCACTTCGTGTGTGTGTAACTAAAGAACCCAGTTCTTACACAAGGCATATTGCCATGTTCTCTCACTCTCTTATCCCACTGTGCCATCCCTTGTGGTCTCCGGCGTTCAACCCACAAGCCCACCAGCAGGACCAGTCGAGCCGTCCGCTCCTCAGCCATCGTGCGCTCCGTCACCCTGGCGTCGCATGACATTCTTTCCCACAGGCAGCCACATAGTTCCAGCGTCTCCTCATACAAGGGGGCCTGGGACTCTGCAACAGGCGGGGGGCACTTCAAAGACAGACCGGCCCACAGCTGCAGCCTGTCGCTCCAGCAGCCAGCTCCAGTTTGTAATCATTATTAAAGGCTTGACCTCAGAGGCATCTCTGCCGCTGTTCACACCCCTTTCCCACCCCTGATAACGCTGCACGGGGTTCCTCTTAAGGCAACTCCAGTTACCCATCAGTTGAGTGGACTGAAAGGGATGTGGCAGAGGTATTGTTTCTTGACGTTGAGATGGCTGAGTTGAGTTTCGTGAAAGGAACCTTTTTTTCTTGGGAACCTTGATCTCAGTCCAAATAATTTAGGGGCTGGTGAAATTGTCCTTGCCTCAGTCTTAACTAGTCTGCGGGTAATAAATCAGGGAAAAAAAAGACACCGCCAATATGACTCAACAAGTTTTATATGTCACTATAGCCTTGCAAAAACAGACTCATTATCTTTTTAATTTATATACGGATATTCTCTGGATTTTAAAAGTGACTCGTTCCTCTTGTAGAGATTTAATTGTCATGTCACATATTGCAGAAAAGTTACTAAAGAAACTTTAGATACATTGCTATAATATCAAGAAAAGAATCACTAACACATGTTCGCTAACCCTCTTGCCTTCCTGCTATGGCTTTACAGCGGTAATAATGTTAAACAAACGACCACCGAGCCAAGATTCTTGAATAAGTACATAAAATATGAAGCTGATTTTGGGAAATGAAGGTTGAAAAGTTAAAGGTTTAAAGACATCGACATACAGGAAAAATGTGTATTATTGTGTACATGGAGGTAGCATGTGGTTGGGTATGATGATATGTGCTTATTATTAACCAAATCAGGATCTTTGCTTAGGCTAAAGACAAGGACTGACCAACATTAAATAACCATAAAAAGATGTGAATTAGACAATAAAGCGTATTTGCCACCAACACATTTCATAAAGTTCTTACACAGTGTTTTATTTGGACTAAAATCTTCCAAATTCCAAGTAAGAAAACTCATTTGGAGAACCCCCAAAACTTAAATTTCAACTTAGAAAGTCTAAGGAATTCTACATCTGTTAGTGAACATGGTGCTACAATGCTTCAATGCATCTGATGCAGAGCTATACAATGTTATGAGCTTGTATTGCTGTTAGTTGTTAGCCTTCTCAATGAGTACAAACATATGGAAATCTCACTGCTTTTTCCATCTTGGTACTGGAAGTTAGTTAAGTTGGGTGTGATGTCCCATTCACATTCAGACTTTCGTGGTATATAGAAAGCATCGTACTTATAGCTGATTCCAGGCCTCTGCAGTTTATTTTAGAAAAAAAAAGCATTTTCTAAAAATTGTTTTATGAAATTAACTAGATGAGAATGAATAAGATTTTACAATATCTTTAGGAATCGCAGTTTTTTGTTTCTACGCATGGGTAAATGTTTCACAAACATTTTCTAAATAATCTATATTAAGTATATGACATCCCAGTCCAAGTTCATGTGATTTAAATCCCCAATCTTTTGTGTTTTCTTTTTGTTCTTTTTTATAAAGAAAAGTTTCAAACTATGTTTTAAAAAAAGTTTATTCAGTTCAGGTTTGAATAGCCAAAGTATTGTAGAGAAGAATTGATGAAAGTCCACAGTCTATTGTAGAATTGACCTTTAGCTTTGCACCAATAGGAAGCTCTGAAGCAGGTGTCAACTTTAACATGGATATCACCTAACAGGTACAATATTTTCACAGTGCTTGTATCTTATCTGTCAGTCTTGTCACTGTTTCTTTTATTCACTGGGTTGCCCAAAATTCAAGAGATTTAATGCTTCAATGCTTTAGAAGCCAAGGGTTGCCAGCCAGCTGGATCAGAAGTCTTTATTAGTCAACTTTGTTAATATAACAAGGAAATAGGAACTACTTCCTTCCATACTTCAACATCAGAGTCTCAAACATAGAGTGTCAAGCTTAAAGGACACACTTTACTCTGGGCTCATCATAATAGCTTACACTTACATTATCGGATTAAATGACGTTGTTATGATTCTGGCACGTCTGCTCTACTCTGTCTCCCTGGCTGCAATCAGCAGATGAGATGCACCTGGTGACTGCTGCAGTGCAGTGCAATCTGTGGCATTCCAAGCACCTGTGTCTTCCCTGATATATACTGACTCTGAGAAGCAGACGGTGCCAGATTTTTGAAAGCCATCGTGTGAGTAGATATCCAGCGGTCCTTCCTGACTGGTCGTTGTTTTGACCTTGCCTGGCCTCTTGGATTTTTGCCTCTGCCTGCCCCCTGTCGGACTGTTTGGATTTTGGTTTTGACCCTGTTTCCTGCATCTGATTTATGCCTCTGCCTGCCCCTTGCCTGACGTCTCTTGTTCCGATCATTGACCCTGTTTCTGTCCCTGGATTATTGAATCAGCCTAGCCCTTGGATTATTCAGCCAAAAGTCACCTGTCTCTCTCACCTGCGCTGTGGAGATCCCTGCCTTCTACCCACTGAGGTTTCCCCTCTGGGTTTCAAGTTTAACCCAAGACAAGAACAGGTTAGTTACTTTTCTGATCCTTGCAAGATTTGGAGAAACTACAAGTCACTAATCCTCCTTTCTGCTTCAGTGATTCCTGGAAGCTGTGTGGAGTTTAACCTGAGTGACGTTTTCCTGTGGCTGAATAAACTTTTTAATCTTTCAGTTCTGTGTCTGGCTGAATCTTGGGTCCGCCTTTTTCTAATTCGTAATACACATTCTTCAACTATATTGTGTTTCATGGGACAGACTTCAGTTTATGGTGAAACATTGTGCCTGTTTAATATTGTCTGAAATCTGTATACCCTCATCCACCAGCCATGTCATCATTAATCACCAAGTCTGAGTTCCACTGGTGGATCTGCTTTGTATATATACATAAACACCATTGTAAAAAAACACCTGTCCATATCCACAATTACAGCAGTGCAGATAGCAATCAGAAATAAAATGAAGAGTGTTCTCATGTCTGGGTTATTCAAAAAATCTACAGCCAGGTGTTAATACAGCAGAAGCCAGGATGCCCTCCTTTTCGTTTCCTCATTAATCTAAGGTGCACGTTTATTGATGTAATGCGCTTGAGTCACGCCAAAGCCAACACAACACAACAGCAGGTGTCCAATAATGGCAGGTCTACAAAACGAGTAGGAGGGGACTCCACCAGGTGTTGCATCGCTTACAAACATGGAGCATGATAACCCTTCATTAAAGATTTTCATAGTTCCATAGCAAAGTTACAGAGCACAGCAACCAGCGGAACTGCAAGTATTTGTCTTACTCAATTCTCTATTCTTGCAGAGAAGGCTTTATTTTATCCTACAGATGTTTAGGTGTTATGAAAGCTGACATTCTGAATCCAAGTTTATGGCTCTGTTAAACAAGCAGTAAATCTTTAATGACATCCATCCTATAGAAAACATTCTGTTAATTACACGGTTGATTCCAGAACGCAGCTTGATGAACGGGTCCAATAAAAAATACTTTACCATCGCCCTGTTTATAAGCTTTGGATTTAGAGTATTACTAAAACACAACCAACTCACACACTTGAACAAAGTT
This sequence comes from Crenichthys baileyi, assembly GCA_036173005.1. NCBI lineage: Eukaryota > Metazoa > Chordata > Actinopteri > Cyprinodontiformes > Goodeidae > Crenichthys > Crenichthys baileyi. The sequence goes on along the minus strand of JAHHUM010002934.1, from coordinate 36,853 downwards.
TGCCCTGTATTGCACGGTTGTGCTTTTTAGTGGAATATTGAATGTCAAGTCATCTGTCAGCAGCAAATTAAAGAGGCAAATTGTATGTTGTGAACCCTTGAGCTCAAAGAGTAGTTCCTACACTATAAGATTTGTCATCACTGCAGAAAGTGAGTAAAAAAGAATAATAGAAAAATAGCAATATACATTTTTTCTCTACAAACACAAACATTTACTGTATAAAACAATAAATGGGTCATCCTTAGGAGCTCAGTGAATGTCAGCATGGTACTGTGATAGGATGCAACCTGTGCAATAAGTGGAGTTTGGTGATGATTAGTCTAATGATGAAGAATCCTGACCGCAATTATGCAAAACACATTTGAGATGTGAGACAGGCATTCTTACCCAAAATCAGTGTCTGACTTCACAATTGTGCTTCTAAAAGAATAGTGTGTTCCCATAAACAGACTATTAAACCTTGAGGAAAGACTTTACAAAAGAGCTGTGAAGCCAGGATGACAACATTAATCTCTATGGTATAAGAATGGGTCACTCAAGTTCACATTTGTGAAGACAAATACTTTAGGCAATATGATGAATGTTATTCCTCTCCAACAATATTTTCAATCAGAACAATCAGTTTAAAAAAATCCATTTTACTTTCAAAAAAGAGTGCACGATAACCAGCAAATACAACACTTGCTGCCTTCATCCTTCAATAAGGGCCAACAGATTTTTAACAGAATCAATTACTTTACGATTATGTTAAAAACAGCCCTCTAAATTATTGATTCAATTTTAGAGAATCAGCTACATCCATGTCATGACTGATGGGTCTATTTGGTTTGCATCACTCTACTACACCTACTAGTAAATTTAGCCTTTTAGAAATGTAATTTCTACCATAAACAGTGACTGGTCCTGTTAGTGATGTTTGACCGCTACGACTTTGACAAACTTTTTAATCTTGGTCACATTTGACCTTCTATCTAAAATCACTGCACATGTTGGACTAAGAAAAACTTTAAGATAAGACTAGTTAAGCTAATAATAGTGATGTTTCAAATTTCTTTTTTTTTTAAAGCACAAAGCAGCTTAAAATGACAAAATTTCTCTTTTATAATTTATTCACCTTGGTACAGTGTGACTGACTCTTTAAGAGGATATAATTCTGCTCCATTTCCATGGTCACAGTCATAACAATGTAGCTTCTCAGTTACACTACCATGATAATCATGTTGTGGGATGGAATTATTTTGTTCACAGAGCGATGTGCCGGATAACATGGCATGTTGAAATGACACATTCAGCTGTGTTTACCCTTAATGCTGTTTTAGCAATATTTGTATTAATCTATCTGAACTTTCAAGTGCTATCTGCACTTGAAAGTACAATTTTCATCTTAACGTTTTCCAACCACATGGAACTTGTTCTGCCTCTCCATGACTGATGAGATTTGTCCTGGTTGCACAATGTTTGAGCACAAGCATACCTAGTAACAATGATCTGAATCAATGAGACATCTTAATGAAGGACACACCCTGAAAGCATTACAGAAACCTCCATTGTTAAGTTGTTTGTTTTCTTTTTAACACTTGGCTTATTGTAAAAGCCCTCATATATCATTACTGTTGCAGAATGCCCCCAGGCTCTTTTCTGTGCCCACCTTTCCTCTTTTGTTTTGTTGATTTGTTTAGTTTTGGTTTCTATACAATCAAGAGCCTCTTAAGCTCGGAGCGTGGATGGGCCTAGACATAATATGACTGTGCCAATAGATGAGAGGGACAGCATGGGACCGGACCCCCCAGGCATGCTGCAGGGAGCCTGCTCAAGCCGAATACCAGGAATGGCTCAGTGGTCCCAGTGGCACGAGCCTCCAACACTTAACAAGCGGCTCGCAGTTGTCCTCGGCCTTGACCCTTTCTTATCTTAAGGTGCATAAGGGGCTTCCAGAGTGAACAGCCTTAGGTACGTGATCAATTACACTTGGTCATTTATAAAAAATACCTCCCAATAATGCAACTTTTCCATTACACAGTGGAGGAACTTTTTAATTGTCTATCTTATATTTACAACTACCTGAGATGAGGCCTCATTAACCAAAACTGTAACTGTATTAATAGAATAAAAACATATATCTTTACTAACCTTTTCCCTAGTTGTTTTTTACTCTAACGGCACAGTGACACCACTGTCAACACATTGTAGTTTTCTGTTGCTTTCTCTTCCTTTTAAAGTATAAGGCAGCATAAAATCTACAGTATTGTTTCATTAGCAACAAAATCGAATTCCCTCGTTTCCTGCACGTCCTCACAGTCACAGAAGCATGCATGTATGTAAAACATACATGCATGCTATAGGCTTAGGCTGCTGGAGGACATAATGACCTCTTTCACCCTCTTCGCTACTTTCTCACACTACTCTTCAATTTTGTATTATTTGCTTTTATTTCAGCTTTTAACTTTGTTCTCTCTCTTCTCTCTTCCTAGAAGCTACACCTGGCCTGACTCTGTGTCTACCTGTGACAACTGTCTGGAGAGGGGCATCGTCCAAGCTTCTGCTGGCAACAACTTGGCGCTCACCCTCTACCGATGATCCACATGGCCCTGTCTTTCAGTGTTTAACCCTTTCTCTCTCCTAGACATAGCTACTGATGGAGCTTTTACTGTAACTAACTCTATGTGCTCTCTTTCAGACTCTAACCTTGAAAACTGGCTCAGAGTTTATCTGTTCTTTCTTTCTAGGTGAAACGACTAAAGGAGCTACATCCATTAACATTTAACTTTTCCTTCCCATAGAAAGGACTCCTGGATCAGTGCTTCTTTGTTCTCTTTGTGTCTCTGCTCTGTTCTCTCTAACCCCCAGTCGGTCGTGGCAGATGGCCGCTCACACTGAGCCTGGTTCTGCTAGAGGTTTCTTCCTGTTAAAAGGGAGTTTTTCCTCTCCACTGTCGCTACATGCATGCTCAGTATGAGGGATTGCTGCAAAGTCAACGCCAGTGACTGTCCACTGTCTCTACATGCTCATCCAGGAGGAGTGAATGCTGCAAGTCACTGACTGGATGCAATCTGCTGGGTTTCCTTAGATAGAAAAACTTTTTATCCAATTTGAATAAATAACAGAATCTGACTGCACTGTTCAATGATTAAGATTAATTGTAATGCATGTACCTGACTTTTGTGAAGTGCCTTGAGATGACGTGTTGTGAATTGGCGCTATATAAATAAACTGAATTGAATTGAATTGAATTAAAACTGGGAGGTAAAATCATTGCAAGGGATTTTTTTCTCTTGCTCTTCAAACAAAGATAGGTAGCTTGCAATTTTTTGCAAAGCTAACACAAGGCAAAATTTGACACGTTTATAATCTATCCACATATAGAAAAAGGGAAACCTAGTCCATACTAATTGTAAAAGGATTTTCCAGTCTTATCACAAGTATTGAATCAAAGTCCTGATCACGCTATTTTTTGTCAGAATCCCTGACTAATATGAAATCAGAATCACTGATGTTCTAAAAAAAATGTTGATTTGTCACTAGCTGCTTTTATGCTAAGTAGAGCTAGAAAATACAGTATTCGCTTACCCAAATAATCCAAATATATTTTGCACCTAACAATGAGATAGACGTCCTGTCTGTCTGTATCATTTGGTATTAAGGCTTGTTCTGCAAACTGTGTCCACACCGCTGTTAGTGTCAGAAAAAAATGTATTGACTAGTGTCATTACACAAAACTAGCAGATACATTCCTACTCACACACACCACAAATCTGTGTGTGTGTAAGTAGGTGTGTATGTAGTAGTGTGTCACCTGGAATTAAAAAGATGCTACAATGGTAAGAAGAGTCGAAACAGTGCAGCACTGAGTGCCCAAGAGCAGCAAGGGTTATGTAGCCTCGAGTCCCAGAGGACACAGCCGCCCCAGGTAGACAGACACCAGGCACACCCACATAGTAGCCCTACGCCGAAAAACAAAAACAGCAGCATCCGGATTACACTTGGTTAGTGAAGTGGAGTGTAAGAATTAAAAAATAAGTAGAAAAAAATACTATAATATAATATTGTTTTAATGACTTTGAACTTCTGAGGTTCAAGTAATGGCATATTAGGCTGTGATTCATTATGTGCAAATGTCTTCTTAAATGACACAGACCAGAATGGGGAACAAAAAATGCTGATTGGGACATTAATAGCTCTTTAACTTTGATGAGTTGCTAAAATATGTGTAGTTATTAACATAACATTAAAAAGGGTTGATGAAATGAAAATATTCTAACATTGAAAATCTAACGTTTGCAATTACTCAATAAAAATAAAAATAAAAAATAAATAAAAACTAGCAGCTGTATATTTAGGGATCTCTTCAAACCAAGTTGTGCATGTATATTACAAGCTTTAAAACAAACAGCAACAACAAAGGTGAATATCATTAATGCTCTGAGAGCTGCTGTCGTGGATTATCTTTATATCTAAACTCTCATTTACTTTCCTGTTTCTGAAAGCTGAGCCATTAAGACACAACTACGCACATACCAGCCAGTTAATATAGTGGAAATTTGCCACATGTGATTCCATGCAAACTTAGCTGCCCGATCCTGCACTGCCCTGGGAATACACAAAATGCCCCACATGCATTATGTGATAGCAAATTGTGCTTTGGAAAACGTGGCTTTTAATGTTTCTCTAATTGGGGGGCATTAATCAATTGTGCTCCATCAGCAAAGGCTAAGAGGGGCCTGTAAGCATCTGCCCACCATCAAGCTCAGTGACCCAAGACCAGCTGGCTCACAACCCACGCTCTGCTGCAAGAAATCACTTTTGACTCCATCCATCAGTGCTGCATTAATATTCTGTCTTAAGCAGCCCACGACTTGGACAGCGTTCATGGTCTTAATTACCTCAGGCCCTGCCAGAGCAGGGTGACCGCAGAAGGTGAAGTAACTGTATCAGCTATCCCTTCCTGTCAGTTACTTTACATTTAAACTCCATCTGGGACAAGGAACTCTTTCAGGCTCGTCCACTTTGGCTTGTACTTTCTGCATACAAAGGACAGGAGGCTGGGTTGGGTATCAGAAATCAGGGACAATGGCAACAACTGCACATCTAATTTAGCTCCTTGTTTATCACAAGTTTGTAACCGGATCCCCAGCACAATGCAGGGGAGCACAATGGAATGGTGATCAGGGAGCTATTGTTTTTCAAGCTAATTAGCCCCTGTTGTGCCGCTGAATCCTCTGAAATGTACAATCCTGGAGTTAAACTGTGGCTAAAAGTGGAATACATCCCTGGTGCCATTATAAAAAGCCTTACAAGTCCATGGCATTTGGATATGTATTATATGGAGGCCAAGTTATCTGCTCATTACATTGCTCTGTTAAACAAAGCCCTGGCAGTACAGTCTCCACAAGATAGTTCGTTTTGCTCTAACATGGTCCACCTAACCTTTATGTTGCCACAGACCACAATGTCTTGTCCACAACTGACACTTTAGCAAGACTTAATAATGGATCCATAACAATGCAATGCTTTTCAAACCTTGAACTTTTTCCATTTTGTCACATCACAATCACAATCCTTAATGTATTTTACAGAAAGTTTATGTGATAGATAAAGATAGGTAGCGCATGATTGTAAAGTAGAAAGAAAATAGTACATGGTTTTATTTTTTTTTTACAAAAAAAATTGCAGAAAATTATTCAGTCTTACTTTGGCAGAAGGCTTTTTGCTTTTAGGAAATATGTCCCAGTGGGAAAAAAGGAAAAAGGCCAGTGGATAAAAAAAGGTCTAAGGCACTTAATATATAAAATAAAAAAATACTTCAAGCAATTCAAGTAGAAACATTGTTGACCAAAATATCTCCAGAGTAGAGTAATCTGATATCCCTCAGTAAAATACAATGGAACCTTTACTGAGGGAAAGATGCACATTGTAACATTATAAAATATTTTATATTCACCATCAATGTGTATAGATGATGAATTTAAATATACAATGTACTATTTGACACTCATATTGCATTTTTTGACAGGTTTGGTCAATTTCATCAACTGGCCTAAAGTGTTGATTAAAACAGTCAGCAGCCAGGGTGGAAAGCCTTTCTGCCATAGAAAGCAAGAGGGCAAAAAGCACAGAAAAAACAGGCACCCGGAATCCACCTTTGACCCTAAGGCATTAACCTCTGACCTTCAACAGGTGTAGACAGTGTCTTTTCGTCCAGCTTGAGCAAAGGCCAGGGGCTTTCTAACATCTACCCTGTACTCTTTAGAAAAATATTATCATTTTGCTGAGGACCACTCAGACAAACATGGTGTAGCCAACTTGTGAGGTCTTGCTGCACATGTCATTATGGGTGTAAATGCTGTGTCTGGAACTAGTTAGGGTCTCAGAAAGGTGAATGGTCATAGAAAACAGACCAAACACCTGTTTTGCACCAGCATCTCGCTGCAATACAGACAATCTGAAAGAAAGTGTAGGGGCATCTGTATATATGTCTTGAAATCAACATGTATTTAAATTGATCTAGACATTGTACCTTTAAGGAGTTATTTCAGAAGTTTTATTTTGGTGGCTTTTTAAAATAAATTTTTTGTTCAGTACCTTTTCAATCTCCGAATATTATTTGGCAGGGTGTTACCTGAACTATGAATTATTCAGGCATAAACAAGGCCACTAAACTCAAGCGATGACCCAATGTTGTTAATATGGATAACAGACAACTTGGCAGAGACAAATTTTTTTATTGGATCTTTGAGCTTGTTGTTACCTGCAGCCTTTGACTAAGATGATTTGTTTCCATTTGTTTATGTGAATTTGTGGAACAACACCAAAGACAACTCAGTTTACCAGACAAAAACTGGCATTTGAGGTTCAGAAAGGTAAAGATATATGCTAATTAGCTTTAACTTAAACATTGCCTGCATTATACAATCTACTGAAGAATAGAACAGGTATTTGCTGGATTAATATCCTGTTTCTTAAAGACAGGAATTTCAAATACAATTTATCTGCTGTAAGCAGCGTTTCCACCTCTGAATTTGACTTGTTCACTTTCCTAATTTTAATAACAAAATGTGGTGTTGAATGTGGTGTCATGGTCAGGCACATACAATGAATTAAAAGAAAATCAGTTTATATAAAACCAATATGTTTGTATTCATTTATTTATAGCTGTAAAGTTGTATTAGTTTACAAACTTCACTCACTAATTCACTCACAATACAAAATTTCAAAGTAACATAAAATTACTGTCTGTAACCTATTAAACCGTTACATGCATGTTTTCTACCTACCTACTGTTCTTCTGTTTTATGTTGATTTTTGTACTGTTCAGGTTCTCCTCGTCTTTAATCTCACACACATTGCAGGAACAAGTTAATAAATCTAAGTCATGCATATATAGCCTTTCATCAAGTCATCAGCATGTGCAGCAAGGAATCAAGCATTGCTGTCCAATTTAATGGGAAGTATTTAGCACGACCAGCTATGGTTATGGTGTAGATTACCTACGAAAAAGATAAAAGCCTTGCAAACAATTTGTAGACCGCTTGTTTTTTCATGTTTAAAGTAAAAAGCTGTTTAATTTCTACTAAATTTGGCAATAAATTTGGCAGTTTAGTCTATCAGTGTGGTGGTTGAAGACAAAACACTATCGTGACTGTTGCTTCACTATTGCTTGGAGCTATATGTTTAGGTTTAGAATAAATTAGTTTTATGTGAAAAAATGAAAAGCATTTTTAAGCCTGATAGTTATTACTTTGAGTTACACTTCTAGTACCTTTTGCATATTTAAAAGCACATTCAGTATGGTCAGTGACAACTGATGGACAGAAAATGAAAAAAAAGACTGCCTTAGTCTGGAAAAAATGTTTAATTTAGCCTGAGTAACAAGTAAATTGTTGCCTTTAAAAATACAAAAAAGCTTTTCATATTGGAAGCAAAGTTTAAATGAATTCAAACTTTTGCTCATTTATCATTAGGCAACTTTTTGTTTGTAGAAAGACCTTTGGGGTTTAAAAACCAAAACAGTGTGTAGAAAATGAACTGTTAACACAAGCTAAAATATGCAAAGCAATCGTGAATATAATGGCCAGCAATACATCATCAGTTTTAACGGTTTTTCCTTTTATTGTCTCTCTGGCTTGTCATCCATGAGACACCCTGCTATTTTAGAGCTTAAGGTTATTAGTAATGGGACAAGAAGGCAGAGTGGTCTGTTGGCTGCCAACCAAGTGGCCAATCTTTGATCTGCAACTGTGTGATTCTTGGGGCCAGGCGGCTTCATGAGTCTTTTGAGAGACGAATGCAGGCAAAGCTTCCCCAATAGGTGTTGGCGCTCTCCCCCTGGGGCTGTTCCCATTGTGGGGAGAATGTGCGCAAGTGGCCCTCAGAGATTTTCCCCCAACATGGCTCTCAGTGGCAAACGACTTTTAATGGAGAGGTCAGGGAGAGTTCCTCACCAATGGGGCTAAGGACCAGGTGGCACATCACAGCGGCCCTGTGTGCAGCTATCCCCAGAATGCGACAGACTGGCGTCAGCAAATTTGCCTCTGATCAACGAGCGGAGGGCTAGGTGTGATGGTGATGCCAAATGCTGAGGACGATGGCACAAACATTGCCAACTTTTTTTGGACTGTGCTTTTTGAAGAATAAGAATGAGGATAGGTTTTTTTTTAAATTAACTTGATTTTAATGCAGCATCCTTAATGCTGTAATCACCTCCAGCAAGGATTGGGCAGTTAAAATAAATTTATCTTTTCTTCCAGTAGCATCACCTAACACCAACAAAAATAGGGAAAAAAAAACATCTACTTGAAGGACAAATTTCCAGTGGAGAAAACAAACCCAATGTCAAGAATTAAATGTACAATGTACAAAATTACTCATGCCACAACCCTAACAATGACTTTAAAATAAATGTGACTGAAGTGTTTTTAATATATTTGTTTTTGTAGGTTGATTCATGATGGGAAACTTGTTATTTGTAATCTACGAGTTCATGTTTCACCGGGATATAAATGTGATGCCACACAGGCAACTAATTCTCTTGGGAGAGAAAAATAAAATAAATAAATAAGATAAATACTTTTGTGTATTATCTCTTGATTGAGCTATACTTACATCCAGATGTTCTAGTTTTCGGTGTTTTGTAGTAATGACAATTTATCCCAAATACAGTGGCTGCTTTGTTTTCACGTGGCTATAATGAATTATGCTCTGTTAGGAGCATTTTTGCTTTACAGCTGTAATGCTCATGACGTGAGTGTTTTTTATACAACCAGCAGGGCCTACAAAAATAAGTTAGCATCCGCCACTAGACACAATTTGTCTACCCACAAGGTAGGTTTGCAGTTAATCATGAGAACAGTGTTCAATTTCTCCAACTGTTTGAGGTGCAGCTAGACTGCTACAAATCTCATCATTAGTACAGGGTGAACTGAACAGTAATTTGGTAATTGATACGGCCAGCACAGATGGTGCTTGTCTCTCTTTCGGACCAACAGCAGTCATTATACATGATGTTTAAAGCAAGCATGTAGTTTATAAAGCAGAACAACTCTTTCTATAGGTCTTGTCCAAACCTGATTAATTGGAAACTCTTAGGAAAAGGAACCAAATCATCGAGAGTCACATTAAGCAAATGGGAGCAAGTGTTAGCGAGACATTTCTACAAAGTTCTTACGCAAATAAACTTTGCAAATTTGAAAATAAAAACTAAATGTGTTGTTTGTACATTATAGCAGCTTTCTAAAACCCAGTTAACGCCATGAGTGAAGGCTGTCCAGAAACTATGGAGTTAACAAAATCATGGTCAATGTCAGAAAAAAAATGTACACCGTTATTAATATGTACTACTTACAGATAACTAACATGTACATTTTTCCAAGTTTTATAAAAGCTTTGAATTCTTAAATTAATATTATTAAATTCGTATTAATTACCTATTGAATGGTTAAATTTGAGTCTTTAACGACATGCTTTTGACAGTCGTTTGGTTTACTTTGTAAAAAGTTGAATTCACAGAAGGAAAAATGACTAAATTTGAGGGGAAACATAAAAAAATATATAAGAATGAATGTGAAAAACATTTTTCTATAGGCAAATTTAGCTTGACTGTATTTTGTAGCCAAAAAAATAAATAAATTGTGCAAAAATATGTTTGAAACAAATGCTTATGAAAAAGGCTTTTATCAACCAATAATGTAATACCTGCCAATAATGTAAAACTTTTGGTAATTTTAAATGTAGTAAAGTCAATTATGTGATAATGTTTATTAGGCAACATTATATTAATATTTTACCAATGATGTAAGAAGGTATTATGTTATTAGCTGGTCAACACTGAGCAAACGCCTGTAGGCCACATGACTACTCTTCTCCTCCTGAATTCTTGCACAATGCACTAAGTGATCAAACTGTCAGTCATTGAATCACTAAAATGAACTGAGTTAGCTAGTACGTATACTTGATGAATGCATGTGATAACTATGACATCCACTATACCTGTTGCTAACGAGCAAACTACAAAAAAATTATTTATGTCCAAGAAAAGCAATCTTATTGATGTATTATTATGTTATTAGCTGCAGTTATTACATTTCAAAGGATTTAAGCATAATAATTTATTGCATTATTGGCGACTTGTTATTATGTAATCGGCTTAAAAAAACATTATTACATTAATGGCTGTTATAACATTTTTGGTTGCTACAAGGCTTGTAAAAACTTTGGAGTTGCTTGCACAGATTTTCTTTTCCCTATAAAAAAGATTTTCTCTATTGGATCCAAGACAAACATTTTTAAATCTCTGCGTTTCTAAAGCAGTTGGACATGATTCATTGATGCCATCTACAGGCTGAACCATGTTTCACTCCTTCTCTGAAGACCCAGACATTCAAAGCTAAATAAAACAAATTACTGGTAATATGTGTTTATATTTTTATTTTTATAGTCATGTCTATTTTAGATCCACCTGTTCACCACCCAGATATTTGTTGTTTAACATTAGTGACCGCTAGTGTCTGCTTTTCACTCATTTATCTCTTCCTAATAGAGCTCAGTCTCTCCTGAAGAGGGGGACAAGGAGTAATTAGGCTGCGTATGGCCCACAAAGTGGCTCTGTCATCTAGTGGCCACTGAAGAGAACAAACACTCCCTCACCACTCTCAGCTGTTCAAGAGATATTAGAATTACATTTTAAATCACCAGCTGTTTTGTGGTTTTTCATTGCAACAATCCCCCGACACCACAAGCCATGCATCGTACGTCTGTCTGGTCAGTCAATCATAAAACCACAGCCAGCTTCTGTCCTTAATAAAAAAGATTATCAGAGGATGATAATTTTCTACACAATAAAAGCCTTTTGCATAAAACCAATTTATTCGAAGTCCAAACACACAGTACAAGGCATTACTGAAACCACCAAACCGCCATCATGTTTTATTCTAACCACCACTAACAGCTAGTTAACACTTGTTTTCCTCGTCACAAATGAACATAAACAAGAATTTCTGCAACAGATGTTGCAGATATGAGACAGCACTTTATCACCTTCACAAAAAAGTTGTTGAGAAATAATTAGTGGCACTTTCATTTTTATCCCATGCAGTCTACAACACATCTGTAGTGTGCTAAATTTCTATTTTCCTCCATCATCAACTTCCATTGTAGCACAGAGCAAACATCCTTAAGTATTTCACCACTAAATGTTCAAACAATGAATGCAAATGTTGCTGACTGGATTCAAATGTATTTGCTTCCTTGTTTTTCCTGTGCATTACTGGGCACAGCTTGGCCTGCAAAAACACAATAAATTAAGCACATTTTTCCATGGATATAACCAATGGAAAATAAGAACAACACCATGTACACAAAGGGCAACCATCATTTCCTTTAGTGAACACGTGCTAATTGTGTAAACATAAGCGCAACCCATTTTGTTTTTGTTTTTTACACCTACACTGTTTAATTAGGATTAGTCCCCTCCCCACAGGCTAATTTTGTTATTTGTCTGCTTTGAGATGGTGTGCTCATTTGCCCTTTGAAAAACATTATTTTCCGTTAAACCCTGAAGCTGTGCTGCGTTTTTTAAAGAGCAGGTTTGTATCACCCATATCTAGGTAATGCAAATAAGGCAGAGCAGGATAAGGCAATTCATTTATATTGTCAGCACTTATAGTCAGACACATAAATGAGGATTAAATGTTAGTGTCATTATCTAAAAGCAGTTTCACTACTCATCATTTCAACATTTAAAAAAGCTGAGAAAAAGCTAATTCTGCTTTATTCTATAATTCTCTTTTTTTGCCCTCTTGCCAGATGTTGTAGTTGTAAAGGGTTCCAAAAGACAATTTGTGAATGTACAGTATTTAATACTTAAAAAGCCCCCGTACACATATATTCAATTAACTGCATCCTAAAAACTCATTGTTACACACAGAGGGATATATGACAAATGTTGATTTCTGTTCATTTTGCAAATGACAACAAGAAAATTCAGTTTCTCTGAAAATTTGAATATTACATGAGTCCAACAAAACAATTTAAAAAAAAACCCAGAAATGTTATGTTATATGACCTTGTAATCCCCCACACAACCATGGAAAAGACTGCTGACTTGACAGTTGTCTAGCAGACAGTATGAACAAGAAGAGAAAACTTCATTTCAAAAGAAACTGACTCTTCAGAGTGCTTTAACCAAGCATATTAATGGGCAGTTGAGTGGAAGGAAAAACTGTCAGAAAAAAAGTGCACAAAGAGGAGAGACAACTTTTGCTTTGAGAGAACTGAGAAAACAAACATTCATGCCTACTGGAGTCAGTACTTCAAGCTGTTTTTAGGACAGAGGCTGCAACTGTTGTTTACCTTGTGTTAAAACGATTAGACCGTCACTCAGTGGTCCAAAGTTCTTTTTTTAAGAGGAAAGTAAATTTGATCTAGGTCTAAGACTCTGGAAGACGAGTGTAGAGGCACAGAATCCAAGTCACTTGAGGTCTAAAATAAAGTTTCCACAGTCTGTTATGGTTTGGGGGCCTTGTCATCAGCTACTGTTGGTCCAATGTGTAAGTAAAAAATTAGTGCAGTCCTCTATCAGGATGCTTTAGAGCACATCATGCTTCTCTCTGCTCAAAAGCTTTAAGGAGATGCTGATTTCACTTTAATTCAGGACTTGGAATCTACATTCTTAAATGACCTTGGTATCTGCCCTACAGTAAACCCCATAGAGAATTTATGGGGTATTGTCAAAAGGATAATGACAGACAATAAAGCTGACATTCCAGATGAGCTTAAAGCCACTATTGAAGCAACCTGGGCTTCCTTAACACATCAGACGTGACACAGATTGATCACCTTCATGTCATGCCACGGTAATGCAGTAATTCATGCAAAAGGAGCCCAGAGCAAGAATTGTGCATGTACTGTACAGAACAAGGTCAACCTTTTCAGTTGGCCAATTTAACAAAAAAAGGATGGTTTTATGCAATATTCAAATCTTTGGAGGGTCAGAATTTAGTTTTTTATGTGTTAACCATACTGATGAATAAAATAAACAGAATTAAACAGTTGAATTATCACTTATCATTCTAGGTGCAATACACACAAATAATTGTTGTTTAATGTTTTGAACCAAGTTGTTAAAAGTATTGTAAATACATTTTTGAAATATATTATAATTTATTCAGTCATTCATCTTCTATACTGCTTAATCTATAGTGGGTCACGGGGGAGCTGGTACCTATCTCCAGCAGTCTACGGGCGAGAGGCAGAGTACACCCTGGACAGGTCGCCAGTCCATTGCAGGGTAGCACAGAGACACACAGGACAAACAACCAAGCACACACTCATTCACACCTAAGGGCATTTTAGAGAGACCAATTAACCTAACAGTCATGTTTTTGGACTGTGGGAGGAAGCCAGAGTACCCAATGAGAACCCACGCATGCACAGGGAGTACATACAAACTCCATGCAGAAAGACCCCTGGCCTAGAGTCAAAACCAGGACCTTCTTGCTGCAAGGCAACAGTGCTACCAACTGCGCCACCGTGCAGTGTGTAAAGAAAGAGAGAAAATGTTGGAATCTTAATGATAGAATACAGCCTCCTGAATATGGAGCATCTGAATTAGCCTGAACCATGTAAATAATAGCTGCGGTCTAATGTAGTTAGAAAAAAATAAGTGGTGAGTGATTTAATGAAAACAATGCATTGATTATATTTCAGCTTTGTGCTAGAGGCACAGCACAGAACATCTCTCAGAATATGGGAAGCTTTCACTGATTATTTGCAACCACTGCAATAAAGGTCATGAAAACCAAAAGTGTAAAGACAATGGCTATAATAGGATACAATTCTGGAACAAATTCATAATCCACTAATCTTGAAGCAAGCTGATTTTGCTGAAAAATCTCAAATGAGTTGCTCAGACACATGAAAATAGCACCTTCTAGCAAATGTAACAAAACTGGATTCAAAATGTGACCCTTTTTAAAATTATTGTATAAAAAAATATTTGTGCAACTCTCTATAATTGGATGGACAACTATTTTCCTCATCATCTGCAGCTGGTCCAAACGCTGCTGCCCTTCTGCTGACTGGTGAAAGAAGAGCATATTATTCCGTTATTGCCCTCCCTGCACTGTCTTATAAGACTTACTTTAGGTGTCTACATGTTTAATGGTCAGCCGCCTCCTTACTTATTGGTGCTCTCACACAAGCATGTTTCCAGCAGAATTCTGAGGTCAGGTAATCTGCTGATTTTTGATGTTCCTAGGACTCGCCTTATGCACTTAGGAGACGGAGCTTTCTCTGTTGCAGCTCCCAAACTTTGGAATGATCTCCCACTCACTGCAAGGATGGCCAGTACTGAAGGATTTTAAATATCTTTTAAAAACTCATCTGTTAACATGGCTTTTATTGCCAGTTGAGCAGAAGTATAATGGATTGGATATCGAAGGGAGACAGCACCGTGATATAAAATTACACCTCTATGGCAAAAAAATGAACCCTTGCTAAAAGGAAGAGAAACCCCTCCCACCTACTTAAAAATATACAGTTTTAGTGCATGCATCCCATTTCCTGCCAAGATACTGTAAGTGCAAACCAGTAGCTCAGCTTCCTTTCGCAGAGGAATATTTAACATCTTTCCTGACTTGTAGTTATGGGAACCTTGATAAAACAAAATCACCAGCTCTACAGAAAACACATGGGAACACTTGCCCTGCCTATCACATCTGAGCAAAACGCTCTTTTTAAAACCCTAGCAGGAAAAAACACAAGCTTGACCTTGATCACCTCTTCTGCAGTGCTTTAAACTCAGATAAAGAGAAGATCAAATGCAGACAGCAGAGATTCCCCACTTACCTCTCTGCAGTCGAGATGACAGCTTCTGAAATATAAGACAGAGAAACACTTAAGAAATATGTATTTCCATTTACAGCCTTTTACCTCACCAGAGACCACTCGGCTTGCAAATGAGGCCCGCTGCTGCACTGAAGAGCCATAAATAATGAAGGCTATAATAAGTGTCATTTAACCTTTTAAACATTTCAAATACTGCTTGACACTGGAATTCTACAACGGTCTCCACAGCAGACTGTTAAGTTAAGATTACTAATAAAACCAGATTCAACACTAATCAAATAAAATTCAACACTAAAAAGGAGCAACAGAAGATCATCTGCTATCGCATGAATAATATCCGGACAAGAGCTACATGGCTGACTTAAGTTGCCTGGAACTGAGTCTAAAATGGTCCATGTTCTGTTGTTCTTTGTCATTTGTTGAACTAAAATCTGTTCCAAGATGATGGTGTTATCCCCTGCTGATCCATCAGGTGGAGCTAGAGTTGCACTGCTGATCGATTGCTATCAAAGCAGCAACTTCCCAGATTGATAAAGTGATCTGTCTCTACAACTGCGCGGGAGAGATTTGTATACATAGCTTATAGTATTGTTTATACCTACATGCCATCTCTGTGATTACTGGCATAGTTGCTACGCTAAAACAATTCAGTGAACATTCTGCTTTGTTGCTCAGAAAGGAGTTTTTCCTTTGTGTGTGTCCGTGTTTGTATGGGTTTTAAAGCGGCTTCCTAAAACAAGCATTGTCGGGGTTTTCACTATGTATTGCCATTCTAGTCCATGTAATCTACTTTACTCAATTAAAACAAATATTTACCTAAAATCAGCCTGAGGCTGACTGCTTAAAAAATAAATATTGCGCAATTTTTTTTTGTGTGTGTGTGTGTTTTAAATACTGCAAAACACAAAAGAATACAGTAAAACATAGTGACAACAACACGTTTAAGAACATTGTTTTTTTCAGAAATAAAAGCAAATAATGATGTTTCACTTGTCCCTGGGTGTGACAAAAATCTGGCTCAAAGGACTTATTTTTCTGACGACAATTTTTTTTTTCTTCGTCTCACTGACTCATTTTTTTCTGACAGGCACACACAGAGAAGACACAATGAGCCACAAAAAGAGCTCAGATAAACATTTGGTACCACATAAACATTCACTACCTGTCATGATTTGTGGGTGTTTTTGGGTTCTTCTTCTTATTATTATTATTCTTGATAGGTTTTGAATCATGCTTCTGTTATTTTTCTGGTCATGCTTTAGTTTTTGTCTTCTTGTTCTTGTTTTGTCAAGTTAGGTTTTTGGATCTGGTTATGCTTTAGTTTCATGTTTTTCTAGTTATGTTTCTGTTAGTTTGTATCCTTTAATATCTGTATCACTCCAGTTCACCTGCACCTAGCATTCAGTCTCCTCGTTTCACCTGGTTCTTGTTCTATATATACACATCTGTTCTGTTAATTCTTAGCGGAAACATTTTGGATCATTCATCTCTATTCATGTCATGTCCTTTACTCATGCCAAGCCTGTCTTGCCAGCCTACCCATGTCTCTTTTGCCACTGAAGTAAGTTTTGTTTATTAAACCTTTACTTGCCGTCATGCTGCCTGCTCATTTGCATTCCGGGGTGCTCAACTACACAAAGCCTGACACTACCTGAAAGAAAGCAGACAACGCATACACACATGTTCATACACACTTACACACACACACACACTTTTTGCCCAAATCTGATTATAATTTTGTCTGTGCGTCCTATTCTGACAGTGACGACTGCTGGGTATTGATCAGGTCAGAATGATACCGCAGTCAACTCTGACACACAGCATCATTTGAATGCTGGTCAGCTGTGTGCCTCTCATGAGATGGTGACACTCAATAAAAACATGACTGTTTGCAAAGACATCAGCAAACATACTGTAGGATGAAAAAGTATTAGCCCCCTAACAGATTTCATCTTATTTAGCTTTTTTTCATTCTTAAATTCTTCAGCCTACTCCATGCTGTCAAACAAGTTCTATTTTAAATAATTTTGTGAGTCTACAGGTCTGGCAAAAATTAGGCTTGGATGGAGCTAGTGAAAATAACTAAGTTTTCCAAAACATGTGGTCAGTCACAGTTAATGCATGATTTAGCAAAAGAGGCATTTACTTTTTCACATAGGGCTAAGTTGGTCTGGATAGCTTTTTTTGTCTTAATAAATGAACTGATGAATCATTTGGAAGCTGCATATTTTCTTAACTCATGTTATCTTTGACTAATATTAAAATTTGTTTGATTAACTGAACCATGTTAGAATGACAAAAAAACAAAACCTGTTAAAAACTTGTAAGAGGCTAAATATGTTTTCACATTATCCTTTTTTAAATCACAAGTAACAGTTTCTACGCTAGAGATGCAATTTTTACACTTAATTTTGCTGTGAGAAAAGAGAGGTGTTGCTATGGTATATTAGGTATGGATAGCAGAAGAAAACAAGATTCTAGGAAATGAGAAGAAGGGGTTTGTGAAAACATAATGATGTGTATCTACATTACATCATTCCAAAACCAAAAGATAATTCAGAAAAAAATGCAATAATCTTAATGCTTTGTGACTATAACGTCTATTACATATTAATAAATCATTTATCATTTATTATTTTACATTTGGTGCATTCTCCATAGCAATATATATGTTTCCTCCTCCAGCTTTCCCATTAAGAGCTGCCTCATACCTCTGAGCGACTTCATTCCTCTGAGAAGTTTCTCAGGATTATGAAGCCGTTCCTTGCCTTGTCCTTCCTTCAAATCATCGAGTGGAGAATAATGCATAATAATACATCCCGGGAGAGTGGGTGTAATTGAACTTACTATCTTTTATACTGTATTATTGCCTACGCAGCCCAATAATGAGTGAAACTACAACCATTTTATGTAACTCCATAATAATAAGGTATGTGGGCAGTAAAATAATGCAAGGCTATCCCCCCTCCCCCTTCCTTGCTTTGATTAGACAAAGGAGTACAATAGGCTAGAGAACATTTTCTCCATTGTTTCCCTTTATATGCTGAATAGGAATGAACAGGATTGAGTCCACATTTGTTTTCTCAAAACTTTTGCTTTCTTTTCAGGGATCACTTGTGGTTGTAAGTATTTAGAAACACGTTTTAATTTATTTATATTGACATTTTAATGGAATGTATTCATCCCCATGTTAGCTGTCGTCTCCTATATCTATATTTTTGTAACAATGAGATTCTCTAATTATTTTATTCATTCCTAAGACAAGACATATTGTTGGTTAGGCAAAAAAAGAGCTGAAATTGTTTATCAGCTGTGATCCATTTTATTTCTAGACACAGTGCAGTACATATTTGCAGTGCTCTAGCATCACCTTGCTATGACACAGTGTCACACATGATGAAAAATTAAGTAGCATTAGTGTTACAATCCTATGCTTTGTAGACATTCTGTCGGTGTTGATGAGGATTTAGTCTTTTAGGCATGCCAAATGTGTGATGCAGATAAATCTGACAGCAGTCCAACCTTTTTTCAGAATAATTTGTTCATTTTTTGACTGCTTGGGGCTTACTCACATCGCAGACTGTGTATCAAGCATTGAGCTTAATCCAGAGATAGCCAGGTGATCCTTGAATATTGAAAAAAAATTAAAATCAACATAGGGTGTTATTGCACCCTATCCTGATGCAGCAGATCACAAATTCATGTCATGATTTGTGGTTTTGGAATTGGACCCAAGTGCAGACAGAAATGTTAGATGAACAGGGTGAAGTTTAATTATATAAGAAAAAGCACTAAACCTAAAGAGGCCTAAAGAGCACCAGGAGAACAGGACTAGGAGCATGAACAGAACAATGGGCGTGGAAACAGGCAATAAAGGGAAGATCCAGCGGAAAACAATTACAGCTTTAATACTGAGGGGTGAGTTAGGAATGACCATGAAAACAGGTGAGGTAATCAGAGGATAATGAGGACAGCTGAGGCAGAAGTAGAGCACGGAAGCTGAGTGAGAGAGACTAATTAGCACGAGTAGAGCTAAAGGGAGATATAAATTTGAGATCTAGCAGGAACAAATCTAAAAGCAGAGGAAACACAACAATACAAAAGGAAGCAAAACACAAAGGAATACACTAATATGCTGTCAACTATACTTACACAAATTCCTCAAAACAAACCTTGGTTGTAAAACATACATATTTATATATAGTTGGTTATGGTTTATTCTTTTGGTTCTTTTTTGTAGTTTATTAGTTCTCCTTATTCTTTATTTTTATTAAGTAGTGTAGACAAATGTTATTGGGCAAGTTAAAGAGTTTGTTACCTGAAGTTTTTTGACTTGAGGTTGAATTTTTTTTGTAAATTAATTCTTATATTTTGGAAAGTCGTGATTTGTGTTTATTCCATCTGTGTGCAGGAATAAACACAAACAAAGCTTGCTGTTTGAGGATGCCAGTGCTCGAATTCACTCTGTCACCGATTGTTCTACAATACAATACCGCCGCATTGGGCCACAGACCAAAAGTTGTTTGGCTAAAATTAAATATTCAAACTTTGTTAATGAGTTTGTTTGTAATTATTAATTTTAACTATTAATAGTTGCTAAAAGCCATACCAAGCCTATTGTTGTACAACACACATATAGTTTAATTCACTTGTATACTACACATATACATATATACATTCTGTTACACTCTATTACCATTAAATTTGGTTTTAATCAGTTTTTGGAACAGCTGACTGATAAATGGCAGATTCTGGCCCCTGGTCAAACTCTCACTGCTGCTAGGTGTGATTTATTGCAGTCAAAAAATACATTTTATATCAATATACTTTGAGTAGATTAGAGACCTATTGTAAATTAGACATCCGTTTTGGGTCATTGAGGGTGTGATGACAAAAGCAACAGCTGGTTGGTTGGCAACAGAGACCAACTGCTGTATGTGAAACTATATATGTGCATATCTTGAAATTCTGAAACTCTCTTAAATCAGTGTAAATTACGGTAATAGGTCAGAATGCCAAAAAGCTGTTGAAAATGCATCAACATTTAGTTTAAGAAATTGAGCGATCTTTATCCCCTAACTTAAAATGATTTAAAACTAGGTTGGTGGAGGGCTTTTAAATGCAGTGACATGAATAATTTGTAAAATTGTTTGCAGCCTTTGGAACACTATTGCAAGTGCCATCTGCTTTTCACATTAAGCATATTTTAATTTGTTTAGCTTTGGAGAAGCCCAGCATGGTATCAGTAGCTGTGATCTGAAGCTTGTAGACACTGCCTCCTGTCCACCCACCTCAGCTGCTTAGTAAAGCATGTGAGGATAGTTGGGGCCGTAAAAATAATATCGCGGGCTCTGATGAAAGATCTACATATGCATGAAACTGGTTAAATGACCTCAAAATTAGGTTAAAGAACAGGTAAACCTCTGAGGTCTCAAAATATTACATCTCCTTTACATTGCAAGTGAAAATAAGTGTAACGTGCAATGACATGTCCGATTTCTGTGTTTAAGGTTGCAGATATTGGATATAGTAATGAATTGCAACACAAAGCTTTTGTCCACTTGCTGATTGCATGTCCTAAGCCCTTTATTCTGGATTGAATGCTCCCTGGATAATGTATTTCTCAAAGTATATTTTAAAAGCAACACTATCAAGATTTGTTTTAAGTTTACTGAAGCTGATATAGTGCTCCTGGTTCCTGCTAACCAGAGCAGTGCGCATGCGAAATGACCTGCACCCAATGTAATTTGTTTTAGCTCTGTGAAATAAATAACAGTACCGCAAATATGCTATTTTTCCCTACATTATATTTATGGTGCTACATATATTACAGTTTCAGCTTTTGCTGTTAGACCATTTTCATGCTTGGCTAGGAGAGAAACCCTCCAGAATCAAATGGAAAAGATTTTTTTCTCCAGTTGTCAATTTCCTTACTGCAAAGTCCACCTATAGGATAATCTGTCAGCTCAAGGAGGGAGGTGAGAACATGAGAGAGATGGGACAAGAAGATGTATCCTTTTAGTACCAAGTAAGAGGTGACTTGCCTCACACAGTGATTACATTTCTGTGAATGCCTTGGCATTCACAATCAATGTGAATGCCAAGGCCTTTTACTGAAAGGTCGGATGTTTAATACTTAAAACCTTTACATGATTGACCAGCTTTGTCTATTTATTAGCATTAGCAACCAGTAGAGTATAAGATACAACTTTAACCCAGTTTTGTTGTTGACTTCAACGGCAGTTGTCCCGGTTGTACTTTCCCCTACTTGCACATATTCCATACAGTGGTCAGTAATTCAAGTCATTAATGCAAAAGTAATGGAGGCACAAACACTCTTGGTTGGTCTATTCTGCATGTTTAGCCTCGATGAGAAACAGATTTCAAATGTGTCCTTGGAGTGCAATAATACAGTTTGCAGAAGCTACTGATGTTCGCCATTGATATGCACAGCGGTGTTTTTTTTTTCTTTTTTTGTCTTCCCACACCAGAGACCTCGATTTCTGCTTTTAAAATGAGCCGCCCACCTCAATCAATGAGTTAATTAACATATTCTAGACTTGCTCTTAGGATTTTTAAAGAAACTTAACACCAATCTTCAGCTGCAGCTGGTTACCCTGTGGAATGAACACGGTTCCCAAGGTCGTACTAAGCAGGCAGCTGATTAAAATTATACTCTGCCTTGAGGGCTCCAAAGAGGCAATGGTGGAGACTATCCACTGTCAATAAACACTTAAAGAGAGGAAGGATACTCCTTTCATAGCTTGATATTTCTGTAGTGTTTGACAGCTTCTCTCAAGTTTTTTATGATCTCAAAAAATGTTGGAAATCTTTAAGACCCTGAATGAGAAGCATACATTGTCTCAGTTAAACTCAACCAGAGCTGGTTGGTACAATACATGTTATATTCTTTGGAGAAGTAAAAAAATCAATTGCAAATCATACTTTGATACACCTCACATGCAGTCTCATATTTTCTATTGCAGTTGCCATACTTCACTCTTACGGGTTGATTTTTGTTTCTTTCCTTACAGCCTCACTGGAGATGTAATTCTTTTTTCTTTGCTTTTTGTTTTTATGCTTCTCTTAGTCTTCGTTCTAGTGTCACTAATGCTTACACTTTAAGAGGGTCTCATTCGCATCATCTGACATTCCTTAATGTTAAAGAGCAATGCCGGTCTATGGGAAACCAGATCCAATATTAAACGGTACAAATTCTCTGTATTTTGTGGAGTTTCTCAGACGTTTTTTCATCATTGTGGCAAGATGCAAGGTTGGACTTCTGGGTTAGATGTTGCATATTTCCCTTAGTTCTGCATAACAGATTTTTAGTTTTGATTCAGAGACAGTTTCTGAGATGTTCAAGTTCATAACAGTTAAATTCACACTATAATCTTTAAAAAAATTTATGCATTACTGTTGCCTCTCTTTTTTCTGGAGTGTTTTTTGTGTGAAACAGGAGTGAAGCATGATGCTCATGGAGACAGTTTGGCACCATACTTGGAATCCCATTGACCTAGATCTTTGAAAATTCCCCTGCTTGTGTTTACCCAGCCATTAACTCAAGTCATTCTAGCAAATCAGCCTGATGGTGCGTTCAGACCGACCACGATTCGGGTGCATTGTTTGTCTCATTCGCGTGCTGTCGCTTCCCTAACATTTAGCCAGCAATTCGCATGGCCAACAGGCGACAATGCTCCACTCTCCTTGCCGCGTCATCAAATAGGAGGAGCTTTTACCTGCTGCTTGCCGGTTTCAACTCAACATGGAGCGAGCCAATGTGCTTTATTTATGGAAAGCCAAACATGTCACCGACATCAACGTCCCTGGGTTTACCAGAGACAGAACCAGTTCGGAGAGTACCATCACCTACTCCAGGAGCAGCGTCTCGATGACAGTCACTTACAGCGGTACTTCCATCTTTCCAGGACCCAGTTTGAGGACCTGCTGTCCCGCGTCGGGGGATGAATCAGCCTCTGGGACATCAACCACAGGTGCATTATCCCACCTGCAGTACTGTCCATCTGTCTTTGGTGAGTAAATAAATCTCAGCTCAACAGAAAAACAGCCAAATTGTACTGTCCACATCTTCTAAATATAATATACATTTTTGTGCCTAAACATATGGATGAGGACTGCTAAACTACACAAGGCAAGAGCTGATATGACAACAGAATGTGCATGGTGATGTATTGAATAATTAGTTGACAACAGCTGATCGGCGTCCTAGCTGACATATGCATCTGAAAATTAAATACTTATGAATAAAAAAAGAGTCCAACTTGGACATATATGTACCCTGAGCAGCTGCTGTAAGTTTCATACTTGTATGACAACTTTTGTGCTGAAAAGAGGGCTATAGATCCTTCGCGTCTCTTTGCTCCTGAATGCGCCTTTACATTGGGTTAACATGTAAATCACTCGCTCTCATTGTGTCTTTGGCATTCAGTTGGAACGCAGCTTTAAATTCTTGTGGAAAGCATGTTCCGATTAAAATAAGAGCCATTACTGAAAATCCAGCCCTCACCTTCTAACTCTAAAATAGGTAAATTAATGACCACAGATGAAAGTCTTTAAGAAAAAGATAGAATTATGACAAACATTTTTGTCATGCCATCTCTAAAGAACTGCAAGAATGGGTAGCGTCTTTTCAGTTCTTTATCAAGGTGTCAAAAAATTTGCAAGAATTGTACATAATTCTTATTTAAAAAATGTCTCAATAATTTCCCACCAGCTCACAAACACAGTGTGGTTTTTGATATGGGCCATATAGGCAGCTACCCAGGGCAACACTAAAAGAGATGACGCACAAGCAACATGTTTAAAGAAAATATTTGTTTGTCATTTATGTCCTGATCAACTTTTATACTGCTTTTGTGCAAGTGCCGGCACTATGGAAAACCAAGAAATTTGAAAAAAATTTTGTTTTCACAGACTTTGCTCAACAGGAGAGGCTCTTCCAAGGCACCATTCATCTGCAAAGGACCACTGCACCCCAGTTGCAAAAAGGAAACAGATATGGACAAAGAAAACGTTTTCAAATAAGCACTAGGATGTACACAGCCCAATTTACACTGCACCAAGATTGCAACATGAGTTGCGGTCTTGGTGCCATCAGCCAGAACTTGGAAAGTCTTTGCATGATCTTGAGTCTTCTGTGGTGCATCAAGAATGTAATGTATATATATATATATATATATATATATATATATATAGATACATATATATACAGGGGTTGGACAATGAAACTGAAACACGTGGTTTTAGACCACAATAATTTATTAGTATGGTGTAGGGCCTCCTTTTGCGGCCAATACAGCGTCAATTCGTCTTCGGAATGACATATACAAGTCCTGCACAGTGGTCAGAGGGATTTTAAGTCATTCTTCTTCCAGGATAGGGGCCAGGTCACTACGTGATACTGGTGGAGGAAAACGTTTCCTGACTCACTCCTCCAAAACACCTCAAAGTGGCTCAATAATATTTAGATCTGGTGACTGTGCAGGCCATGGGAGATGTTCAACTTCACTTTCATGTTCATCAAACCAATCTTTCACCAGTCTTGCTGTGTGTATTGGTGCATTGTCATCCTGAAACACGGCACCGCCTTCAGGATACAATCTGTGAACCATTGGATCCACATGGTCCTCAAGAATGGTTCGGTAGTCCTTGGCAGTGACGCGCACATCTAGCACAAGTATTGGGCCAAGGGAATGCCATGATATGGCAGCCCAAACCATCACTGATCCACCCCCATCCTCCACTCTGGGCATGCAACAGTCTGGGTGGTACGCTTCTTTGGGGCTTCTCCACACCGTAACTCTCCCGGATGTGGGGAAAACAGTAAAGGTGGACTCATCAGAGAACAATACGTGTTTCACATTGTCCACAGCCCAAGATTTGCGCTCCTTGCACCATTGAAACCGACTTTTGGCATTGGCAAGAGTGACCGAAGGTTTGGCTATAGCACCCCGGCCATGTATATCGACCCTGTGGAGCTCCCGACGGAAAGTTCTGGTGGAAACAGGAGAGTTGAGGTGCACATTTAATTCTGCCGTGATTTGGGCAGTCGTGGTTTTATGTTTTTTGGATACAATCCGGGTTAGCAGCCGAACATCCCTTTCAGACAGCTTCCTCTTGCGTCCACAGTTAATCCTGTTGGATGTGTTTCGTCCTTCTTGGTGGTATGCTGACATTACCCTGGATACCGTGGCTCTTGATACATCACAAAGACTTGCTGTCTTGGTCACAGATGCGCCAGCAAGACGTCCACCAACAATTTGTCCTATTTTGAACTCTGGTATGTCACCCATGATGTTGAGTGCATTTCAATATTTTGAGCAAAACTGTGCTCTTACCCTGCTAATTGAACCTTCACACTCTGCTCTTACTGGTGCAATGTGCAATTAATGAAGACTGGCTACCAGGCTGGTCCAATTTAGCCATGAAACCTCCCACACTACAATGACAGGTGTTTCAGTTTCATTCTCCAACCCCTGTATATATATATATACAGCCACTTTTGCTTTGATTACTGCTACGTACACTCTTGGCATTCTGTTGATGAGCTTCAAGAGGTAGTCACCTGAAATGGTTTTCCAAACGTCTTGTAGGAGTTCCCAGAGATGCTTAGCACTTGTTGGCGCTTTTGCCTTCACTCTGCGGTCCAGCTCACCCCAAACCATCTCAATTGGGTTTAGGTCCGGTGACTGTGGAGGCCAGGTCATCTGGCGCAGCACCCCATCACTTCTTGGTCAAATAGCCCTTACACAGCCTGGAGGTGTGTTTGGGGTCATTGTCCAGTTGAAAAATAAATGATGGTCCAACTAAACGCAAACCGGATGGAATAGCATGCCGCTGCAAGATGCTGTGGTAGCCATGCTGGTTCAGTATGCCTTCAATTTTGAATAAATCCCCAACAGTGTCACCAGCAAAGCACCCCCACACCATCACACCTCCTCCTCCATGCTTCACGGTGGGAACCAGGCATGTAGAGTCCATCCGTTCACCTCTTCTGCGCCGCACAAAGACACGGTGGTTGGAACCAAAGATCTCAAATTTGGACTCATCAGACCAAAGCACAGATTTCCACTGGTCTAATGTCCATTCCTTGTGTTCTTTAGGCCAAACAAGTCTCTTCTGCCTGTTGCCTGTCCTCAGCAGTGGTTTCCTAGCAGCTATTTTACCATGAAGGCCTGATTCACACAGTCTTCTCTTAACAGTTGTTCTAGAGATGTGTCTGCTGCTGGAATTCTGTGTGGCATTGACCTATTCTTTAATCTGAGCTGCTGTTAACCTGTGATTTCTGAGGCTGGTGACTCGGATGAACTAATCGTCCGCAGCAGAGGTGACTCTTGGTCTTCCTTTCCTGGGGCGGTCCTAATGTGAGCCAGTTTCTTTGTAGCGCTTGATGGTTTTTCCGACTGCACTTGGGGACACTTTCAAAGTTTTCCCAATTGTTCGGACTGACTGACCTTCATTTCTTAAAGTAATAATGGCCACTAGTTTTTCTTTACTTAGCTGCTTTTTTCTTGCCATAATACAAATTCTAACAGTCTATTCAGTAGGACTATCAGCTGTGTACTGTATCCACCTCTGCACAACACAATTGATGGTCCCAACCCCATTTATAAGGCTTGAAATCCCACTTATTAAACCTGACAGGGCACACCTGTGAAGTAAAAACCATTTCAGGTGACTACCTCTTGAAGCTCACCAACAGAATGTCAAGAGTGTGCATAGCAGCAATCAAAGCAAAAGGTGGCTACTTTGAAGAACCTAGAATATAAGACATATTTTCAGTTGTTTCACACTTTTTTGTTCAGTATATAATTCCGCATGTGTTAATTCATAGTTTTGATGCCTTCAGTGTGAAGCTACAATATTCATAGTCATGAAAATAAGGACAACTCTTTGAATGAGGTGTGTCCAAACTTTTGGTCTGTACTGTATATATATATATCACAAAGCTGCTAAAACAAACAATCCAACAGGAAAACTGTGAGTAAACATCCTTAAACATATGTGATACCCATGTTGGAAAACTGTGATGGGATGGCCAACAAAGCATCAGTCTGGTGAGTACTAAGACCTCAGAAAGACCATACCTATGTTCACACTGATAAGAGGTTTTCCAAATTTGCTGCCATCTAGTGGTGCTCACACAATCTAGTGAATGCTGGAGATCATGGGTAGATCTTTTTTTGGTTTTAAGCATTGTAAAAATGTTAACGTACCATACATTAGGGCCTTGGTCCATCCTCTGTGTGACTCTGAACAGAACAAAGTACATGATCCCAGTTAATGTTAAAGCTACTCCAAAATTATTACTACAGAATATTCACACCAAGGATTTTAACTGCTAGTAAAGCTTTGCTGACCACCATTCACACATTATATTTCAGAATAAAGTGATTTAATCTAAGCTCTGAATAAATCTTAAAATTATACTGATAGATCAATTTAAAAACAGAATTGGGTTTTCACTTGTGTAGAAGTGAATAAGGCAAACATTTTTCAGACGGCAGCTGAGATATAAAATAGAGATGGGAATAAGCTTTAGAATAAAGCTTGAAGTCATGGTGGGAAGAAAAGATTCTGGTCTAGGGCTTCAAGATTGAAGACGGGGCAATGGCAAGGACTGCTTGAGTGCCTAGGTTGAGAGCTGATTGATTCAGGGTTCAGGATGCAGAGCTGTTGAAAGTGTCTGATGATGTCTTGCAATACCTCTTGGATTTGACTAACCTACAATCATACCTATTTTAGTGGCATAGTCACATTTTAAAACATAAACAAAAAAAAAGACAAAACAAGGATTTTAAAATCAGATTTACAAATGTATGGTGCTACTAACTGGTATGACCTTTATTATAAGGAACAACACATACCTCCTTATTCCACTCCTCTTATTCTATGCCAGTTATGGGATTGTTGTTCTACATTTTGTGGTGATGTTACTTACATTATTAAATGCCAGGAAAAAACTCATCTTCTTCATAAATGTAGGTCTGTCCACTAGTCCACTTAGCTAATCCTAATTGTGTTTTGCCAACATTATTTTTCCAGCATAAAGCTTGGTAGCATTTACACATCAACATAAAAAAAAATACCTTGTCACATTATTAAATAATTTTGGCATGATTTCATAACGTACAAAGATACTGGTGTACACTCATATGCAAATTTTTAACACATCTCATTCTTTCTGCACCTTATCCATAGACAGACTCAAGCAGACTGTTCTTGCAAGCCACAAAAACCTAAACTTGGTCCCTAGATGCTGAAACTATAATGCTTATGACACACGCTGAGAGATGTGTCGAAGTACACATCCACAGAGACAAACTTTCTACAAGCTGTAACTCATATGCTGAGCATACTGCACTGACTCCATAGCATTTACCATTCAGGTTATATTTTGTTCATACCAAAACTACTGGCTGAACAGCCAAGTGCACCAAGCTTGGGTTCCTGCATTAGATCAGGCCACAAGATGTCGAAGAAAAGCTAAACAAATACAATGTGTAAACAATAATCAGAGTTACAGTTCAGTTCTATAGGCAAAATGTTGATACTGCTAACAGTAGAACATGGAGAACATAGAGCACAGTGAAAACACACAAACTCAGCAACACCCAACCACTGTAAATAGTGTATTGCACCATAATAGGCTACTACATTGCAGAGTCTTTTACTCATTTTTTTTTGTATTACCTGTACACCTTCTATGGTTTAATCACAATGGGCAAAGTAGAAACTGCAAGTAAGCTACCAACCATCCACATTGAAGACTGTTGTACTTAATGAGCTAGAGAACAATTTAGCACTTTTTCTTATTTTCAGGTTTACTTGTATCACAGACTAACTGAGGTAGAGAGGATCCTGAGATTTAAAATAATGCATGCAATTGAAACAAAATGTTCACATAAACAGTATGAAAATAAATATTACATTTTTTTCCTCT
This sequence comes from Crenichthys baileyi, assembly GCA_036173005.1. Taxonomy (NCBI): domain Eukaryota; kingdom Metazoa; phylum Chordata; class Actinopteri; order Cyprinodontiformes; family Goodeidae; genus Crenichthys; species Crenichthys baileyi. Next base: position 7,551 of record JAHHUM010002934.1, on the reverse strand, counting down.
CTGTCTCACATAAAGAGTAACTTGTTCTTATATTGGGCGAGTTTACAAAATTATTTCTATTTGAATAATACCAAAATAATGACAGTCTGAAATATGTTTTTATTTTCTTTTGAGTAATAATATTAATAACCAACATTATTATTACTATTATTATTATTATTATTATTATTAATATACATGAGATTCAAAATTCTTTCAAATAAAAAAATGATAAGTGTGTTGTGCACTGGGTATTCATCACTCTTCACTGTCATACTACTGAATAAAATCCAACCACTTGCCTCCAGAAGTTACCTATTTAGTAAACAACCTACCTATGTGTAATTTATCATCAGGATAACTGCAAATGTTTTGTGAAGGCCTTGGAAATTTGTTGGGGAATATTAGTGAACAAGCAGCATCGTGAAGACAAAGAAACATACCAGAGATAAAGTTGTAAAGAAGGTAAAAGCAGGATTAGGTTTAAAACAGTATGACATGAACATCTGACACAGTACTCAGTCTAGCACAGGGGTCAGCAACCTTTATTACCTAAAGAGCCATTGTGCTCCCTCTTCCACCAAAGAAAAATAGTGTGGCACAGGCCGTTTTAAGTCCTTGTATTTGTATAAAATTAAATAAAACAAAGCCCACTTTAATATAAAAAAAATAGTTGCAGCTTAGCTGTTTTAATAAAGTAAAAGAGTAAGCTACAACAGCAAACTTACTAAGGCATGGCTATTCACCTAAACTGTTAGGGCAGGCAAGGAGGTCCATAGTAACTTAGGATAAGCTGTGAAGATCTCGGGTAGGAGAATCTGTTGACAACTATCAGTTTAGTACTCCACAAATCTAGCCTTTGCAGAAGATTGTCAAGAAGAAAGCTATTGTTGAAAGAAAAAGAAAAAGTTGCTGATTGCCTTGAGCATTGTAGGGATACAGCTGGAACAAAGTGGTTGGATTAGACCAGGCAAACCTTCTACTTCTTAGTGTTCATGTAAAACACAGCAAATTCAGGTCAGTTGAATTCACTTCACTCACTCTTCACTTCAACTGTCCAAATTTCTTCAAAGAGCCATTAAAGATGGTGATGTTTGTATTACATTAGATCTAAGGAAGCCTCTGAAAGAAGACACTGTTGTTGCAATGCAGTCTTATAAATAGGATTCTTAGGGTTGTCCATTATGCTCTTCATTTTATGAAGCATCCTTGTTTGCAGGGTCATCTAAGAGGCTCCAAAGCAGTCCGCAGACCAGAGTTCGTGTTCTTTCTCAGTTGGTCCAGCTTTAGTCAGTGGCTTTGATGCTGCTACCCCAGCATATGATGGCAGAAGAGATTGCAATCTCCACAGCTGACTTAAAGAAAATATGGCACATCTTGCTGCAAACACTGAAGGACTGTAGATTCCTCAAGAAGTTCAGTCTGCTCTGTCCCTTCTTATGACTTCACTGTTGCGCATTTGTACTCCTCCACCACCTCCACAGTTTCACTCATGATGGACATAGTGTATGATATATTCCTGCTTATCCTGAAATCTACAACCATCTCCCTTCTCCAAAGCCTAAAAAGCCACTGCTGGAAAAGCTATGACTTCATGGGTTTTGAATCACGTTCATGGTGCCACCAATGGCATTTGACTCGAAGACCTTAGAGTGCTAGATGGAGATGGACATACCAAAGGATCCACAATGTATTTAGGGGCCTGACCGTGAAGTGCCCTAAAGGTTAAAACCAAGATTCAAAAATTACTCCTCAAGTGCACTAGCTCAGAGTGCACTTGAGTAGTGAAACTTTTAATAACACCGTCTCTGTGGAGTGCAATTCGAAAATAAAAAAAAAAAACAGATTGAGAGGTATCCATGATGTCTTTTTACTCCTAAAAGTGATTCAGTTGTTCTGCTACTGCCTTCTCAAGGATCTTTGATAAAATAATAATATGAAGATAGGTCTGTAGTTGTCAGGAAGAGAAGAATACAGATGTGCATTTTTTAGCAATGGGGAGACAACAGCTTTTTTAAAAAAAGCAGGACACAGAGACAGATCAAAGAGAAATGTTTATCAGTTTTACAACACTGGAGCCAATAGAGTCAAATACATTTATGAAAAAATATGTAGGGAGGAGATCAAGGGGGTTAGAAGACAGTTTAATTTGAACCAACAGTGCTTTTGTGTCTTGTATTGACACTGGGGTGAAAGAGGAGCATGTTTCAGAGGTGACTGGGGGAGAATCCAGACAGTGGGAGATGTGGGTGAGAGACAGGCCCTGATGCCAGCAACTTTGTGTATGAAATTCTTTAAAAAGACATTGCAATTCGCATTTGTAAAAGCACTTGTAAAAGGAAGAGATGGCAAAACAATGCTCTTGATTGTGTCAAACAAGATTTTAGGATATTGTTCCTTTTGATAAGGTCTGCAAATTGCATAGTGGGTTTTGGAATTTTAAATCAACTAATTTCATGTCTCAGCTTCATGTCTTTTCGTACTACACCCGGCAACTGCAGAGTCATCTAAGAATTTCTGAAGATGACAGGACTCTGACCTGTAGTGGAAGTCTGAAGTGTAGAGAGTTGAAGGGAATGGGGAGAGTAAAGTACCCTGGGGTGCTCCTGTGCTGCTGACAACTGGTCAGACACGGGACCCTTCAGTCTCACAAACTGTGGTCAGTTTGTCAGGAAGTCTTTGAAAAAAGCAATTGTTAAAGCGTCCACATATGTATTTTGGGGGTTTTTGCCCTAGGGAAATTGGGCCCGAATTTTTTTTTTAAATGCCTAAAAATACACTATCCAGGTACAAATGGTTTTTAGATTAAAGCATCCCAAAAGTTGATTCGGGTTTCTGTCCCAGTGGGTTAAAAACCCCAAATTTAAACGGGCCGGGACATATTTCCTATAAAGGGTTTCGTGGCATTTTTTGAACTTCCCTTTGGGAAACCTTTAAAATAAAGGTTTGAGCTTTTTTGAAAAGGCCCCTGGCAAAAATTTCGTCCCCAAAATGGCACAGGGCAAAAAGATACATCCCCCCAAAAAAGATTTCCCCACTGTAACCCAGAAAAGGTATAGTTTCTAAAAAGTTTGATTCATCGCACTGAAAACCCCATTTAATTAAATTATTTATTATCTTTTTTTTCCCCCTTCAAAATCATGTGCTACTTTTTTTCCTTTTTCTAAAAAATACACTAATTTTGAGGCTAAAATTGTAAAAAATGTAAAAAGGGTTCAGGGGGTGGGGTTTTCCTTTTCCCAATGTTTCCCTTTCACTAACATCTCTACGTTTCTCACTCATTTTTTTTATACCAGTTGGGGCATGTTTAAATCTTTTTAACCTTTTGCAAGCGGGCTGTGTAAAAATCTTTTTTTGCTAACTTTTTAAAAACATTTTCCCAAAACATTATTTTTTAAATTAAAGGGGGAATGTGTGGCCCTTTTTGGGAAAGGGGGGGAAAAACTAAAAAATTTTTTTTTTTTTTTAAATCCCAAATGAGGGAAAGTTTGTATTGCACCCTCCATAAATCAAAAACTGCATTCAAAATCCCTCTTTTTAACCCCTTTAAAGTGATTTTAAAGTGTGGGGAAATTTCTGCTTCTGAAAATTAATTTTTTCCAAAAGAGAAATTTTTTTTTTTATTTCCAGTGTCTTTTTTCCAAGAGAACTTTTTTTACGGGGTGAATTTCGCCCAAAGTCTGGGGTTAGGCCTCTCGATTTCCCCAACTCTATTTTGGTTAGGCAATAAGCATTTTGGTTGAGGTTTGGGGAAAGACCCATGGTTTCCCTTTAAAATGTAAATAAACTTATTTTGTTCCAGTCAATGGTGCACTTTACTTTTTTTTTTGGGACTACAGCTTGGTAGTCTGAAAAAACCCCTTTTACCCTTGACAAGCCGTTAATTTAACAATATACAATAGAAAAAAAAAATAAGCCAACCCAAAAATATTCTGTAGTGGTAGCTAAAAATTTTTAAAAAAATCCCAAATGAAAAGGGTTTAAAAAAGTTTAAATTTTAGTTTTTGATTTTTTTTTTTTCTTTTTTTTTACTTTTTGTGGGAAGAGATGCTTAAAATTCATTTTTGGGGGTTTTCTGATTCAATGGGAATAATTTTTTTGCCAAGAAATTTTTTTAAACAGTTAATAGGGGTTTTTGGGGTGATTTGGTTTTGTAAAATTTAAAACATTAATTAAAGGAAATATTTATCTTGAAATTTTTAAAAAAATCTAAAAGGGGGCGGGGGCACCAGAAGGAAAAGGATTCTTTTCGAGATACAAAGGTTTTGGAAACCTGGCCCTTTGGTTGCATGGGGGGACTGGGACAGCCTTTGCAAGTAGAAAAGGCCCCGGGAGTGGGGATCCAAGAAAAAGGGATCAGCAAGTACACGGGATTTAGTGCTCTTTTCCCCAAATGAAATTTTTTAAAAACCCCAAATTTTTTAAAAAGTTGGGTTTTTTTGTGAAAAAGAAAAATATAAAACTGAGAAAAATGATTTGAAAATTTTTAAACCCTTTGCATTGAATAAAACTACGAGATATGCAATTTTCGGGAAATGAAATCCTAATGGGTTTTTTTTTTTTGGCAAAATATTAAACAACATTTTTTTTTTGAGTTTAAAAAACACTTTTTAAAAAAGGGGGGGAATGGGAAAAACAAAAAGGAAAATGTTGAGAAATCCTCAAAAAACCCCTTTGGACCTTTTCCACAGGTATAATTAAAAAGGGGTAAAAAACAAGCATCCCTAAAAGGCTTGGTTTTTCACAAGAAAGGAGGTGGCAAAAAACCAACACTGAATCCCCTTTACCTCTTTTTTTTTCCCTCAGGGGGCATTTGCTTTAAAAAAACCGACAACAAAATATATTTTTAAATACGGGGGGCCCTCAAAAACTTTTAAGGCCCCTTTAAAGCTAAAAAGGTACATACTTTTTTGGGAGCTTGCCAACAAGAAACGTTTTTTTCAGGGATGTCCCTCCCCCAACATTTGCAAGGTACAAAAGTGTCCCCTTGTAGTAAAATGGGCCCCAGGTTCTGGGACTGACCCCCCGCAACCCAGCCCTTGTCTCCAATGAAAAGTATGCAGAATTATGAAGGGGCAAAACATGACACGGAGACCCCGCCCTTTTGAGAAAACTGAAATTGTACATCAGAAAGAAGGGGCAAGGTTTACCTCCCAAAGTTTTGACAATTAGGTCCAGAGGCCAAAAAACCCCAAACGAATGTTTTTTAAAAGGTAGGGTGAGTAAACGTGGTAAAAATCCCCCTTGCCCCCAAATTTTTTTGGAATGTTTTTCCAAAGCACCAAAATTTAAAATTCAGAAAAATTTTTGCGGGGGAAAAAAAAAAAACCGTTTATACTTTGAACATTAAATATTTTGGGCTTTTTTGGGATTTTCAGTTGCAAATAGGTTAAAAACAGATTTAATATACTTTTAATCCCAACCCCCCAAACTTCATTGCAAGGGGAGGTAGTTTAAAAATATGTTTTTTTTAAATAAAAAAAGGGACAATGTAAAAAGTATTTTTCTGGTCTATTTACCATTTTTTCTCTCAACCCCCCCTTCCCAAAAAAAAAATACAGAGTTTTTTCTGCAAATTAAAAAATTAACCACAACATCACAGTTTTAAAAAAAATAAAAATGTCTTTTTAATTTTGCATTATCTATAGATTTTTTTGGGGAAAACTCACACTTTTTAAAAGTTTTTCTAGGTTTTGGCTATTTTGGGCCAGACATTTTTGTTTTGTTTTAAACCTGGGACAAAATCAGGTTTTGAAAGATGTATCATTGATTAATTTCAAAATGGGGTTAGGTAAGCTTTCAGGGTTAAATGGGGTTTCTTTTTGTCAGGGGGACTTTTCACAGTGGGCTTGGGGTTTTTGTTTTGGTCACAATTATGTTTAAATAGTAATGATTAAAAATTTTTAAAGACCCAAAAAATGGGGGAAGAACCTTAAAATTTAAAAAAAATTTAGGCCAGGGTATGTGTTGACAAGAAAGGTAAGCATTTTAACCCCCCAAGTTACAAAGTGGATGTGGAAGAGTAAACCCCCTCAGGGCCTGTTATAAAAAGTTTGGACTGAAATACTTGTAAGGAGTAAAACCCCATTGTTCAGTAAGCCATCCCAGGCCACAGGTTTTTTCCCAGAACCAAAACTTCCCCTTTATAAAGTTTAATTCTTTTCAGGTTTTTGCAAAAAGGGGTTTTCAGAAGCCAACTTTCACAATCATAATAAAAAAATTTTTAGCTAAATGTATTACATTGTATTATGCGCTCCTATTTTTCCCTTTCTATCTTCCACAAAAAATGGAAACAAAATGTCAGGGGGTAAAATGAAAATCCTGTAACCCCAAATAATCCTTTCCCACAAAAGGCATTAACTAAAAACACTAGTGTAGTTGTTTCCAGTGGTTTTTTCATTGGTCACTACAGATTAATCTCAGTACAATGTAAAGAGTCTTTGCCCTGCCAAGGAGAGGAATGAAATTATATGGACATTCCTTTAAAAATATTTTAATTTTTACAGACCCTAAAAACCAGGGCACGGAGTTGGCCTTTTTTTGAGGGTTGTCTAAAAAAATTCGTGGGGATGATCTCATGATATTATAAGTGACTTTCATTATGCAAAGTCGTCTTACAAAAGTACCCAATTTTACATGGCCCCGATTCTGTAGAAACGCACTGAAGAAGGCCCCCCCCACTTTTAAATTTAAATGTTTTAAAAAATGTTACAACGCAGCAAATGTTTTTAAAGGAAGTGGATGAAATTTTAATCCCAAAACCGAATATCTGAAATACTTAATGTCAAACCCCTGAAGTTTGTGCAATTAAGCAGTAAAAAAAGTCCCACACTATCTTTTGTTTGGCAGCAATTTGAGTACCCGAAACAAAACTGCAAAAAAGTAAAAAAATTTTGAAGGAAAAATAGATTACCCTGAGCTGAAACAATGCTAAATTTGGGATCTGATTGCAGCTGCCAAACTGGTGTAACAAAAAAAAATTTATATTACATTTTTTTGTTTAGTTTAGAAGTTTAGTTTTTTTAGTTTAGTTTTGTGTTGATTTTTTGTTTGGGTTTTGTTTGGTTTTTTTTTGGGGAAGGGGTTGGTTTAGGATCTAGACCACATTTGATCATCTTAGGGTTCAAACTGAAAAACTGATCCCGATAATTCTACACTGACAAAGTTCCCAATTTTTTTAGGATTTTTGGGGAAACCTATAATTAAAACAAAATCTTAGTTTTCTGAAAAAACTATTAACTATCAAATTAGCAGAATGTTCGCACAAATTTGTATGTTTTTTTCAAAAATGTATTTAAGGTATACAACAAAATCTTTTGTTGGTATCATTTAACTTTCTGAGGGATATGGGGCTTTTTATTGACAAAAAATCGTTAAGTAGGAACATGCTTAGGAGGAGCGCACGGAAAAATTTTTTTAAAAAAGTCCAAGTTCAGTAGGTTTGGAAAGGTTTGGTCCCATTTATGTGCAGAACCAACATAGAAAAAAATCAATAGTTCGTACTGGTGCGGACAGAAAGTTGTATTTTTATTATTCAGATCAGCTTTTTAGCCACACCCCCAAGCAAACCTT